>OU744810.1:13804871-14404871 GCA_916614155.1 Mesoligia furuncula
AAAAAAACTGGCCAAGTGCGAGTCGGACTCACACACGAAGGGCACAAGGCAAAAACGCCGAAAAAAACACGTTTGTTGTATGGGAGTCCCCCTTAAATTATTATGTTTTTAGTATTTGTTGTTATAGCGGCAACAGAAATACATCATCTGTGAAAATTTAGTTAAAAACATTTTCAAAAAATAGTGTAACAGCCAAATTAGACCGATTTAAATTTTCTATAGAAACAGTGATTTCCAGTTATCTTTTTTTAAATAAGACATCCTGCTTATGCGTATGAAGTTTCATTAAAAATCGGTTCATTCATTTCGAAAAACAAGGACTTGAAAGTTTTTATGAAATGCCGTACCTACGTCGTAAACGCTCTTAATACAAGTCTGAAATCGCCAACCCGTCAAGTCTGTACGAGAAGAGGTCTTTGCCCAGCAGAGGGACAGTAATAGACTAGTATTATTTGATTATTGTTATTCTAAAACCTTCGTGTTTCATACTCTAGCATGTGACGCAATAAGCAATGGGATCCTTTTACCCTGATACACACAGTCGGCCTGACATTCTCACTTAGCATTGTAACATCGCCTTAAGTTACGAAAGATCCAAAACTGTTTACAAGCTTCTGATAATGTCAACATGGTCGATTACATCGTCACGGAAAGAAGTCTATAGGTACTACGAGAGATATTTTATCTAAAAATTCTCATACAATCTTAGCCTAAAATGGTCGTAGCTTCATATTCGCATGTGTATTACAAAACAAACGCTTTTTTTTTGTATTTTATCACCTTTTCTACATCACAGCATGTCGTTACGAGCGTCGTTTGATATTTCTAGTTTATTTCGAACTAGCAGACCACGTGAATGATATACAGAGCGTTAGGTTAAACGAGGGACATACTTTGAGGGGAGTTAGTACTCATGAAAATGAACAACTTTTAATATGGGAATAACCCTGAAATCGCGAAAAAAAAAATCAGCCGTTTCCTACATTTATGTTCGCATAGCTCGTCAAAATGTACTGAACAACTGATTTTTTTTTTGCGATTTCAGGTTCGGCCCCCTAGTAAAAGTTGCTCATTTTCATGAGTACTAACTCCCCTCAAAGTGTGTCCCTCGTTTAACCTAACAACCTGTATGCAGCGTTGTCGTGGCGAAATTTGATCTCAAAATGGGTCACCTAGCTTTTAAAACCCTGCGCGGTTTATTGTGGTACTATAATACTCCCATATAGACGTCGTTCCGCAACTGCCAAAATCAACAGACTACCGCCCAGGTCATCTATCCGACTTCCCAGCGTTGTGTAAATGATTCGGCGCGTCCGCGAATGCGAATTTCAACCTATACGCCTCAGCTACCAACACACTTATATTCGAATCGGTCCAGTTCTGAGTGGGGACATTTTGTAGGAGTATCATGAGCCCTTGGAAATCTCGTTCTAGCATGAGTCTTTCCCGCCAGTGGAGTAAGAAAGCCGCGCAGACGTATAGTTGGAAGGTCGCGAACCCGTCTGATTCGGCGAGGTAAGTGTCCCACAGCCGTATGGTGCAAGGGAGAGGTATTTCTCTAGTGAGGAGGTTGTTCATCCACCTGAAGGAGAACTGGAGGTAGTCCACGCCGTGTGTCTGCAGGTGCTCGTGGAGGGGTAGGTCTATGCGACGTATGAGCTCCTTCAATTGATTCACCTGCAAGGAAAAAGTATAATGTGAAACTGGTATCTTTAACACATGAACACACCATGAAAATGTATAATTTCGCGATTATTTTCTACAACATAATAATATTTCAAAATGCATATCCAGTAGTGCATTTAAGAAATATTATTTCCCTGTACATGGTGGTAGAGACATCGCCGCACAACCTGTTACAGTGGATTCAGTACCTGATTCTGAACCCTCTGCGTTAGAACTTTTCGTCAGCTATTTAAAAAATAAATGCTGTTCCATACATTATGACCGCGTAGGTATTGAGCTTTTCTATAGAACAGCAGATTTTTTTATAACCGACGAAAAATGTTGTACGCTAGGGTCTCTCTAGAATCGTGTGCTGAATTCGTAGTTACTGTTTGGCCCTGCCATCCTGTATAATGTTAGAAATATGGATCTTCCATCATTAATAATGTGACCATTTATTTTTTTTGTCAGAGCGGGACATTGCGGAATTATGTAATAAAAAAAATCTTTAGTATTATAGAAGAAAGAATAACTCAAAATAATCAAAGCAAATCAGTAGTGGCGTGAATTCTAGTTCGTATTTTTATATTTATCGGCTGGACAAATTTGTTTTAAAATATCAGGTCTTGTTTTTTGATAAGTGTGCAACTCAGTACATAATACATTTAAATTTATCTTCGTAATCAAAATAGCTTTCATTACTGCGACACTCAACTGTGTTTTATCACTTGTCCATATTTTGGCATTTGAGAAAAAACTCTTTAAACAGGTGCGTTACTTCCAGGCAGACACATAACGTACTCAATAATCGTGGAAAAGTTTGTTAAATTAAGATTATTGGTACGAAAGTACTGGAATACGAGTAATTCGACCCAACGATTTTCAGTAGAAACATTCTTGGACGAGACGATTAATTTCCTTGGCAGACTCTATAGGCTATAGAGTCTGCCTCTATAGCCTATAGAGTCTGCCAAGTCTTCTATCTATAGGTGTTCTAGAACTCATAAGAACTCTTGGATTTTCTGTGGAACGTATAACAAGTCAACGTCTTTGGCACATTATTTTCAGAGTAAACAAAAGGTATATAACATCCTATTTATTATTGAAGTCAACGGCCGTTGCGATACCATAACCTATTAAAATACCACAATGCATGTACCCATTACCTACATGCCACATTTACCTGTTTGGTATGTCTATTTTAGGTGCTATCATTTTCCTGAGTTCCGAAGCTCTAATTGTTCTTATCGTAATAAATGACGCATAATATCCAGAGAGGGAACAACAAACTAGGGTTGTGGTTAGTGATAGTGGCCAATTAGAGCGGTATGTGGTAGGGAAAAATTATTATTAATGTGTCTGTTTCCTTGTTCAGTAGGTAAACAAGTGACTGGGCGATATTCGGTGCACGTGTCCTTGATAAGTTGGTCGAGAATGTTCTGGTACGAATTGTTTTGGTAGAACAGTCAGCTATACATCGACAAGAATTAATTTATCTACACTAATATTATAAAGAGGTAAAGTTTAGTTTGGATGTAGGAGGTAAAATCTGGTTTGTGTAAATTATTTCATCACAACTGCTCTCAAAACGGTGAAGGAATATCGTGAGGCAAGCGGCATGTCCTAGAACCAAAAATTCGAAGACATGTGACTACTACCAAACGGCACTGGGCCAGGTGAATTACGGCCCACTCCCCTCACCGAGAGGAGGCCTGTGCCCCAACAGTGGGAATATTATCGGCTAATTATGCTTATAATGGCATTAGGCTCGAGCTGTTACAAGGAACAGAAACATAACTGGCGAAATGTGGGAGTACCTCTGCCCAATTCTTCGGAGAAACAAGGCGTGATGTTATTTGTACAAAATAGTACTTAGATTGTTTGCCAAGGGAGCAAACAATAATTTGAAGGCGAGAGTGTTTCTTTCAATCCTGAGCGCCTCGAGGGATTCAAAGTACGTCACTCGAGCTTAAAATAGTGTTGCTCCCGAGGTGGACACTCTACTTTTTATCACCGTCTATAAAAGAATAAGTAAGTGCAACTTATGAATAAGAATAGAACGTTTATTTATTTACATACAATTACTTGAGGAAGACATTCTCATTATTTATAAAACTAAGTAAAATCCTAATTTGAGTTAACAATAAAATTACGAACGAAGGTAGAATGCTTCTTGCACGTTTATTATTTTTTCACGAACTTTTTTTTTAATTTGGGTCGCGCGCGTTTTTCTTTATCAATTTGATCATACAGCCTGTTACTTGTTCATAGAATGTTCGTGATTGATCTCTTTGGTGATTGGAACTTTTACTAACATTCCAAATTCAAATCACTTTTAGTCCCTAGGGATTAAAGAGCTATTTTGGTCCCTGTTTACGAAGAACACACTAGCTCTTTTTGAATAGATGTGATAAAAAAAAATATTGCGCACAATAATCAGAAAGATCATTCTTTATTATAAACACAATTCAAATACAGACAATAATTATACTTACATTGTTGTGAAAAATACTACAATGGACGGTATTATCGCTAAAACGCGATCTCTACCAGACTTGTTTTATTTGAAATAATATAATATAATTATAAAGTATTTCTAACAATAGTTATCATGTAGGTAATTCGCTCGCACGCCAATCTTAATTAGACAAAGAATAAACTCATTTGAATACCTATTTGAGTCACCTAGACGTGACTTCGGTAACGTTTGTAACTGATAAATGGGTTTGCATACCAACGATTATACGCCAACCAGCCGTCGATACAAAGCTAAGAATATTAAGACCAAGCCATTGTTGAAGAAAGAACAAAGATGTGTTCTACACATTGAAGTATTGGCAAGCCTTTTGCACCATATCATCATCACCACGCGAGCCCAGTGCGGGTTGGTAGATGTCACATGTCTTCAAATTTTTTGGTTTATTTATATTAAGGATCTCCAACAAAGGATACAGTTATAAACAATAGACATTTACAATAATAAAAAAAGTTCTTTTAAGTGTGCTCCTTCAATTACAGGAGACCACAGCATGCACGTCATATAACGAGGTGTAAACACGATAAAAATAGAGAAAATAAATTTTGAATGATGAATACAAATTATAAAATTAGAAGGAAAAAAACCAGTTCTAGGACATTCCGATTCAATTGGGCACAAATCCAGGCTCCGGGATGCTACTGACAAATTCCAGATAGAATGACTCAATAACGCTGTAGAAGGTAGATATCTAATATCTTCAGATTTCGGTAAAAGGGCGAATGAGCTAGATGATTATAAAGTTTTACATCTGAATTCCATTTTTTTTTAACTCACGTTAAAAAAAAAATGGATACTGGTACTTATCGATTTTTTTATCAAACAACATAATATATTTTTTCTCTCAATATATTATTACTAGCTTCCGCCCGCGGCTTCGCGCGCTCTGCCAAATTTTATCGAAATCCGTTCAGTGGTTTAGGCGTGAAAGGTAACATACAGACAGACAGAGTTACTTTCGAATTTATAATATTAGTTTGGAAGTATATGTATAGTCTGTTTTGGTCATGGACAGGATGAATGAAAGACGACTAGAAGAAGATATTTTTAAAGCAGATGTGAGTGGAAATGAAACGACGCCTAGGGACTACTCACACTTATTCAGCTCTATTCAGCTTTTGTCCATAGAAAACAACGATTTTGTATGAGATGCGTACGCATGTGTTCGTTCAGCCGCGGAAAGCTGAACGGACTCCGTACAAAATCGTTGTTTTCTATGGACAAAAACTGAATAGAGCTGAATAAGTGTGAGTAGTCCCTTAGGAGGGCCGTTAGAGACCTTATAGGTGGTGTTCTTTAGAAAGGTATGTATGACCAAAGGCCAATTCCCGTAATTAAAAAACCGGGCAAGAGCGAGTCGGACTCGCGCACCGAGGGTTCCGTAACATCCGGGTTTATGCATAAGGTTTATGAAATTAAATGTTTTTTTTTTTTTTTTTGAGTTTGTGACGGTTTAAAAAAAAACTACTTACTAGATCTCGTTCAAACCAATTTTCGGTGGTAGTTTACATGGTAATGTACATCGCATATTTTGTTTAGTTTTATCATTCTCTTATTTTAGAAGTTACAGGGGGAGGGACACACATTTTACCACTTTAGAAGTGTCTCTCGCGCAAACTATTCAGTTTAGAAAAAAATGATATTAGAATCCTCAATATCATTTTTGAAGACCTACCCATAGATACCCCACACGTAAGGGTTTGATGAAAAAAAAAAAATGAGTTTCGGTTCTAAGTATGGGGAACCCTAAAATTTTTTTTCTATTTTTGTGTGAAAATCTTAATGCGGTTCACAGAATACATCTACTTACCAAGTTTCAACAGTATAGTTCTTATAGTTTCGGAGAAAAGTGGCTGTGACATACGGACGGACAGACAGACAGACAGACATGACGAATCTATAAGGGTTCCGTTTTTGCCATTTGGCTACGGAACCCTAAAAATGTTCAAAATCTAGTCACTCAAAGATAAAACTTTTCAAAAATGTAGGGAGATTATAGGTATTTTTGACAGATTGAGACTGAGATGAGACTAAACGATCCTAAAATTACGAGTATTGCCCCTCAGATGTATGAACGTAAACGAATCAAAACCAGTAAGGATCGAAGCAGGTGGGGTTTGTATGTAGTTGTAGAGTGACATATTATTTTCAATAAATTCATATTATTTTCAATATATTTTATTTGTGTTATCGAGTGTACCTGCCTATTTAAGGACGTTTAGCTATGATGTCCTTATGATATTAGGACCATTTGCTATTAGGTCAAGTTGATATAAGGACGATCTGCTCACAGGTCTTTTTGCTTTTAGGACATTGTGCTCATAGGACGTTTTACTTAAATGTCCTTCCGATACGAAAGGGTTTTTGCCTACCCCCATATGTGTATGTAAATAATCTATGTTATTGCAAAGGTAGATAAAGGACAAAACTTTCCCGTTTTTCTTGATCATCTGCCTAGCCTTTTCCCAACTATGTTGGGGGCGGCTTCCAGTCTAACTGGATGCAACTGAATACCAGTATTTTACATGGAGCGACTACTCATCTGACCTCCACAACCCAATTACTGGGTAATACGATACCCCTTGGTAAGACTGGGTGGCTTTCGGGCTTCTGACTACCCGTAACGACTGACAAAGATCCACGAATGACAGCCGGGACCAGCGACTTAACGTGCTTTCCGAGGCACGGAGGGGTCACGGTATGTAAAGATGGTCACCCATCCACAGACCAACCGCGGCAAGCGTAGCGATCGAAATGTGCGGCTATTATTATTTTCTTGATAACACAAGAAATGTAATAGTGTGACGCCATAGCGTTACGATCACATTAACTTGAGGTCAACCAGTTACAATAGAGCGTAAATTTACAGTGCGGAAATCAATTTACTTTGTCCGCGTTTAATCAGTTGTGTTGCTACGCTGATATTTTAACTGCACACTTCGACGAAACGTAATCTTTAATATAACATAGAATTTACAACTTGGTTTTCCTTAAAAATAATAGGGACGATTCGAATGTTTGTACATTTAATTTTTTTCCTTTTTTATTTATCCTGCTTGTAGCTAAATGAGAACAGCCGCAGGGGACTATCGAAGGTTAAGCTACGCTTGCGGCGGTCGGTTCGTGGATAGGTGACCATCCATTATACAACGTTATTTTAGAATTTGCGAAACCTGAATATAGTTTGTTCAGAATAAGTAACTTAATCGAAACCAATAATTTTTACCCCATGTTAGATTTTGTCCCAAATATATTTAAAAACGGTTAAAAGTTGGACACCGAGCGACACTAAGTAGGTTATCCAATCTCCGCGCCGAACGGTTAGGTACCTAGGTACTATTATCAATGAGCGCAAGACGGCGCGGCGCGGGCGGCGCGGGTGAGCATGTTTTTGTACGGACAAACAGGTAAATTAACAAGCTTATAACTTTATGATTTTTCATGATACCATTTTGAAATTTTGTACATAGATTCTTTACATAAAAATACTAGACACGTGTTTCGGGTTTCGCATAAATACTAAAAATAATGTTGTATATCGAGACCCCTCCGTGTCTCGGAAAGCACGTTAAGCCGTTGGTCCCGGCTGTCATACGTAGATCTTTGACAATCGTTACGGATAGTCAGAAGCCCAAAATTCTGACAACCAGTTTCTCCAAGGGGTATCGTGTTACCAAGTAACTGGGTTGTGGAGGTCGGATAGGCAGTCGCTCCATGAAGCATACTGGTATTCAGCTGTATCCGATTAGGCTGGATAGCCGCTGTTGGAAAAAGTCTAGACAGATTGTTACATTCGATCGAATATTTATACATTGTGCTTTTTTTACTTTTAAATGTATTTTGCTTGCTGTAGCCCAGGGCCAGGGAAGCGAGATAAAAGGCACGTCGTAATAAGTAACTGCTTTAAATTAAAGTTTTTTTATTGGTTAAACTTCAAAATTAAAGAACAAAGTCACTGTTTGGTCTGCTCTATATCTTAGTAGCTTTTCAATTAAAACTGGTCAAACTGGCCTATTTTAGTTAGGTATATTAATTTATATAACATACTAGCTGACCCGCGGCAAGCGTTGTTTTGCCATATAAATTATTTCTAGCTGCCCGGCGCTACTACCCTACCTCTACCCTACTCCTACACTACTCCTACCCTACTCCTACCCTACTCATACCCTACTCCTACCCTATACCTACACTACTCCTACCCTACTCCTACCCTACTCCCATAGATATATTAAATTTTTCTCTGCGTAAGAACCATCCTCGTATTTCAAGGAATATTCTAAAAAAAGAATTAGCGAAATCAGTTTAGCTGTTCTCGAGATTTGCGCTTAACAGCACATTCAGCGATTCATTTTTATATCATACTAGCTGACCCGGCAAACGTTGTTTTGCCATATAAATTATTTCTAGCGGCCCGGCGCTACTTCGTTTGCGTGGTGTCCTACCCCTTACCCTACCCTACCCATACCCTACTCCTACCCAACTCCTACCCTACTCCTATACTACTCCTACCCTACTCCTATACTACTCCTATCCTACTTCTACCCTACTCCTACCCTACTCCTAACCTACTCCTACACTACTCCTACCCTACTCCTACCCTACATCTACCCTACTCCTACCCTACTCCTACCCTACTCCTACCTACTCCTACCCTACTCCTACCCTACTCCTACACTACTCCTACCATACTTCTACCCTACTCCTATAGATATATTAAATTTTTCTCTGCGTAAGAACCATCCTCGTACTTCAAGGAGTATTCTAAAAAAATAATTAGTGAAATCAGTTCAGCTGTTCTCGAGATTTGCGCTTAGCAACATATTCAGCGATTCATTTTTATATTATAGATAACAACATGGCTACATGCCCCAAAGGGTTAGGCAAAGGTGTACTGAAGAGATTATAGCCTATTTGGTGCTCTTCTTCTTCGTGTCGCTGGCACGACTGTATTTTAAATCTTGTTTTCCGAAAACTTTGCCACTTACACGGCGTTGTCGGTGGCAGCGCAGAGGTCATTTTGACTTATTGTTTTGGGACACAGAAGGCAGGATAGGAGGTGGAGTGGAGCATGGTTTCTGACATAGATCCACAATCACGCCCAACTGCCGTTCCGTCAAGGTAGCCACTTTATCAGGTTGGACTTACATCTTCCCACTTGTGTCCGTAGACGGTTTAGAGACTTCCAAGTGGACTACGAAAGGTTACACCCTGCAGGGAGATGCTCCTTCGGTGGTAGGTAGTGAGTAAGAGGGGGAAGAGTATCCTTCCACAGTTTACAACGGGCTTCGGCCGGGTTTCATGACTGAAACGCAACCTTTAAGAATACTTTGAAAAGTAGAAATGAGATTTGCCTGACAAGCCAAGTGACGGATAAAATTATAAAAAACGTGAAACGATTCCGTAATCATTATTTTATCTGAAAGATATTGTTTTACAGTACAGATTGAGTTGCAGTACCTATAGAACCATTTTTCTTTTAAGTTTGTAGAAATGCTCATGCATTCTGTTAAAAGTTAATTACTGATTTATTATGAGTGCAGCCGTGAATCTGTTGTGATTGGTTGCCCTTTTACAATCGCCAATTGAATCATTGTTATGACAACTGATTAAAATTTATGACAACTGAGTAAAATTCATAGGCATTTCGTAATCAGAGGCAATTTACTAATTCCTTGCTTGAGCTAATGGCTTACAAAATATTATCAGTTTGTACGCAATCATAGTAATAAGCAGTTAGTTACAATCTGTGCTTATCAATCATTTGATTAGCTGCCGCTGACACAGATAGCTCCATTTTTATGATAATTTTAAGTGGGTAGATACACTCATACATAGTATACAGCGTCCCGATTTATTGGCGACATTAATTTAACACAAGTATACGGCGTCGCGTTTTCGTTTTATGAACATATTTTAATTTCATTAAACGTTATTAATAATTTATTTACTTTATTAACTATTTTTTTAAATAGCATCTTGGAGCAAAGCAACTTGTACTTAAAGAACTGTAGCGTAGCGTGGTGTCACGGATTGTAACATCGCATCAATGAAATTAAAACGAATAACGTGCAAAAAGTAGGCGAATTGAAGGAATGAGAAGAGTCCTGTGTCGGCGAGAGGCGCAGGCGATAGTTTTATTTTCATATCTGTGTATGGGTGGGTAACCATCTTTACATACGGAAACCCTCCGTGTCTCGGAAAGCAGGTTAAGCCGTTGGTCTTTGACAGTCGTTACGGGTAGTCAGAAGCCCGAAAGTCTGACTACCAGTCTTATCAAGGGGTATTACCCAGTAACTGGGTTGTGGAGGTCAGATAGGCAGTCGCTCCATGTAAAATACTGGTATTCAGCTGCATCCGGTTAGATTGGAAGCCGATACCAACATAGTTGGGAAAAGGCTAGGCAGGTGATGATGATGATGATGATGATGATGATAATCTGTGTGCATTGATTTTCTAACGTTATAATAATAGTCCTCCAGAGTGTATTTCAGCCATGGCGGCGAATCTCAACGGAGACAGGTAGTTGTAACGGGTTTGTGCACTATGCAAATGATGCCCCAATAAACACGGAATCCTATTAAATTATCAGCAAATTGGCAAAAGGAAATATAAAAAAAAAAACAAAATCAATCTTCCACTTACCTTATACTGAATACCGAGTTGAGCAAATATATAATTGTCCTGGATGCTGTCCAGGAACTTGGAGAGGCACCAGAATGAGTCAGCCTCAATGATGTCCCGCTGTTCCTCCGTCAGCTTGTCCAGGGGGAAGTTGTCCAACTCCTGGCCCGGAGCCGCTTCCTGCAGGAAGACCATGAAGAACGGCGTCACCAGGTCGTTGATGCCTTGCACGTAGCCAGAGGCCGGGTGCCTGATCGCCCAGATGTACAGGATGCGTTCGAACATCACCTGTAAGGATAAAATGTTAATTTGTAAACTTTTTTAAATTTATGGCGGATAGTTTTGGAGCAACTTGGGATAGGCCTATCTGAAGTGCATGTAAAGGCGGATACAGACATTGCGAGGCATGCGCAGCGCACGGCGCTCGTCGCATGATTCGCAATGGTGGACGTTCACCACGAATATGAACGTCCACATATTGGCCGCAATGTCTGTATCCGTCTCAAGAAATTATTGATTTGGTTTAAGTAATGAGAGGTTTTCTTTTTGAGTATTAAAAAAAATGTAGTTTCCAAGAACTCTGTAGATGGCGTTGAACTGACTACGTTACTTAAGGTGCCAAAGCCAAAATACTTGGGAAAAAAAACATTGCGTCACGTCACATATGCTCGTTGACTGACACTTTCGTTTGCTTTCGTTTTAGGATCTCAAAATTACATCCAAGTGAAATAATCAAAAAATGATGTGACGTTCCGTTCCTCAATCAATCAATCAATCAATCAATCATGTTTATTGTGGATCATAGGTACAGAAGTAGATACAGGTGTTAAGAATTACAGTGATGTTGATCAGCTATGTCCCGCCTTTTGGGCATACAATACAAATTATTCAATATTAACATTGTGTCATATTATTATAAAGAAATTATAATTACTATTTTAATAAATTAACAAAGAAAATAAAAAAATAACATTACTATTAAAATAAAGAAAATAAAAAATAATTTACAATCTAATATTACAACAAAAGAAAAAAATAAACACAAAATATAGGTCAGTTATAGATCTTAAAATTAATAGAAAGCAGCACTGACTGCACCATGGTCTCGGTCAAAATATAATTTAAAGGGACTTGTCTGACATAAAGTCTTTTAAACAGTAATAGCATTTATCGACTAACAGGTCATGAAGTTTCTTTTTAAATAATTTAATTTTTGAGATGCTTCTAATATGTTTTGGAATTTTATTAAATATTGTTGGAGCAACCCACAATACACTTTGCTTTCAGTAACTTACCAAGTTCAGCGCCATCTATCCAGCGACTAGGGAAGAGTTAAAAAAGAAAATCCCTCATTGATTGATCTATACTAATATTATATAGTAAAGTTTGTAAGTTTGTATGTTTGTATGTAGGGGGTAATCTCTGGAACTACCAGTCGGATTTGAAAACATCTTTATGTATTTAAAAGCCCAATTCTTGAGGAAGTCTATAGGTTATTTAACATCACGCTATGACCCTTAGGAGGCTAGCAAAAAGAAAAAAAGTCAGAAAGAACGCTATGCAAAAATGAAGTAATAGCGCGGGCAGGCGATGAGATGTGACGGAGTGGATCGGGGGAACAAGAAAATTCACGCGAACGAAGTCGTGGGCAGAAGCTAGTGTTAGATAAAATCAAATTTTCCTACTGGTCAGGGTCAATGGCCTAATTTTTGATAGAAAGAAAAATATACCTACATATACTTGTCTTGGCACAGAAACACGTAGAAAGATTTTTTTTTTTGTTGGGAAATCATCAAATGACCCCTCCCGCTCTGGGCGGTGCGGAGGGAGTGTCAGACTCTTACTGACTAAAACCCACCCGTGTTCCTTCCTTAGCCCTTTATGTTCCGGGCCAACGGTAACCCTTTCGGAGAATCCCGCTGACCCGGCAGGCTTCGGCCCTAAGGGGCTCCTTCCTCGATGCTGATATCTCTTTGAGGCGCGCGTGGAACACGTACGCGCCATCCGGCACGGGCCTGGTCCTGATCGGACGGTGAGCTACCCAAAAGCTAGAGCTTAGTACTAGAAATGTCTACTGGTATTAGATAGTTCGTCTTCGTTTTTAGACGTCTCGAGGTTGCTTACTGGCCTGTCGTCCAAGCCGTAGGTCGAAGCGAGTACCTAGAGTATCAGGCGGTCACGCCGTTACTCCATACGTTTTAACGCCATTCTCCTATAAATGAATAAACTAAGATCTAGAATCCCAGGTGTGGTGCTACCATGTGCTTTACACTTTACAGGCGTTGCACGTCACGTCATTACCCAAGATGAACATCAACATCAGATGTCAACTTGGTAAGTAAGATGAGTAAGGAGCAGGCGAAAGGGTTTATGATTGAGTAAATGGCTTCAGGCAGGAGACCCAAGGTAACCGACATAGCCCGAAGAATTGCCAAACTTAAGTGGCAGTGGGTAGGGCACATTGCTCGCAGAACAGATGTCCGATGGGGCCGAAAGGTCCTGGAGTGGCGACCGCGTACCGGAAGACGTAGCGTTGGAAGGCCTCCCATAAGGTGGACCGACGACCTCGTGAAGGCCGCAGGAACCCGTTGGATGCGAGAAGCACAAAACCGGTCGAACCGGAGGTGATTGGGGGAGGCCTATGTCCAGCAGTGGACGTCTTTCGGCTGAAATGATGATGATGATGATGAAATGGCTTCAAAGATGAAAGCAAACCCACCTGTACAGTAATCTGTTGGAACAAAGCCACAAGCGGGCTCATTCGTGGTATGTCTATATGGATCTGTCGGTAAGTATCGTCGTCTCGCTCTGCGTCGTAGTATTGTCGTACTAGGTGCTTGTAGTCCGCTCTCTTTCGCTCCAGGGTCTCCACGCGCCGCTCTGCGTTGGGGGGCAGGTAGCCGGCGAGGAGACGCCATGTTATAGCTCTAGCCTGGTTGAAGAAGGAAATGTATGGTTAGTGGTTACATATTGTTTGTGGTTCCTGGAAAAAATACCAGATTTTCCTGTTGTATAATCAACCGATAATGTTCCCACTGCTGAGACACAGGCGTCCTCTCGGTGAGAGGGGGTGGGCCGTAATCCACCACGCGGGCCCAGTGCGGGTTGGTAGAAAGTCACATGTCTTCGAATTTTTGGTTCTAGGACATGTCGGTTTCCTCACGATGTTTTCCTTCACCGTTTTGAGAGCAGTGGTGCAGTGAGATAATGTACAGACGCCAGCACATCAAGCTACCCGAAACTGTCAAATATTCCCAATCAACTTTGAACCTTATGCTGTAGCGATAAAGTTGAAAATCTATTAAAGAAATTTGACAGCTTGCAATTTGACAGTTTGATGTGCTGGCGTCTGTACACAATGTAAAAAGCCTGTCTGGGTTCGAACCCACGACCTACAACTCGTAAGTCACGGCCGTTACCACTGGGCCACTGCTTTTCCTGTTGAGCAAAGTGTTATTGGGTTTTTCCTGGAATTTCTCAGAAGCGGCTCGGATTATTGTGTGTGGTTGATGGCAACAAACCTATTATTACATGGGACTTAAATATGCTTAGCCGACGAGAAAGGCTGCACTTCTGCCTACCCCCTTGGGGAATTACTACAGGTGTGACGTAGCTGTGTAGTGATAAAGTTATTTATTTATGCAAATCTTACCTACAACTACCATTACAGATCAGCGATCTAATGACCTTACACGCTAAATCCTTAATATATTCACTCAAGTTGCATCACAACACAATACACCAACCCTCTCGTGAACCTCGTTCACCACACGCATAGCTCTAGTGAGAGGAGTTCTCGCCAGTAGGTTGGTGCTAGCTGCAGGCACAGCAAGCAGGGGCGGGCTTTGCCGCCTCCACACGTACCGGTCTGGCACGCAAAGTTCCAGGTGCTGCAGCACTCCCGGGTTTTGCGCCACGCCACGGAGTAGATTCACTACATACGCTGCGAGCGCAAAGACCCGTCGCACCTTTAACGCGTTGTACGCTACCATACCCAGTACAAATACTGTAGGGTACAGCAATGGGTAAAGTGGATATACCCCATTCCGCTTGAAGTACAAGTTTAGTGTCTTGTGAATTTATTTTGGACACGTTCCAACATGACACTATATTTCGCCTCATGAGGAGCCCATATGACTGCACTATTTTCAAGGTGACTCCTGGCTAGTGCGTCATAAAACACCTTGAGTGTCGTGAGGTTGGTAAACCCCTGAGCCTGCCTGAGTACGAAACCTATGTAGGTTTCTGTATGCCTTCTTACATATCTTATTGATATGCTCACGGAAGGATAGTTCCTGAGTGAAGGTTACCCCTAAGTCTCGTACCTGAGGCACTCGTTGCATCGGCGCATCCTCTACCTTGTATTGATAATACAAAGGAGTCCGGGCTCGAGTGAGAGACATCACCGAGCATACACAGTTAAAAAAACCCGGACCATAGATTATTATTAAGGCAATCCATGGATTAGCCTAGATATATCCTTCAAAATGATTTAGATTATGATTACTATTGTTTTACGCAATTAAGGTGCAGATCATACTCTCACGCCAGTTACGAGTACTATGCACCTGACATTTCTGAAGGTGTGTAATAGTTTATTATAGTTAATAACACGGTAGTGGCAAAACTGCTGCCTTATTAATCGATTCGCATGAATTTACTCGCCCGAAACGGGAGAACGTCACTTCTAAATAATATTCTTTTTCTATAGGCGAACCGCACGAAGTTAATTTATTTGTTGGCTAGTCGACAACTCCAAAAATATGTAAGCAATTGGGACATTTTGAATTTTATGCAGTAAATTACATATCTATTATAGAGTTGTCAACTCGCCCACAAATAAATTAACTTCGTGCGGTGCGCCTATAGAAAAAGAATATTATTTAAAAGTTACGATTCGCACGAATTTACTCGCTCGAAACGTGCGAATCGTAACTTTTAAATAATATTCTTAAATAGTCGACAACTCCTCTATTATATTACCATGACAAAAACGAGAATATTATATTTTACACAAGGTTGTCTTAATACAAGGTTGAATTAATTACAGTATTAAGTAACATCTCGTGTAAATAAACAATTATAATTACTGTTTGCTTCATTATACGCTTTTGTTGAATATACAGTTATGTTTTTAGGGTTCCATACCCAAGGGGTAAAAACGGGACCCTATTACTAAGACTCCACTGTCCATCTGTCTGTCTGTCACCAGGCTGTATCTCATGAACCGTGATAGCTAGACTGTTGAAATTTTTACAGATGATGAATTTCTGTTGTCGCTATTACAACAAATACTAAAAACAGAATATAATAAATATTTAAGGGGGGATCCTATACAACAAACGTGTTTTTTTTTTCAGCGTTTTTGTTTTGTGGTACGGAACCCTTCGTGTGCGAGTCCGACTTGCACTTGCCCAGTTTTTTTTTTAAGCAAATTTTCCTATGAAAGGTCCCGTATTATGAGTACACCTCTGCCAACCCTTCGGGAATTACGGGCATTATGTTATGTTATTCCTATGAAAATAAAAACAATCTGATTTATGAACTAAGATAAAAAAGTTGAGTTTTCTTATTGTGTTTTCTTGAAATTATGTTGTTGTCTTTATTGTGAATGCTGCATTTCCTACTAATTACACTAATATTATAAAAGCGAAAGTTTGTGAGTGTGTTGGTATGTTTGTTACTTCTTCACGCACAAATGGCTAAACGGGTTTGGATGTAATTTGGGATACAGATTATAACCAGAATAAACACATAGGATACTTTTTATCCCGATATTCCCACGGGATCGTCATTTATGCGGTGAAACCGCGGGGCGCTGCTAGTACCTCATAATAGGCATACATACCAGTACTTTTAGTTTGTTGTTTTCTGCTATTTTCTTGTTACATATAAGGAATTAATAGAAAATATATGCTGTTGGTGCCAAATAAATAGTTTTTCGGAGAATCTCATCCACGTTTTGGAATGGCCAACTAGCTTCAACTTTCTGACTAATAGACAGACTCCTTGAATACTCAAAGTACCTGTTGTTAGTTTAACCTGACAAAGTTCATAAGAAAAACACACTTGAAATTACAATAAATGTAATTGTGAAAACCATTGAGCGCTTACATGCAAATCGCTTCTAAAAGGCGATAGTTTGAAGGGTTAATTGAAATAAATGGTTTGAGTTTGAATTCGTAGCTAGTTCATCATCATCATTCCAGCCGAAAGACGTCCACTACTGGACATAGGCCTTCCCCAAAAGGGGGGGGGTTTGCCATAATCGCCACGCTTGGCAGGCGGGTTGGCGATCGCAGTATGGTATGGTGGTGGAATGCATAGCGAATGCTGCTGCCCATTCTCCGGTACGCCCCTTAGTCGCCTTTTACGACACCCACCGGAAGTATGGGGTGGTGGTATTCTTTAAGTCCGGCACCACACAGACAAGCTAGTTATTCAAACTATACTACACTTATATTATACCCTTTTCTTAAATATGACTAAAACAAAGCTAACATCTTAATGCAAATTATGCAACCGTCACTAAACAAGGGGGTGTCTGAGACAATACTTATCCATGTTATATGTACAGGCTGATAAGAAATGAGATAAACAAATTCATTATTTACCAAAAGGCTATTGTAAATGACGTTTACTGCTTTAAGGCTAAAGGCCTGTAACATTGTTTAAAGAGAATGATAAATAAACACACCAAAAACATGGTTAACACTTTGCCGGATACTAAAATCCCCAGACTTAATAACCATAATACTACTATTGTGTCTTGTTCAGTATCTTTCAAAGGGTCTGTCTTCCCTGAATGATGTCCTTTGTTGCACATTTTCAAAAAGTTTCCATTTATAAACTTATGTTAGGATCCTTCTGTGCTCATGGCCCTCTTGGACCGCGGGCCCTCTCAGACCGCGGGCCCTCTCTGGCTGGGGCCCTGGCATTTTGCCCCAATGCCACCCTATAGTTACGCCACTGGATATAATACTTACCCATATTTTATATATGTTATGGTCCCATGTTACAGGGAGCCTACATAAACCTATTAACCTATTATCATAAACAAGCACAATTCCAGAGTCCGTGCTGCTAATGTAATGTTATTCAACCATATCTGTTAGATCTATTTCATACTTATCCCTTCAACTGTCCAGAAATCTGTATCGGTAACAATAGAAAAAGTCATTGTATCTCATTAGTGACAGTTGAGCTACAATGAAATGATGTAAACACTATATTTTAGCAGTGTTAGTAACATGGCCTACTGATTATTCTGAAGATGATAACGTACTAAAGTCAGGCCACCCAAAATTACAATAACAATACATGTGTACTGTCAATGCCATACCTAAAACAAGTCACTAGCAACAACTTTAACCAATCAAAGTAATAGTAAGTGACTCATCTGAAACAGACACCAATTAAAACTTACTTTGACTGGGATGCCAGACCAACTGATCTGCTTCAGTTCATCCAGGTCTATCACAGCGCTATCATGCATTTGCTGGAACCTCTCGAGCTTGGATTCACTGCTTTCTTCGCGAGATGTCAATGCCGACAGTCTCACAGCCCGCGGGCGCCCAGGGTAGTGTCGCATCGGCCCCGAGCTCCCAGCACCCACCCTACGGACCTCATTCTTCTTCACTTCCACCGCCTCAGCCCTTGGCTTCACAATCTCACTCTCAACCTTTACGTCATTTTTGTTTACGTTCCTACTGCTATTCCTATGCGAATTTATCACGTTCAAAGCAGCAGTTTGCGATATGGCCTTCGATATTTTAGTTTCGGCGATTCCAGATATGATGTCGTCGTCGCCCAGGTCCCAGGCGTCGTTCACAGACGCCTGGAACTGTTGATACGATGACCCAGACATAACCTCGGTCCGTTTGACCGTCTGAAAAGGTCTGCCCGGGACCGCGCGCTGTGGTGTCTTCCAGAAAGTGTCAGACAATAATCCGTTCTTGTCATATTCGGGTTGGTAGCTTTCCATAATAAAATACAGCCGTGAACATTCTAAATAACTTTGTTGGACAACAAAAAATTACAGTGAAAATGTTGTTGATATGACATATCACTAGACTAACCAAAGACAATTTGCATTCCAAGATTCCAACCTACATAATTATTCTACTTTTGCTTGTGTGACGTGCCCGGTACATCTCTCTTTTTCCGAACACTTGAAATAGAAAGAGACAAACTATGAAACATTCCGTTTTGGTATGTCAAACGTGAGTTCAAACCAAAACGTGTCAGTTTGTTATCTCAATGGTTTTGTAACGCCTTATACTATATAATCTGTGGTAACACTATGAATTATATTTAGTGTTACTATTGGTGTTTTTTCATTTATTCACCAGATAAATCCTCATAAAAATCCCGTTTTAGTCATTGGTTACTTATTCATATAATCGCATTTTGATTTTTTACTTATAATACAAACCAAAGTTGCTAGTAATAAAACTGAGCTGAGGCATTGAGATAGGAAAAGCTGAGGTCATTCTTTAGAGGTATATCATCATCATCTGCCTAGCCTTTTCCCAACTATGTTGGGGTCGGCTTCCAGTTTAACCGGATGCAGCTGAATACCAGTATTTTACATGGAGCGACTGCCTATCTGACCTCCACAACCCAGTTACTGGGTAATACGATATCCCTTGGTAAGACTGATTGTCAGACTTTCGGGCTTCTGACTACCCGTAACGACTGTCAAAGATCCACAAATGACAGCCGGGACCAACGGCTTAACGTGCTTTCCGAGGCACGGAGGGGTCACGGTATGTAAAGATGGTCACCCATCCACAGACCAACCGCAGCAAGCGTAGCTTAACCTGATCGATCGACCTGTGCGGCTGTTATTATTTAGCCACGGGCCCCTCATTCTTTAGAGGTATATGAGGTCAGATAAAAATGTTAGGTTTAATTAATAATTATTGTGCGGCAGTAAAGAACACAAAACATCTATTAAGCTGTTATACCTATATATACCTATATATTACAAAAAAAAGATACGATATTATGGATCTCTACTGATTTAACTTTTTTATGCATGGCTACACATACATATATATACCTACCTATATATTACAAAAAAAAGATACGATATTATGGATCTCTACTGATTTAACTTTTTTATGCATGGCTACACATACATATATATACATAATATGTGTATGCTTATACATCCAGTATAAGCTGACTTCTGATCTCTCGGAGTATTATGTTCTGTGCTTCTGATTGTACGAAAAGCATACAATGCGAGGTCAGCTAAAACTAGAATTGATAGCTTGATGTGTAGCCGTATGTACGGTCAGCAACAAAAGTCGATTAACACTTCAGTTTTTTTAATCTCAATTATTGACCAAAATATTTGTTTAAAATTGCAGCAGAGGTACAATGCAATTTTGAACAAATATTTTGCTCAATAGCTGAGACTAAAAATACTGAAGTGTTAATCGACATTTGTTGCTGACTGTACCTACCCAACGAAATCGATAGAGCTACCCGTAACTTACGAATTCGTTTCTTTTCGGGGCAATAGAAGAGCGATTGGCGAAACCTTAATCTACAAATGTGTCGATTATATTCATTAAAAATAGTAAGAAAGCTATGAACACACAGCGACACGTCATGCACGTCATTTACAGGTTTAGCTAGCCTAGCATTGTATAGGTTTTTCGTACAATCGGAAGTCAGCTTACACTGGTTATGTATTATAGGTAGCTTGATGTGTAGCCGTAGATTTGTTTTTTTTTTTTTTTTTTTTGCATTTCTGCGTCTTGTAACTTTGAGCTATTACAGGTAGGTACTTTCAAACAAAACGATATTGAGTATACCTTCACCACGAATCCTTGAGTCAAAGACAATATGTATATTTTTTCGTAAATAATGAAAAAAAAAATATGACAAGTTATTTTAGCCAATACTACAGGTTATGCCGGGATTTTTGGTTTTGTAAATACTGCAAATATTCATATTTTTTTAGTTATAAACAACATCAGTTTGTTTTAAATTGCTCGTAGTCTTCACAAAAAAATATTACTGACTTACTTAGTTATTTTACTTTTGCAACTAATTATATTTTTTTGTTCATATTGTCAACAAGTTACCAGCATCGATTTATATCTCTGGTTACCAGTCAATACTTTGATATCAAACAGCCGTTTCTAGGAGGCTTATTAGATCAATGAACACAGGAAATTCTCAGTCAAACCTATAGCGTGAATACCGTGATTCAAAATGTCTAATCAGCGCCCTGAACCCGATTCTATGTTTATGCAAAGGGGCGATGGACCCAGAAACAGAAGCCCCACAAGGTCTGAACCTTCGTCACGACGAAATTCGTCACCCAAGAAAGTCGATTCAGCTGAAACGATTACCGTCAAAGACTTTTTTGATTTTATGAAAACTGCGTATCAAGTTTACGAGCACTTGGAGGGCGACGATGATGAAACCAAGATAGACTGGGAAGAACTTACGAAACTGACAGTTATCAACCATGTCATCGAGCAGCAAGAGCGAGATCTCCTTTATCAGACCGCTTTCGCTGAATCCAAGGCGTCGGCCAGCAAGAGCGAATGTACCGTTGAACCAAAGAACAGCGAAGATCGACTTGAAAAGAGATTTAGTTGCAGTGAACTTGAAGGTAATGTCTGAGGGCCATGAATACAACCTACAGCATAATAAATGCCATTTCAAAGTGGTCCTCCCCTGTAGAGCCATGACGATGAACATTGATCGAATATACCTAATAGTTTTTGCTGTGAGTACGGGGACTGCACATTTATCTGCTCATACTATCTATTTTGGGATGGCTCGGTGACTCCTGAGAGAGTCCCTATAACTATTCTTTTTTTAGGGCAAACTAAACCTTCCATACCATAGGTACCGATATAAAAAACGTTTTAACGTTTTTTTATTATTTTTATGTTCCATTCCCAGTTGGCAAATAGAATGTACCTACAGACGCCAGCACATCAAGCTACTACAATCTGTCAAATTTCTTTTATAGATTTTCAACTTTATCGCTACAGCATAAGATTCAAGATTGATTGGGAAAATTTGACAGTATCGGGTAGCTTGATGCGTCTGTACAATCTACGTGTATCAATATGTGAAGTACTATAGTACTACTAGTGCCATCTAGTTTCGGTCAGGATAACTACTTTTTGCTACGGTTACGGTTTCCAGGAAAATCAGGACGACGGCGGTCATTACCTCCTGAAGCGAGGGTTGAAATGCTTGGTATTTGGACTGAAGCCAACCTGAATTGCAAACTGAACGATGTAAGTCTAAAAATACTATTTTAGATGGTTGATAATTTTATCAATAGATGGCGCTAAAACAAGTTTTCTTTTTAGGTTGTTAACGAAGGGATTTTGGATTCTATTCTGCCTTACCTTGTTGGATATAAAAAACCTTCTAAAACAACGAGTGTTTATACTCCAATAATCAAGAAGGTTTCATCAGGAACAACTGTTGAAATAAAGAAACCAGCAAGTTTTGAAGGTAACTTATAATTTAACGTCTTTACTTGCAAACTTTAAGTTATAACTAGCCAATTTTCATTTATAAATATTTCAAGGTTTTGTGGATGAAAAAGAATCGAGGGATCGCTTGGGGAGGCGCAAGTCTTCAGTAACCTTAGCTCAAGAACGTAATAATGCAAAACAAGAGTAAGTAAAGTGTGTTAGTGTCTTCCTACCGATCTTTAATTAAAAACATAATCTTTCTTTGTAATCGGGTAAAATAATAATAATTACGAAATAAAAATGATCGAAGCAGTACGCTGTGTCTAAAACAACAATTTCAGTAGCTTCAATAACATCCGATATGGTCTAGTGGCTAGGATACCTGGCTCTCACCCAGGAGGCTCGGGTTCGATTCCCGGTATCGGAAAATTCTTTTTTTTTTTTTTTTACATTTGAAAAGTATTTCTTTTCAGTGGAGACGTAGAAATTCACGTTTGCGATGAAGTGAAAGGCCTAAAGAAAGATTTTAGATGCCCGCAGAAATTGTTGGTATCAAAGATGGGATACTTCGCCGATGTCACAGCCGGCCAGAGATTGGAAGATATGGATATATCTGTACATTGCGATATACAGGTACCTAATGTATAGACTAAGTATATGAAAATATAATATACATATATAGGTACAGGTATAATATACAGGTAATTACTGCGAAATGCAATTAATTTTACCCATGTGGATAGGCCCGAATAGCCAAAATAAATTATTAGTCCTTCTATTCACATTTAATTGGTCCTTTCGCAAAAAAAAACCCCGGAAGTCTTATTTCTCTAACTAAGCATAGTCATCATAATATCAATTAGTGAGAAGTTATTAGCAGGGACATTAGTTTGTATACACTTAACATAATAATAATCCTTTTTTTATCAGATTTTCGACTGGTTAATGCGCTGGGTGAAAAGAGATACTATTTTGGTTGCCGACTGGCCTCTGCTCGACCCTCACAATGTGGTTCCTATCCTGGTGTCAGCATCATTTCTACAGGTAAAGCTATCATCATGAGAATATTATTATGATAATTATAACAATAACGATATTGAAGTGCTTCGTCTAGCTGAAGCAGTTCTTTTATTTATTTTATTCAGGAAAACAAACAGGTACGCACGGCTACACATCAACCTATACAGTATAAGCTGACTTCTGATTGTACGAAAAACCTATACAATGCGAGGTTAGCTAAAACTGGAAATGTATAGCTTGATGTGTCGCCGTGTGCACACAAATGTAATAATAAACAGCACCCTAATTATTATTGCGTAACGCACTATCAATCTCAATCTGAATCATTTTGATGGATATTGCTAATCATTTGTTTCAACTCAACAACGTAAATAACGCAATGAATGTTGTAAAACTGTCAAACTGACAGCCATTGCTACTGCTAGTGTGTTACGCAATTACCCCGGTGTGAGACTTGTGAGAGAGGAAATCAAAATACTAGGTACTTATACAGGGTTACTTTTCAAAGACCTTCCAAATTTTTACATGGTGTTCTACCCATGAATATAAACAACTTTCACTATGGGACCAACTCTGAAATCACAAAAAAAATCAGCTGTTCCATACAAAATTTCAATACCTACTTTACCAAAATGTATGAAACAGCTGATTTTATTTTCGTGATTTCAGACTTGGTCCCATAGTGAAAGTTGTTTATATTCATGGGTAGAACACCATGTAAAAATTTGGATGGTCTTTGAAAAGTAAAACTTTTAAAGTAGAATGTGAAGAACACTCATAAAGAAAGACACAACTTTTTTTAAAAACAATAATGAAGAAAGAACAAACCTCCTCGTCCTGCGGTGCTATTCTGTAAAAATCTCACCGTGAAAACTTAAGTGAAGTGAGCGTGAAGTGAGCGTGGAGTGAGCTGTCAATAGTGTCAACTTCTAGCAAAAACAAACTCACTTCACCTAAGTTTTCACGGTTGAGATTTTTACAGAATCGACCGGCTGTTCCTGTTTTAAAAATCTTGAGTCGTTCATTTATTTTATCAACCGACAACCGTACCGAGATTACCAACAACGGATTATTTAGAAGCTCTCTAAATAATCCGTTGTTGGTAATCTCGGTCTTCTGAGTAAGAGGGAGTCCAACTCAAAAGGCCATAATTAAATAAAGAATGTGTACAGATGGAGCCACTGCTGCACGACTGTTTGATCTACTGCCACGCTCACATAAATGACATCGTGAAGACCTCCACCAACTTGGCGTGTCTTAGCGACGCGTTGCTTAACAGGTATACGATGCTACATTCATTAATAGTACCTAACTTAGTGTTAGTATCAGTGGCTATGCTCGTATGACCAAGGGCAGCCTTCTACAAAAAACCGGGCAAGAGCGAGTCGGACTCGCGCACCGAGGGTTCCGTTCCATCATATGTTTTAAAATTTTCATCGGCGAGGCCTATATTCATACTGCGGTGTAGAATATTGCAGTTTTATGTCAGCGCCATCTCTTGACCGATAGTGGAACTAATGTAACTTTTGTTGATGATTTCTGAAAAAGTGTGCTATTTTAGTGTGCGTTTTATTTTTTCTGTAATCTTTAATGCGAAGGATTGCTTTCCATTTCAAACTCCACTTACAAAGCGGAAGTTTTTGAGAATCGGGCGTCCGGGGTCCTCCTCCCTAAACAATAGATTGGAGCAAGGTTACATGCTCTGTGAGATTGAGCATCCTCAAGTACGCCACTGATTCAATCCAGCTTTAAGCCCTTGATTAATAAGTAATTGGAAATAAATACTTACCATGGGATGAAATCGTGAGTCGTGATGGCTACGAATAAAAAAACAAATAAAACAAAACAAACAAATTTAAGAAAACGAATTTAATTTAAGAATAATTTACCCAGGTTATCAGCCATGTACACGAACGCTGAGCTGGAAGCCATCCGGGACCGGAAGGACAAGATCCAGTCGCGCCTGTACTGCAAAATGATCCTATCCCTAGCGGAGCCGATGCCCGAAACCCTCAGGGGACACTACTCCAGCCTCGCCACGCTGTTCAAGTGCAACAAGTACGTATAACACAAGACCATTGGACGAAATAGGAAGTGTTCTTTACCGAAACGACCAATTGGAACCGTGCACCTAGCTTCTGAGGTTTCATAAAGTGCCCATGTAGGTTTATGTGAAATAAAACATTTTGATTTTGATTTTGACCCACTTATGATAAAATCAGGGCCTATCCAACTCAGTGCTGGTCACCGTCAATCAGTGCAAATACCTTAAGGTAGGTACTTATTGCGTGTGGATCTTCACATGACTCATACCAGCAAGTACTTTAAGAACTTAAACAAACGTCAAAGCTCATTTATTAAATTTCCATTGAGACTACGCCAGAGGATACAAGGGCCATATAGGTAATTATAATTTGCACCATAGTTTTCAAATTTGACTCCTTCTTCTTTGTTCTCTTTGACTACAGATGCAACAAGCTACTAGGACGTCATATCGCCGAGCAGGTACCGTGTCAGCCCGCTAGTATGCGGATAGATCGACGAGGCAACGTAGTGTCTTCTCATACCAAGTAAGCACAAGCACGTTCACACTAGCACTAAATACAACAGTAACCCCTCCCGACGCCCGCGCTGTCAACGCTCTCGCCATCGACGCCTCAGTACCGCGCGCTTACGTCATCCGAGCGAAGTCTCAAGTTAACTCTTGTGGGTTGTAGACGTTGAAGTTACTGAATTTTCTCCACAAAAGTTTTCGCTAATACTGTGGTGCATACCCTAGGGACCAATCGTGGAGTCTGAACGATTATATAACCTGGTTGTACGGGGAGCTGCGCTCTTGGCGCCGCGTGTACTGGCGCCTGTGGGCGGACTGCCACTTCTTGCGCTGTCAACTCTGCGACAGCTACTTCCCGGCTTATCAAGTAAGGGTCGTTTTAACCCTTTGACCGCCAAGGACGCATTAAAGCGTCATTCAATAACTTGATCGAGACGCCAATGACGTCTTAAGCGTACATAACACTTCAATTTTTAATAACAAATAAAACTTTGCTAATGTTGCGTCCTTGGCGGTCAAAGGGTTAAAGATTTCCATCAAGATTTGTTTTATACCATGTTAAACTACTTACATCAGGTTTCATTAATGCTCGGTTCCTGAAACAACTCAACACAAAAAAATGTTTAAAAAAACTGTCAATCGCGCGTAAATTGCTGTGGTTGGTTGACTGAATTATCAAACAGCCAATCACACAACTTGACTTGCCTTTAGGCAAGGAAAATTTAATTTTCCTTCCAGAAACTGTGCGTAAGAGGGCTTAATCAAAATGAACTAGTATAAGACTAAATAACACATAATTTAATAACAAATAACATAATTTCAACAAATATCTATTTAAAGAATTATAGTCATTAAATCATCACTACACTTTTGATTTCATTCTAATTGCATGAATTGCAATATCTTCGACGATCGTCCAGATGGAGTGGTGTTCTCATCACGAGCAGCCGCCTCACATGTTCGCGCTGGAAGGGCGGCCCTCGCTACCGGCTGGTCGGTACCCCTGCTGTGGCGAGAGAGCTTATCGCTTCGAGACCCTCACCAGAAACACGGTGAGTTGGAATTGCTGTAATGTTATGTTTTCGAACTAAAATTTCACAAAGTTTTAGAACTGCCTAAATTATTATGGAAGGAGGTTAAATTCTGGTCAGCCAAGAGAAAACGAAAGCAGCTCTAGTACGGATAATATCCATAGTCACGGTTTCCTTGTCGGCAGAAAAATAGCTCAAGTCGTGAAAGGTTCCAAACGGACCCAGAAGGTAGTGAGCGAGCATTAGTAAGGTCAGCGAGTGAGGAGTGACGAGGTCGATTAACTCTTCTACTTTTACACATCATCTAAATTGACATAAAATTATTCGATATATTGTATTTCCGCACTCAACTGCATCCGGTTAGACAGAAAGCCGACCCCAGCCGAGAGTTGGGAAAGCGAAAAGGCTAGGCATTTCAAATAAGCTGAGATTCTGTTCCGATTTTAATAAAATATTTAGCTCAATCATTACGGTTGTTGGTTTGAGGCCTACGTCCGGCATTACACTGCGAACTACGATAGACTAAGATTAAGGTTTGAAAAAACTGAAGTTTTGTCTCTAACTGTACCTACATGCACTGAACTTAACTGTTCTGTCCGAAACTTAATTAAAGGTCCATCAGGGACAAAAACCATCAGTTTTTGCTATAGATAGCCCTTATCCAAACTTCTTGATACACAACCAGGGATGTCAGTTCCGTGAGCACGTGCCGGATGAGCGCCTGACGATGGACTCCTCAGTCATGGAGCTTTACAACAAGTTCCGGGACATCATCTCCATGAGACCGCCTCAGCTCATGTTCCCGGAGAGACTCACCAGGCTTGTGGGCAGAGGTAGGCACGATGTACAGTATCTTATAGTGTTTTGATATCCCCGGGTTAATCGGTCTCCTATTTTTGTAGTTGATGTAAGGCGAATTTTTAAGCTAAGGGTACATGCAGAAGATGTCGCGATCGCGGTCTAGCTCGCTACCTCGATGTCACCTCCATGTAAAACAAATGCATGCTAATAGACTCGCGAGCTGCTTGGTGGTTTACCTCTAAGCAGTGCCGAATTAACCCCTAAGCAAATTAAGCAATTGCTTAGGGCATCACGTCTCGGGGGGCACCATAAACCAGGCGCGGTCCCGGGTGATCATGGGGATCATGACCCCCAAAAAATACAGCGACCAATTTGGCAGCATGTAAAAGCTGCGCCTCTGAATAGCATAATTAAATAATGTGGAGCTGGAGATGTACATATAACATGACGTCTTTAATTCCCGAGAATTAGGCAGATATGCACTACATACAAGTAGTTACACCCATATTCCGCATATCTTTAAGTCCCATGTCGTAGGGGACGAGCCTGCCACCAACCGGGCATAAAATCCAGACTCCAGGTTGCTTCTGAGAAATATCTGATGGAAAAATCTAATAACACTTTACCCAACCTGGGAACCGAACCAAGACCTTATTGTCAGCTGCAGTAACGCCTGCGACCACTAGACCAACGAGGAGATGTACCACCCTAAAAATATTCTTCGGCACTCAAGGTGACCCCTCCCAAAATCTTGGGCTGTGACCTGCGACCGCGCCTGCCATAAACAGCACCGAAAAAATATTTGCTAGTAAATAAAAGGCAAGGCTGTTCTTCAGCAAGATATTACAAGACCCAAAAGTCACTCTTGAGACGCGCGCTAATCTTAGCAAGTCGCTCGTCGATTTTTTTAGAAAAAATACGAGGCGACCAGTGGATAGGGCTTACAGGCGTGGATTGCTTAGGGCATCAAGTAGACTTAATCCGGCTCTGCCTCTAAGCCTGGCAAGTACGTACGTGCGACATCGAGGTAGCGAGCTAAATCGTGATCGCGAGGTATCGCTGTGAGGCATCTTTAGCATGTAGTTAATTACCCTAAGTCGATGAAGACAATTTCGATCCGTAGAAAACTAGAAATTATAATCAAGTTATGTGTATGATGGAACACGGACTGCTGTGGTAATAACTTGTCGTGCGTATTGAATTGTCTAAATGTTTTGACTTCTAGATGGATGGCCATAACAATAACACTGATTGTAGATAATTTTAGTGGATGCACAACAATGATTGTAAATAGCACCAAAATCCTTCTAATTGTGTAAATAGCACCATAATCGTTCTAAGTATTTACTGAGGCTGCAATAGGGAGGTACCATTAAAACACCTAGAGGTACAACCCGCAAGAGTTAACTTGAGACCCGAGCGGCTCCTTCCGACCCCTTGCTCTTACCGGTCTCGCCATCGACGCCTCAGCGCGCGCTTACGTCATCTGAGCGAAGTCCCAAGTTAACTCTTGCGGGTTGTAGTTATAAATCCACTTTGCACCTAGGAGTTGAAACTTCCTTGTCGTACGTTTCTTTACCAAAGCAGATCTTGTCCATCAATAAGTCTACATATATAATAAAACAATGACTAATTCCGTCGGAATTGTACATAAGGCCAGCTTCTAAGTTTCCCCCTAGAACCAGGCGAGGACAGTAACGGACGGCTGCAGTGCAAGGAGGTGTTCTGGTGGGAGGGCATCATGCTTGTGCCTCCTCGTCCCCCACTCGGCCTGCTCGGGAAGTTGTACACCAGCAACCAGAAGTTTAATCGTGAGATTTGCACTTTGTTGATGGGTAGAAATCGGGGGTGGTGTGGTGACGTGTGGGAGTATGTTGTAAGGCATTTTGCGAACGACTATGCAACTGCATTGCTTCATACCTAAGTATTTTGAGGGGAACAGTTCCGATGCTTAACCTGGCTGAACCATCCAAAAGATACATAAAATTGGAATAAACGAATAATTGCTTTTCCGCCAGTCTTTAACATAGCTATGTTATTTTCCTCTTACCTGCTTTTTAATATTCAAAACAGTTTTAAGAGGGATTATTTTTTTTCATGATGCACGTCACCGCGCCACAAGAACTAATGGGAAAAAACCGCTGTAAATACGCTAAAACAATTGGCAATACATGTAGCGGTCATGGGGACACGCTTGCAAAATTTTAGGGACCGTGCAATTGGCAACAGACAATAAAGTTCTGAACAGTAACTAATGTAAATACACAAAATTCCGTAATTGTATATTCTTTGGCTCAAAAGACCAGTATTCCAAAAAATACTGGTTATTTCTGGGTGTGCAATCTGCGCCCGCCAACTTTGATTTTACGAACGTTAAATGATTTCCTCGTTCACTGAAAAGAGCCAAAGAATCAATTAATATGTCTGTATAGTAGTGTCGACATTTTGGTTTTGTAATTTTTGTTTGAAGGTCTGCAAAGATGTGGTCAGCGATTAGACATCGTTTATTACATCGGTAACTTTATATCATAAGTTCGAACACAATTCTGTAGTTACCTCTGTACAATATTAACCAAGTCATTTTTGCCTCATTTATCTATGGCACACAGAAAACTTTGTAAAGCCTACATTAATCGACACACTTGTTGGGGATGTACGAGACGGGGGGAATAGTAACAGAAATACATTCCAAAACGACGCATACACAGCCAACGTGAGACCTGGTTCGCCCGCACTGGGCACAAACCATGTGTCTCCGCAGTCCCTCACTGCGAACTGCTGTGCCGGCACCGTGGTCGCCCCGGAGAAAGATGTCAAGACCCCGAAACCCCTCTCCGTGAAAGAGTCCAAGGAAGAGACCCATAAGACCAAGGTAAGCCTCGAAGGACCAAAACCAATACGATCGGGCAGTCGCGAGACCTTCTGGTACTGAAGGTTCTGCTACCTACTGTTTGTGGTGGTAAATAGTACTAATAGTGTTATATTAAGTGATGTGTAGCAGTAGTTAGTGTAGAAGAGGCATGGTAGATACCTAAATGTTTTAATTCGAAAAGGTAGATGAAGTACCTATTTAAAATCCAGTCGTCGAGAGGAAGCGTTCCTGACACTCGTCAGTTCTGCGACAACTCTAGTAGCTAATAATGATCAAATTCGCAAAACACGTATTAGTTTGTATGAAACTGACAGGTGTCACGAACGCATTCTCTTGACGGCCGAACTATAAATACGGTAATTTTGCATGTAGGTAATGATACCTAGGTTGTTGAATATTTTTTAGAAAAGCAATAGATACTTAAGTAACTACTACTCTTCTAAGTACTTTAAGGTTTAGGTAAGGTTCGCCTTGCTTTACAATACATATCTATCTACACACCTACTCTCTTATTGACTTACTTATTTAGATATTATTATACTTAGTAGTCTATCTCTACTCTATTACTTTCTTCTAACATACTATGTAAGTATTGAAAACTTTTTTTTTATTGTTTCTTTTAGATATTATTGCTTCAAAGAGTTCCTCTGAAGAATATATTCTGTAGAAGAGAAGTGTATATTTGCTATAACTAGGTAATTAGAGTTTTAGAACTATTTCGATAAAGCCACCCAAATGGTGTATTTTTTTTTTCTTTACCTACATAAATATGGCATGATTGCAATACCCAAAAACGCAAAGTAGAAATATTAGCTCATTTATTTTATAATTTAAAACTAGTTGTGGCTAATAAACCAAAGCCAATTTCACAATTTGCTCTAATATTCAGTACTTACTTTATTTTGAAGCTTTATACCAAAAAAGCTTTTCCCATACCTTGTAATGGTAGGTATCTGCATCTCTCTGATGGTTATTCGACAATATTGCAGCAAGTAGTAAAACAGGCCCCAGGTCCTTAGGCCGTAAGCAGTGCGATCGTACGACCCGTCGCAATGGATGGTTTTGACGGAGTAGTAGGCATCTTAAATCGATAGATGCAGTCAGCAACAAAAGTCGATTAACACTTTTTTTTTTTTCTGATGGGAAATTATCAAATGACTCCTCCCGCTCTGGGTGGAGCGGAAGGGAGTGTCAGACTCTTACTGACTAACTAAACCCACCCGTGTTCCTTCATTAGCCCTTTATGTTCCGGGCCAGCAGTAACCCTTTCGGACAATCCCGCTGGCCCGGCAGGCTACGGCCCTAAGGGGCCCCTCCTCGATGCAGATATATTTCTTTGAGGCGCGCGTGGAACACGTACGCGCTGTCCGGCACGGGCCTGGTCCTGATCGGACGGTGAGCTACTATTCGAATCCCTTGGATCTTGGATGGTGTATTTTTCTTACTATTTATTTTTACCCTACGCTGTGGGAACTTTTAAGTTATTGAGCAAAATATTTGTTAAAAATTGCATTGTACTTCTGCTGCAATTTTGAACAAATATTTTGCTCAGAAACTAAGATTAAAAAAACTGAAGTGTTAATTGACTTTTGTTGCTGACCGTACCTAGGTATTTCAACTCTGAACTACGATTTTATTGACATGTCTGCTAAAACCTTTGGCGCTGTGATAGAGCTCTGCATGTTTCTCTAGCTCTACTGAAAGAAATCATGTAATTTTTTTTTTAAATCGTTTGTTTTCTACTATCGATCGTCAAATCGCACTGTTTACGGCCTTAACAAAACGTAAATGACAAATACTGCTGTATACAAAGAAAGGCGCCCCGGGAGGCGGCGACTCAGCGGGCGAGTCGGGCGGAGAGCAGTCGAGCTCGTCCGACGATAGTGAACAGAGCTCGGCGAGCGCGCCCAGCGACGAGGAGTGCGCACCCAGACGCAAGACGCGCCGCGCCGCCAGGAAACACTCGCATTCTCACAACACTAATCCCGCCACCAAGTGAGTAGGCTATAGATAGCGTCAAAATTAAAGACTGCGATTCTGATCCTTATGGGCTGAACCAGTCCTATCCGCCTTCGGAATATAAACCGCAACCCCTGGGTCGTTCTATAAATCTATGACATATTTTTGAAATTTTCTTGCGACCGGAGTCGTCTTATTGAAAGCCCAGAAAATACTTATTACCTACCTATTCCGTAAATAAAATAAGAGGGACAATTACCGTATTTCTAAGAACGTTGGCATTACAATTCTCGATTTTGTCAAAACTAACACGAAATTCGTGATCCGCATTTTTGTTGACAAGTTTTTGATATTGATGAAGCTGCTGAGATGAAGTTGCGACTAGACCGTGAACATTCGTTAAATAACAATCGAACGAACGTTTAACTTTCGCATTATTCTTTTCTCCAGGAGAACCCGCGTGATGGGTCGTCAATGGATCTCATGCCTGTCGGCACGTAGCAACCAGGACGGACAGCGACGGTACGAGGAGCGCGCCGCCCGACAGATGCGGTCTGCCCTCGCCAAGACCGCCGTTCTGCATCAGCACACCAAGTCCAAGTTGCCGCCAGGTCAGGATAACTTGTTTCGTCTGCAATTGAATCATGTTTTCAACAGCGGCGGCGACCTCTCGCGTCCGGAAGGAACACGGGTGGGTTTTAGTCAGTAAGAGCTGACACTCCCTTCCGCTCCACCCAGAGCGGGAGGGGTCATTTGATGATTTCCCATGCGCAAAAAAAAAAAACATGTTTTCAACACACTAGCTCGAAAAGTGACTTTTCGCACCGCTCTTAGGTTCACAATCGATGCAATGTGCTAGTGGAACAAAAAAGTTTTATCAAATAGGCATTAGGCACAGCGAGTTTGAACAAGCGTTTCACACGGATTTAAAACTTATCCGTTTAATGTTCAAATTCTTATGAAACGCTAACTTAGCAAAGGCGTTCTGAGTCTTGTTCTTAGGCATACAGCATTCGATACGCGGTTTAGAACATTCTACTTTCAAGGGATATTAATGTGATACACATGCCTCTTCTTGTTTCTAGGTGGAGTATACGCCCGTTTGGAGACAGAATGGCGCGAGCGTCACGGCCAGCGATCACGTAACGCTGTGTCCGCGCGCCCGCGGCTTCACCAGCCCGCCAACAAGTACAAGTGAAAAACTAATAAACATTTGCATCCACAAGCATTGTTTTATTTCTCGAATAGCATGTGTCGGAACAGTTGTGGCCCAGGGGCGTATCTACCTCGACATGCCAGTTTCCTTATGAAAACATCGTGAGGAAACCCTTGCCGACTCGTAGTCACACAACTGGCATGTCCTAGAACCGAAATTTTTTAAACATGTGACATCTATTCACCAACACGCATGGGCCCGCGTGATGGATTATGCCGTATTATTATTATACTCTTTGATTATGCCCCACTCCCTCTCACAGAGAAGGCGTGTCCCAGCAAAACATTGCACAGGCTGATTATGGTGTCGAAATATGTAATTATAAATTCAACAATGAAATTTATATTTTTGTAACAATTAAAAGTATCCTTGGAGTTTCTTGCCTGTTCCCCATAGGTACCTACTACGCTTTGGAATGTGTAGTAATTACGTAGCTTCATCCTTCATATTTCCAACTGAACTAATCCTTTCCTTGACAATTCATCCGGCAGCAGGATAGTCAGCCATAGTACCCTTAACCCGCGACACGTGTCGTGTCATGTCAGAGCTCTCTGGACGGTTTGTGCCATAGTGAATGAAGTTTGTGTGTGTGTAAAGCACATGAAATTGTTTACAAGTGCTACCTAACCGTGTTCCCAATCACTTCCGTTCATTTCAATGTTTAGGGAAAATAAGAGCTAATAAATAAAAGTCGAGAGTTAGTCACAGATGTTTATTGTGTCTTACAAACTAGAATTGCATCCTGTGGGGGAACTGGCTGGAGCGGAGGCCGAACGACGACTTGAGGTAGCCTCGCAGTACCTTCTTGTCGGCGCGCTTGCCTATCGCCTTGACCACAGCCTCATCGACTGACTTCTGGTCTGTCTTGCGCTGCTCTGATGGAACGTATTTCTGGAAAAAGAGGAAAATAATTTATTTTTAATATTGATTTGTATGTTGCGAGTCATTTCTCGGCTTCATGGCATTGTCAATTAAATTTTATGTTGTTAGATGGATATAAATATCGTAATATGACTAGAAACTAGTTATTTACTTGTTTACCTAGCATGAAAGTACAAAAGGTTTAGGTTCTCCTTAATAAAAATCTTCTCATAATAATTATTATTGTCATACTTTTATATCATAGCATTTTGGTTTGCAACACTCTTAGCAGCAATCACTTAACATTAACTTTGGACATAGGGCCTGGTTTTCACTTGGACACACTGCAAATTGTTTCGAAAAATTTGCCGATTCTCAGCCTAATTTATAAACGATTTTGATTTATCATAACTGTTGGTTAAATAGACAGGCAAATCTCTAAATAGTATTAAAACAAATCAACTTTTTGCATCTGTCTGTTTGTCTGTTTAGTTCTTCTACACTATGTAATATATTTTGATCCCGTTTTCACCATTGTTTAGAATTTATTCCAGCAGGTTTATGTGCATTATTATTCAATATAGATGTATTACAGAAATGTCGATGTTATGACATAGCGTGAAGCTGGTAGGTTGCTAGAGTTATAAAAAACTGGCCAAGTGCGAGTCCGACTCGCACACGAAGGGTTCCGTACCACAAGGCAAAAACGCCGAAAAAAACACGTTTGTTGTATGGAAGCCCCCCTTTAATATTTATTTTATTTTTAGTATTTGTTGTTATAGCAGCAACAGAAATACATAATTTGTGAAAATTTCAACTGTCTAGCTATCGCGGTTTTTGAGATACAGCCTGGTGACAGACAGCGAAGTCTTAGTAATAGGGTCCCATTTGTACCCTTTGGGTATGGAACCCTAAAAAGAACACTACAAACCTCTTTCTTGGAGGCAAAGATGTCCTCGCCCTGCTTGCGCTTGACGCTGCGCTTGGCGCTTTTCTTGTTCTTCTTGAAGTACTCATCGTTCAGGTGCTCGGGCAGCTTGAAGTCACCGAGGTCTATCTTGGTGGACGTGCCGATGACGTAGCGCTGGGGAATACGCCTCAGGGGGCACGAGTTGAACTGGAAGGAGAAGGGTTCTGATTAGTTTAAGGCTGCTTTATGATTATGGTGAAATAGTTAAAAGGTATTTTATAATCTGAAACTTAAGAAACTTCAAAATTCTGAAGATTTCACATTGCTTACTGAAGACACAAAAGTTCCTGTACTATCTGAGAGGTAAATGAACAATGATTTTAGTAGTTAGACCAATCTTGTCGGTCACCAACTTGGTTGATTCCCAATTTATTGCTTAGCTGCATTTAAGCTCACAAAGTAATCACAATCACCTTTGTGATGCTTATTTAAGTTTAATACCAAAATAAATAATAATTCTAAAACAGGAATTCCAAGGCTTCCCAGGATTTCCTTTCTAAGTACCAAGCAACAGAAGCCAGTGCAATTTCTCAATGAATGCCTTTCATTCGGAAAGGCTTGCATTTCACAATGCCACTATTTAAATGCAGATCTGTTGTTCCATCATAAATGCTTACCGAGAAGGGACCAGTGATAAGCAGCAGTCCACTAGGCAGTACACCTACAAGCACAACACGCTTGCCGGAATGGCGACCAGCGAGCAAGATGCACACTGTACCAGGGGTGAGGGTTGGCCTCGTCCTGCGGATGTGCTTGCTGAACGTCTTGTGGTGGGGACGAGTGAGGATCCTGGCGAAAGGAAATAGATGATTAGCATTAATGCAGAATGAATGGATGGTTAGACAAAGACCTTTCACAATCAGTGTTCTTTCTCTAGTCTTTTTATTCCTTTTTGATTTTTTTAGATAGTTTAATATTAGGACAAACAAAAATTGGAGTAAGTAAATATCCACTGCTAAATGAGAAGCATCTTTATCAATTGTGCTGTATTAAAAATTGTTATTTGCTAAATCAAAAGGTTCTATTTGTCCAATAGCATTTTTAACAAAATGTTCACATGCGTAGGTATCATATTGGTAACACCGCTCGTCGCCAGTGATAAATACGGGACATGTCAATGAAACAAGGCACCTCAACGCAGACTGTTTATTGAGTAATTAGTTAAAGTTACCCACATACATAACACTTTCCAGCACAAAAAGCCATGAATACTATACCAGTGAAACATATTCCAGAAAATATTTGGGATTATCCAAATGATGCTTTGCAAGTAATAATGTATTACATTTATGTATACTGTTTACTTGTCAATCAATATACTTCATCAATGACCACATTCATCATTAATCTTTTCCAAGTAACAAATCCTCATCCTTTTAAACCCTTAGCCACTTTTTATGCTGAATTGTGTTGCCAGGTGGAAAACGAACATATTTGAATATTAGAATTCCTGATAGACTCAGACTGGCATATAGGCAAGTAAGTGGGGTAGATAGAAAAGAAATGCAAGTTTTAGTTATTGCTATTCATAATGCATACTTTATGTTGTGTCATTAGTATAATTATCAGTGTAATTGGTTTTGTCGCTCTGCTTATGTAAATAGAAAACAAATAGAGAGTCCCTATTTGAAAAAGAGCACACATACTTGTCCTGAGTCGGGTAGAAGGACTTTCTGCGGCGCAACAGTACAGTACGGGTCCCGCCGTTCTTCTCACCACCAATTTGCTTGACAGCCACGGAGGGCTTCTTGGGCTTTTCTGGCTTAGGGTTCTTTTTGCCCACAAACCTGTACTTAGCCTGGAAATGAAAGAAAGAAGTTTAAGTTAGTTTCAAATAGAAAATTATGATAAAAGTAAATATTTATAGAGTTTCAAATGTTTTCAAGTGTGAAAAAGGTAAAATTTATTTTATACATGATAAATTCTACTGATATGTATATCTCAGATAAAGATACAGCTCTCATTAATGAAAGTGCATTTTATCACACTATCAATGCAACTTAACCACAAAGAAATAACATTGCAGCTATATACAAGGTAGACAAAGACTGACTCCATTATGAAGATAGGTAGTGATGAGGATGGCCATGCACCAAGTTGTGAGACAATGTCACACATGGACAGTTCACACTCTGCAGGTCACACTTGTTGTCACTGCTTGTTATTTACTGTCAGTAAATACCTGTAACTTGTCATCTACTAGTTATGCCAATGACATATCAAGGAAACTAGCTCACCTTCTTGTGGAACATCTTTGACTTGGAGAAGCGAACTACTCCATTTCCCAGGTCGTAATTCCTTGGTTTGCCAACTTTGGCCTTGGATACGCCACCCGCGGGTGCCGCAGCGGGCTTGGCCGCCGCCTTAGGCTGTGGTGGAGCCATTTAGAATCTGCACAAACAGAAACACAACCTTTAACAACAAACTCACCACCTGACTTCAAACTTTGAGGTTATAAATGTTTCAGCACTTCTCCGTACAGACAAGTGATTTAGGACACGATTCATAAGCTTTTACACTGCGGAACTGTAACAGCTACACACGAATACCTATCCGTTCACTGTTTTATCACAATCACTTGGCGAACGTCAAAACTTTCGATGCGAATTTCAAAGATGTTGAGTTCGGATAAATAAAAAATATAACACACAATCACTTGTGTGCAGGATACTTTTCTTAATTCTTACATGGAATGGGGAAAATTAGTTAAATATAAATCTATTCGTTTGGATTTATTTTCATCGAAAACAACATCAACTCACATTCCAACCGGGATCAAGAAAAAAAGAAATTGACATAGAAGATTTTGTCTATGGCGATTGTAGAGTACCACAGAGTACATTATAATATAGAGATTGACTTGGGATTTGACTACGGAACTTTTGGCCTTACACGATTGTCAAGTTTGTCGACTGTGTTGGTTTAAGTTTTGCCTAAATAATGTTTGCCGTTTCAGGGAAGGGGATGAAAGGAAGGAACCAAACGATTAAAATAAAAAACTCAACTAAGCAACGACATTTGGGAAACTCAACAATCGTTAATCGTGTGTCGTTAGGATCGAGTTGCCACTTCAGGCATCATAGAGTATAGTGATCAGGCATTCTCAGATTATTGGGCTTGGAATCATATAACAAAGATTCTGTTCTAACAGAATCAAATGTGCTGAAAAATAATAAGCTTAAATCTATTTAAGCTTATTATTTTTCAGCACATTTGATTAAATTCTCAAGTAGGTGGAATGCATGAAAAACTATTGTTTTTGGATGATAAATAATTAAATGAACGCGATCAGAGCGATCACAGAGAACGCGCCGATAATTGAATGTCAAGTCAAATTAAGTAAATGTCAAAAATTTCAGTGTTGAAAAATGGCTTCTTTGAGGAGCCCGTCTTCGCCGTCCGACGGTTATAAAAGGTTCAGTGATGATTTCGCAAACACCAGCATCAACAATTACGGCTCGAACGTCACAAGTAAACGAGAAGCTATGATTTTTATATGCACAGTAGCCGCAAGATTATGTGTACGCTTTTGTTTTATTAACAATACATTTTGTAATTCATTTAACATTTTGTTTTAATTTATTTCACCTTGTTTTGAGCAATAACTGTTATATATCCATCCATATGTGGTCCAGTGAGATCGATTAACTGTTATACTGATGCCAAATCTGCCTTATGACGCATTAGAATGACTCATAAAGCTGTATAAACACTAACCTATGCATAAAACAAACAGTAAGATGCTAAGCTTGCCCCAAATACGTAGATTTCAAAGCTTTTGTCTTCTGTTAATTTTCTAAACACTTGCACGTAGTAAGTAAGATGTAGTTGCTTGTTTTGCATGGATATATTTTTTTATTAACAATATTTTATAATACTTATTTAAATATCTCGATCTTTTTGATCAAGATATACCTACCTGCTCGTATTTACGTGATTTTCCAATTATACCTACCAGAAAAAAACCTCACATCGAAAAAATTATGTATGAAAGAAAGAAGCCTCTTTGTAAATATATTATTATGTGGGCTATCCTGTTTGGTCTATGATGTCCTCAGACAAGGTTATCAATCCAGTTTCATCCAGTTGCAATGCTAATGATTGGCTAAACCGGACTGATCCTATTTGTATCTCTATCAATAAAATAAACATTTGCTTCTATGATAACAGGATAAATAATATTGAAAATCTAATATAGTACATATTAGATTTTTAGCATTTATATGCCAATAAGAATATTAGATTTGTGTGTTTACATCTAACTGGAGCTGAAATTGATAAGTAATTCATATGTTGCAAAAGATTTCAACTGTTTCTTGGGTAGACTATCTCTAAGTAACCACAAACACACTAATAATTGCAGATTTTTGCACATTTTTAATTGGATTTAATTTTGTCTGTTATTTATTTGAAGAATGTGAATTTATTTTCAGTCTAAAATAAAGAACATTGTCCCCAAAGTAGGAAAGCCTGTATCTTGGGCAGAAAAAACAAATGTTTATTTATGTCCATCTAAAACCATTGCACTTTTGTAGCTGAGACAAAGTGTAGTGCTTAGACATCTAATCAACACTATCAAATACATGAGGTGTTCCACACAATAGATACATATTTTATCTATGTTATCATTATTGACAGCTTTTTATCTGCCAGTGGTGATCAATTCTTAGTTGTTTGAGAGTGTGCTGTTATGTTGGTTGAAAAAAGTAATAGTTTATTAAACTAGGAATTTAAAAACAATCTATTGACAAACTGTGCTTATTATTTGATCAGTTTTCAGTATTAAAAATTTATTTAGAATATTAGTAAAGCCAGGAGGTTCTATCTAAGGCATAATTTTAAATAAAAATAGCCTGGATAAGCCAAAATGCATTTAAAGGTTTCTAACCACTGGCTTCATTATCAGAGTCTGTAATTTCATTCCCATCGTGATTCAGTTGTAAATCGCGGAAGAGAAATGACAAATAATTAGTACTTAAATTACTGAAATACATTATAAAATCAATAGATACATAGCAGTGTTGTGTGATCAAAATGTCAAAAGCAGTGAGAAATGTGGCTGACACAGTGTATTATAGCATCAGTTATCAGTGGTACAAATTGAAGTCATGTGAGTTGCATTTAATACGATTTTAGAGTTCCTGAGCTAGGCTTTAAAAGATACGGCCTATTTTTATGGCAAGGTCTATTTAATGTGAATGGGTAGTTGAGACCGCGAAATTCAAATTTTCTTACGTTTTTGCAATTTGCAGGTCTGTGTCGGGTTGTATCTTGATCAAAATATGATTCGCGACAATAACAGGCACATATTTAGAAAATTTAAAATCATTAGAATCATTAATACATCTTTCTAAGTTAGATTTCTACCATTAACCTAACACTTTTCTTTTCCTTTTTAAGAAAATTTGAATTTCGCGGTCTACCACTATCCATTCGCCTTAAAAGTAGGTCTATAACAATAATCAACTACAAACAACACTACTACAACTCTATGAACAGTCAAATGTTTTTGAGAAGGTCATACCTAAATATATTTTTTGCATTACGAAAAGGAGCGCTTCGCTTTTTCGTCACGGGTCGCGCGTTTGATATCCGTACGCGGCAAACATTTATATGGACTGCAAAATAGTATTTTCGAGTGTTAGAGAAAAGAAATTTAAACCACAACATGCCATAAATTATGTGGGTACTATAAAAGTTAAAAAAAATGATTAGGTATAGTTATAGTTAGTAGTTAGGTATAGTTTTCTTAAATACTAGCAGCACCCCGTGGTTTCAGCCGCATAAGTGTCGATCCCGTGGGAATATCGGGATAAAAAGTTTCCTACGTGGTAGTCTGAGGATATAAGGTATATTACTGAAAGTTTCATCACAATCCGTTCAGTAGTTTTTGTGTGAAAGAGTAACAAACATCCATGCATCCATCCTCACAAACTTTCGCGTTTTATTAGTAGGATGTAAGGTAGGATTTCCTCCAAATAATAAAATTGTAAGTACTTACCTATATGTTTTTGGCGTCCACCCAGCAAGGGGTCAGAGAGGATAGGACTCGAGAAAGGATATCAGACAGCAAAACAGTGCCAGACTACAAAAAATCAATGCTATAGGAAGCGTGTGTGACACGTGGTCCCTCCCGTAGTCCCTGATAGGTATCACAGGAATTTTTTTACCCGTGGTCCCTTCGAGGAGTACAATGCTGCCGAATTAAAATGGTAGTCCCTCACGTCCTCACTGGAAGGTATCCTCCCTCCGAAAAATACAATGCTGAATAGTGAAAAAGTAGCGACAGGACTTATTTTCTCCAACGCTTAATAATTGTGGCTTGTCCACACCCAACTTTCAGCTTATCATAAATAATCTGTCCAGTCTCTGGCTATTGACCCATCGCCCTTCCGGAGTTCCGGATCAATTCTCTACGCTAAATTCGTTTTTCGGTAACTTCAATCTAGTCCGTTGACCCACACGGCTCGTATAATTCTGCAAATTCATTTCAAAAGCGAAAACATCGTAATCCATCAAATTTAACACGGTTTTAGTCTAACAAATCAATTTATTCCATCTTTATTAAATTGACGCGTTGCGATTTTCGTGCATTATTTAGCTATTTGACAATTTATTTTATCGTCCTATCCATTTTACGGTTGTCTGTCTGGCAGATATACCTATCAGTGATAAAACCCTTATTATACTCCTTAGCTTACTGTTCATCTTTGCTGAGCATGGGTTCCTTTCCTAGTATTATTTCCAGGTCGTGCTAAGTATTGAGTTTATCAAACAGGATTTTCTCAGTAGCAAACTGGACTCTGGATTTGTGCCAAACAACTTACAGCCCTGATTCACCCTCTTTTACATAAGAATAAGACATAACGTGTGTGTGACTAAGGGTTTACTAAACACCTCTCACTTAGGTACCCTCGGGGAATATATACGGGCGCGAGGCGTGATGTTATATTTTCAATCTTATATTGAAGTTCTAAATTTAGCGTGAAACTGTGTTAAGTACTTACAGCTCAATCAATATAGGTACCTAGGTAGTCATATTGCAAAATCCATTGTTTGCAATGAACACCCGCATTGAACAAGAAATGCGCCGACAAGGTCGCGCGGACAATCTGTGAAAGCGATTGTGTATAGATACACAATTACTGGGTTTGTGGCTTCTATACACGATGGCCCATGATTGGCATATTGACAGGTTTCTAACTGCCTTGATTAACGTCTCTGATGAGAAATGGAACAGTTATACACAAAGGCTTCCTGTTCCATTTAAGACGTCGAATTCTATTCTTGCGCGGCTATTTGACAAATATTTGCAAATATTTCCATTAAAGAGCGAGAACGTTATTGTCAGTCTTAATAACTCAAGCGTCGTCGACTAATGAGACAATCAATTTGTTGCGAGACTCCCGGGGAGCCTGTCTCTTTGTACACTGAAATTCCCAAAAGGCTCTAAATAAATGCTACACCAACCATGTCAGTTATAATGTCTTATAACTAACGGGTTGTTCATCATTTTGAGGTCCACCGGATGTTCTACGGTGGACAATCAGGAGTAGTCACTACACTCAGAAATGAGAGATTCCCACCTTATCGGCAAAAACAATATAATTATCATTGACGTGAAATGACTCATATTTTGTATACATATATACAACGCGGTCACATTAACTCGACGCATCTCTGGAATGCGAGGCCCGAATTCCTTAGCTCGTCCAGCAAGTGTTACGCCTTTGTCTTTGTTACCGATACGCGCATCGATAATTTGGCTAGTTTTATGTTGTTGTTTTAATTATATTTTTTATTAGGTATATTACCAAAAAACCAAAATGACGTCATCAAGGCCAAGCGTCGAGTTAATGTGACCGCGTTATACATAGTATTATTACAATGTTACATTTCTATCATCATCTGCCTAGTTTTTTCCCAACTATGTTGGGGTCGGCTTCCAGTCTAACCGGATGCAGTTGAATATCAGTATTTTATATGGAGTGATTGCCTATCTGACCTCCACATCCCAGTTACTGGGTAATACGATACCCCTTGGGTAACACTGATTGTCAGACTTTTGGGCTTCTGACGACCCGAAGTAACGACTGTCAAAGATCCACGAATGACAGGCGGGACCAACCGCGACAAGTGTAGTTTAACCTGATCGATCGACCCATGCGGCTGTTATTACTAAGGTTCTGACACACATGCTCATTACTAGCATGCTCAAACCAATCGGAGCACGTGAAAATCAAAGTCACGTGAGTTTCGCGTGCTCCGATTGGTTTGAGCATGCTAGTAGGTAATGAGCATGTGTGTCAGTACCTTGCGCCACAACTGTCTGTACTGGCGTCTGTACATTTCTTATGTCCCGTGCAAAGGTACTAGGTGTCTTTGCATAGGCTATAAAATATCCAGCATTTTATGACGCAACTTTTCGTTAACCTGAGTACCTATTTGCAAAGTGGGTCTGTTTTTATATGAACTCTGTACCTATAACCGACTATAACGTATTTGATAAAAAATACCTAATACTTTCAGTCTTATGATTTACTAGCATTTGCCCGCGGTTTCGCCCGTGTGGTTGTCGAAAAATGTCCCAAGGGAACGTACTAAAACCGAGGTTTAAATCCAAGTTAATGTGTGTCAAATTTCATCCACAACGTTTACGCGGCGCACGCCAATAAAGGCCATAAAGCTCCAAGACGGCATGATTTTTTCCGACATCTTCAACAATCTTCGTCATATTACAGCCAGTGTACAGGAAACCTTAAAAAAATATATGCACTTAACCTTTCTCATGAACCACTCGGTCCATTGGTGAAAACCGTATAAAAATCCGTTCGGTAGTTTTTGAGTTTATCGCGTTTAGGCAGACAGACAGACGCGGCGGAGGGACTTTGTTATACAGGATGAAATTGAAAACATGCGACAAACCGAAACGGGAGATTGTACTCATCATTATGATGAACAACTTTTACTATGGGTCCAAACCTGAAATCGCGAAAACAAAATCAGCTGTTCCCTACATTTATGTTCGCTTATCTCGTCAAAATGTAGGGAACAGCTGATTTTTTTTCGCGATTGCATCTTTGGCCCCTTGGTAAAAGTTGTTCATAATGATGAGTTCCATCTCCCATTTCGGTTTGTCGCATGTATTCAATTTCACTCTGTATAATATCACAGATTACTAAATAGTTACTTCGTAATAATATGTAGTGACGAAGGAATAAGCATACCTACCTACAGTACCTACCTATTGTCTTACGTACGAAATTGAATGTGGAATAGTATTCAGTTTCAGTCCCATGTTATCAAATAATAAATACTTATATGGTATGGGCCGAGTAACTATTCTAAACTGAGAATTTCCTCTTATTTAATAATGTCTGATCCGGGAGTTGAAACTAAGACCGCCGCACTAACGACTAGGTATTTGACCAGCTTCCATATTCTATGGCCAGCTAATGTGGTAGGTAACCTAGTCCGTGAAACAAAAAATATATATTTTCGGAAAGCGAGAATGATGAAATCACCACCTCCGTTCGATGACCGACGCATGATGTCATCAGCGTTCACTCATACCCTGACCTTAGTCTCCACGGCAGCATTCACCGGAACTTAAAAAAGTTGTGTGACGCAACCACGTGTAAGTATGTGGATTGTTGATGAACGGGTTCGGATGACATTTGGCACACAGACCATTCCTTAGATAATTTATCCAGTCTTCTATAGACTAGGCCGTTAGTGTTTGAGAGTGGCATTTAGACACCTTTTTGTACTGCCCTGCCCTGGCAAAATTAACACATCTTTTAACCAGCACCCTAATTGCGTAGCTCACTATCAATCCTCAATCTGAATAATTTTGATGGATATTGCTAATCCATTGCTTTATACGTTCAAATTTTTTTTCTGTTCAATAACGCAATGAATGTTGATAAACTGTCAAAATGGCAGCCATTGCTACTGATAGTGTGTATTTAACTGCCGCTTTAGTTTTAATTTGCACAGGTTTGCATGCAGTTCAGCGTCATCGTAATCTACTTCCGCTGCCGTGATTGTCACGTAGACATTGTTTGAAATTGTGCATCTCAAGTTAAACATGATATCATTTTGTCTTATTATTAATGTTGTCTGTACGGAAACAGAATTCTAAAATAAAAAGCCATTAAATGGTTATGAGCCAACAAAGATTCGTTTTTCTTGCTATTTTTAACGTAATTTTGGGGGTAAATAAGTATTAAAAGACTTGTAAAATCTTCAAAACCAAGTGCGTTCCCACAAAGCTCAGTTATCGAAGAGTTCAATAAAAATTATTTGTTATTGATTTATGCAGTGGTTTTTTCATGAAACTCGATTTACCGAAGCACTTTTCGAATTTTTTTACGCGCCTATCAGTTCGAAACGGTGTTTCTGTGCGTGAGAACTAGACGTTCGAGTAGACTAGCGTTTAACTGCTCATCACTGATACTAGCTCTGTCGGACACGAAGCCAGGTGGGACAGCGTGCTTTTTGGCCATGACCACCAGTGAGTTCGAGATTACTCTTAAGCCATTAAATTAAATTCTAAATCAAATTACGATATTAGGTACAACATAGTCTTGAACTTAATTAAAATAAATTAGCGTACAACAAAATATAAAGACAACGCACTTAATTGGCCAGTGAAAGAATTAGCCGACATTGCTTGGAGTCAGCGCAAGTTCGCGATATTAAATCCGCTCGAGGCTGAATAACTATGACCTCGGGGTTACCCCACGCCAAACAATGGGTCTAATAGTTTCTGTTCTAGGCCCCGCCACAGAATAACTAATAGTACCTACTGGCCCCGCTTAGATAGAAAAGCTAGTGAATTTACACGGCGAATTAGTTCTAAAAGTGATAGTAACTAATTATTTAATTTATAGTCTTTACTAGTTGTGCAAAACACATATTTGGATCATGTGTTTTCATTTTTTTGCGAAGAACCCCTTATTCTTTTTCTGAAATAAAAGTAGCCTCGGTTTCTCCTTATAACATCCGATAATTGCCAGTGAAATCCTGTCAAAATCGCATCCAGCTGTTTCGGACATTATGTGGAACAAACTGACAGAAAGACAAAAAAATTAAAAATTATTTTTTTTGTCATAAATACTTTCATATGCATTTAGCAAAAAACCGGCCAAGAGCGAGTCGGACTCGCGCACCGAGGTTTCCGTACCAACCCCTTGGATGCGAGAAGCACAGAACCGGTCGAAGTGGAGCTGCTTGGGGGAGGCCTATGTCCAGCAGTGGACGTCTTTCGGCTGAAATGATGATGACAGACAGACAGACTGAGTCTCACCATGAGAGTTCTGTTTTACCATTTTGGTGCGGAACCCTATACGTATAGTTGGGCAAACGTCATCTAAAACTAATCCAAATACTATTCCAAATTTCAAATTGATAGCATTGCATTAGTAGTTCTTGTGATTTCCAGCTGTGACAGACAGTCAGACAGACAGACTGACTCTCACCATAAGGGTTCCGTTTTACCATTCTGGTACGGAACCCTAAAAAGCTGTTATTTAACGTTACAAACAGACAGTTAAATTTTATATATTCTATAGATTTCGCATTTAGGGAATCATATAAGTAGGTAGGTAAGCTATCACGTAAGTAGCTAGATTCCTAAAGGTGATTTTAAACGACCCATATTTTTACACGACTGCCAAAAAAAAAGAGTTATGTTTTCAGGGTTCATGTAGGTAAATGTGTGTGTGTGACTTTCTTTAGGTACTCCACGATAACTTGTTAATGCAATATGAGGTTCATCATCATCATCATCAACCATACAATTTTTTTGGAATCAAAGAGAATAATAGTCTTTGGTTGGAATACAGTGTGGTCGACGAGAGAATGCGTTCTTGACACCTGTCAATTTCATACAAACGAATATGTGTTTGCGAATTTGATGTTTACTATAGTTTGACTTAAATTAGCTGCAGTAAAATGACACTTCTTAATGACTCATTTCGGACTGAATTTAGAGATATGCATGACAAATAAGTTTCGTTTGTTACACTATTCTGTACTAGGAAAACGAGACTTGGTTGATGGCCGCGAAAAAACAAAAAGACGCCACTTTCAGTCTTTCACGTAACACATGAGCTGTCATTTTACTGCAGCTATAATTAAAAGTCCGACTATAGTTACTAGCATTGTCGCACTGACAGGTATCAGGAAAGCATTCTGTTGACAGCCGGACTGTAGTTTACTATGTCAAAGCCTTTAACGGGATCTCCAGAAAAAAAACGAATTCTGTAGAGTTAAAAGTAAGTTCTTTTTATAGCCTGCCATGCTTGTAAACATTGGATTGACATTGACCTTCACTCAGAATAGACTTGCTAATTGTTCCTGATTAATATTTATTATCCTATATCGGATTAGTCATAGCGTATATTGTATTGATTTCCATTTTCTAAACTTGTTTAAGTAGATACCTACTTGTTTTTGTTGACGCTTTTCCTCTTCTAAATGTGCAAATAGCAGCATGGTTTGAAATGCATACACAAACGTTTTGTGCAAGGTTGCATAAACACTTACAGACTTAAATGTAGAAGGTGGAGTCGACTATACGACACTAAATTAAACTTCATACGTCTACGTGCAAAAATTCAACCAAATATACCTAACCTTGTATGATAGAGGTCAGTGTACCTAACCCAATGGTTTAGTCTATGCCCTATGGTTACTCTTTCGAACTCTCAACGTCTACGTGCAAAAATTCAACCAAATATACCTAACCTTGTATGATAGAGGTCAGTGTACCTAACCCAATGGTTTAGTCTATGGTTACTCTTTCGAACTCTCAACGTCTACGTGCAAAAATTCAACCAAATATACCTAACCTTGTATGATAGAGGTCAGTGTACCTAACCCAATGGTTTAGTCTATGGTTACTCTTTCGAACTCTCAAAATGGGTATCAGGTACCACGTAGGTACTCCTCCATCCTTTGTTTCTACAGCTAGCTGCGAGTGACTTTAAGAGTCAGTAACACGATTAAACTTTCTACACAATACACATTAGGTATATGCCCGTAAGGAGTAAACAAAGGTAGCCTAGATTCGATACAGCGGAGTACGCCAGTGAAAGTTAGTCCACAGGCTCTCTGGAAACTGTCCGGATTGTAAAGCATTGTTACAATATCATTCTTCAAACTTTTATGGCACATGCCACGAACACTTTATTTTCGAAAGATTTATTGGATCAGTGAATCGCCGTAAAAAGTTTAGAGCGTCTAGATTCTAAAGAGTACTAGACTACACTGCCCTAGTACATGATAAGTTCCATGAGCCAGGGGTTCCGATGCGTCAGATGCGTGAGAGAAACCGATTAGTTATTCGTACCTACGTCACCTTGTGAAACCGTTAGAAGTTACAACGTTTTGATAAGGAGGAAGCGTCAGGATGGCCCGCAAATTCAAATTCAATTTAAGTTCATATAACCCTATTGAATAGAAAAAGAAAGAAAGAAAATAAATTGTTTTGACCCAGGTTAAGGCACACAATGTTCACACAAAAACAAAAATCAGAAAAAAAATTGAATGACTATTAATATCCTTCAATAGGAGTATGTATATGAACTTGGAGGGCTGTATTCATGACTAGCTGCGCCCCGTGGTTACACCCGCATACGTGTTGATCCCGTGGGAATATCGGGATAAAAAGTAGCCTATATGCTCTAGGGTGTCAGCTACCTTCATACAAAATTATTGGTCCAGCTGTTTGAGCGTGAAGAAGTAACAAACATATAAACACACACACACACACTCACAAACTTTCGCCTTTATAATATTAGTGTGATTTTAATGATAATAATTCTGTAAATATATACCTGTTACGGTCGCGAATCATATTTTGTTCAACATAAAATCTGACAATGACCTGCAAATTACAAAAAAACTGGCCAAGTGCGGGTCGGACTCGCACACGAAGGGTTCCGTACCACAAGGCAAAAACGCCGAAAAAATCACGTTTGTTGTATGGGAGCCCTCTTAAATATTTATTTTATTTTAATTTTATTATTTATTATTAAAGTTAAAATACAACTGAGTATTTTGTGAATATTTCAAGTGCCTACCTGTTGCCATTTTTGATATCGAGCAAAAAAGGGCAAAAAAATCGCGTTTGTTGTATGGGAGCCCCCCTTAAATATTTAATTTATTTTGTTTTTAGTATTTGTTGTTATAGCGGCAACAGAAATACATAATTTGTGAAAATTTCAACTGTCTAGCTATCGCGGTTCTTGAGATACAGCCTGGTGACAGACAGACAGACAGACGGACAGACGGACAGACAGCGAAGTCTTAGTAATAGGGTTCCGTTTTTACCCTTTAGGTACGGAACCCTAAAAAGGTACAGGACCTAAGAACATTTGAATTTTGCTGTCTACCTTGACGCTGCCACTTTGTCTCGCTCGAGGTCGTTAAAAGGAATCCCTCCGGTATTATAGTGAGTACCTCGTGACTTATTGCTACAGCCCATCGTCTAATAAATACTCATAATGTCTATCCATTGGAAAGAGCGCTAAAGTAAGAGTATTGCTCACCAAATATCAAGTCTATGACCTTGTAACATGAACTCTCCTTCAAGTAAGGTTTCACCCAAATACCGTTTTGGATTTAGTAAAACTGCCGGTCGATTCCGTAAAAATCTCACCGTGAAAACTTAGGTGAAGTGAGTTTGTTTTTGCTAGGAATTGACACTATTGACAGCTCACTCCACACTCACTTCACCTAAGTTTTCACGGTAAGATTTTTACAGAATAGCACCGCTGTCTATTTAGCAGCGGGGTGATTGCGTAGGTAACAAATGATCAGTAGAAATGACAGTTCAACAACATTCATTGCGGTATTTACGTTGTTTAGCAGACACATTTTCCGAACATATGAAGCAATGGATTAGCCCTATCCTTCAAAATGAGATTGATAGTGTGTAACGCAATAGGGTGCAGGTTTCTTATGAAAGCGGTGAACGGTCACACACTAAAAATACGGCTGTCCAAATACCTACAGAGCGTTTTTTGACACTCAATGTAAAATACTGGTGAAATTTACAGATTTGCATGACTTACGGCCGATATAATATTATGGAACCGCTTTCTTCGAAACTCAAGCTTTACTGACCGCACAAGAAAAACCGGGCAAGAGCGAGTCGGACTGGCGCACCGAGGGTTCCGTAACATCCGGGTTTATGCATAAGGTTTATGTTTATGAAATTAAATGTTTTTTTTATTTTTATATTTGATTGAATGAAAGGTAAATTGTCGTTTACGATTTATGACGTATTAAAAAAAACTGCTTACTAGATCTCGTTCAAACCAATTTTCGGTGGAAGTTTACATGGTAATGTAGGTAATCATATTTTGTTAGGGACGGACGGGACGCACATTTTACCACTTTGGAAGTGTCTCTCGCGCAAATTATTCAGTTTAGAAAAAAATTATATTAGAAACCTCAATATCATTTTTAAAGACCTATCCATAGATACCCCCACGGATACCCCCCACACGTATGGGTTTGATGAAAAAAACATTTTGAGTTTCAGTTCTAAGTATGGGGAACCCCCAAACTTCATTGTTTTTTTTTTCTATTTTTGTGTGAAAACCTTAATGCGGTTCACAGAATACATCTACTTACAATACCAAGTTTCAACAGTAGGTATAGTTCATATAGTTTCGGAAAAAAGTGGCTGTGACATACGGAACGGACAGACAGACATGACGAATCCATAAGGGTTCCGTTTTTTGCCATTTGGCAACGGAACTCTAAAAATGTCGGAAGACATGAGTCATATTGAATTGCGTAGAAATTCTTAAGTGGTTCGAATACTGCATCTATGTAAACGATAAAGGTAAAATTCCGACGATATAGTACACGGTTGCTTGCTTTAGATAAAGTAACTTAATTAAGTAGGTACCTATTGGTACCGTTGCTTGGTGTCTGGTAATTAAAGCAACCCATCGGTCTTATAAGAAGCCACTTTAGTAGATTGCGACAGTACAAACGGGCGTGGGAGTTACTAAGGCCGTTAGAGGTAAGGATGAAGACTGGTGTTTTACCGGTTTTAATGCCTAAATCATTGATCATCCACTTTGGACTTACTTACTTAGCTATAAGACTCTTAATTCTTTAATAAGACACATTAAAACTTGAGCCAAAATCATAACCTCTGTCACATAACTACAAGCCCTGTTTCCTGGAAGGGCTGGGCAGACAGAGGTGTACCTTAGTATACCCAGAGTTCGCAACTTATGTTTAAGTCCTTTGTAATAGAGGCGAGGCAATATGCCTATGCCTCCCAACCCAAGAAGGTGGTAGAACCCTTGTCATTTTCTCGCTTACAATTTTATCTATTGCACATTCTAGTGCATTTCATAAAGCCTTGACTGGACCCTACCTTGACTTGGTCAGAATGTCAAACTTCCATGCAGCAATTTCCAATTTATAGGCCACTTGGTCGCGCCGGTCCTCATCTAATCAAGTATTTGCACCTTCTCATAATGGCTTCCCATTGTCTTGTCTCCCTCGCTCGCAGTACATTGTGGCAGGCGTGACGGAGCCGAGTCATGGTCACCAACATTCAATGCTTACGTGAAGCCGCATAGTATTTATGAGGATTGTATATTAAAATGTAGGTGTATTAGTAATCTCTATTTATATGCCTATAAGGTAAGCAACCTACTGGTTGATATTCATAACCAGCCTATAGTGTTCCCACTGCTGCTGGGACACAGGTCTTCGAGAGGGAGTGGGCTGTAATCTACCACGCGGGCCCAGTGTGGGTTGGTGGATGTCACATATCATCGATTTTTTAGTCCTAGGATATGCCGATTTTCTCACGATGTTTCCCTTCACCGTTTGGAAAGCATTGGTGATGAAATCACTTACGAAGGTTCAATCCCTAGACCTACAACTCCTAAGTCGGAGTCGTTACCACTGGGCCACCACTGATCACTGCTGGTTGATAATAAAAGACTCAAAACATACTCCATCAGTATCAAAAAATCAAAACCCAAAAGATGGGTGCAATTGCTATGCCATGCTCATGTTATCCTTTTAATCTTTGTGGACTTGTTAATAGGTAAGTAAATAGTTAATCATTCATCATAAGAATGGGTGTGGTACAATCGCCACCCATTAGTACGGCATTTCTTGCAACCTTAATTAGTTTACAAAATAATAAATCGTTATTAATTGTATTCTAGGCTGTACACGTTTCTATATTATTAAATTGCTAAGTAGATATATATTTTTTCTGCAAGAATACCTCTTTATGTGAAGACCTCCTCTGAAGATAATTTATCCAGTCTTCTGTAGACTAGGCCGTTAGTGTTTGAGAGTGGCATTTAGACACACCTTTTTGTACTCCAAAGTGCCTTCCCTGGCAAAATTAACACATCTTTTAACCAGCACCTTAATTACGTAAGTCACTATCAATCTCAATCTGAATCATTTTGATGGATATTGCTAATCCATTGCTCTATGCTTTCGAATTTTTTTCTGATCAACAACATTAATAAATAACGCAATGAATATATTGTAGAACTGTCAAAATGGCAGCCATTTCTACTGAGGCCCAAGTCTGCTATTTTTATAAATTCGTCATTCCAACAGGATCCCACGTCATTTTGCTAAAAGTTCGTAATCTGCTAAATTAATAATGGTCGATCATTGGTCGGTCAATGGTACAGAACATATAGGTATGATACTCGTAACGAATTAAAAGCAATGACTGCACAATGACGTTCTAAGGTAAGTCACTGATCAAAGGAACTGTCAAAATTTTAGCAGATTACCGCCTAAGTCAATCATTAATTTGTCATTATGTACGAGATTACCATTCTATGCCATTTCTTTCGATGGAGTATCAGTGGTTTACCATTGGAAAGTCATATTGATATTAGTAGATTACCAAACTTGTCAAAATCAACAATTATGAAATCAATGATAGACCATTCTGACACTATTGTAATAGCAGACTTAAGGCCCCTGTTTCGCAATTACCTAAATACTCCGTAGGTATGATTTAACCTTTTACTACCTATTTAACTGCCGCTTTAGTTTTAATTTGCAGAAGTTTGCATGCAGTTCAGCGTCATCGTAATCTACTTCCGCTGACGTGATTGTCACGTAGACGGTAGACTGTCGCATGTCCTACCCGCCACCACAGAGTATGTAAACCTTTCCCGCCACCGCGGCACCGCTGGGCGGCTGTATCGTACTAACCTAATTCGTTCATTTATCCACGTAAAAGGCTTCAGAATTCTTTGTGTAGTTAAGTGGGTTATTTTCATAATGAAACTAAGTACAGAAACGGAAATGTTTTAGTACCATGTATACCTATAATATTATGGCTCTATGCGTATTTGTACTGTTTATTAGCTTTTAGTTCAAGAAAAGTAAAAATATTGTTAATAACGCTGACCCTATTTATTACCAACCTCCCGATATCTAACGCTACCCCGAATTACTCCAGAGTAGGTAGCGTTAGGTATTTCTGGAAATAACGCTAATTATAGTCTCTAATGAACCCTACCCCGAACAAATAACTGAAAGCTGATACGCTGTAATAATCAGGAACAACAGACACCGGTTCGAAGGGTATTCGTCTTTCCCTTCGTGTTGGTTTTATTTAGCCCTCACAGACATGTGCTCCGTCAAACTTGTCACCATGTTTTTCTGTATAGTCAACACAGTATGGCCTTAAACAATAACATAGCTATAGCTTTGTTTATTTATTTGAATACAAGCTTCTGCCCGCGACTTCGTCCGCGTGAAATTTCGGTGGCCGACCCACTCCGTCGCATCGCATCGCCCGCCCGCGCTATTACCTACTTCGCTTTCGCTTAGCGTTATTTTTGCTCGGTCCTAAAGGCCTATAACTTTCCTCATGAATTGGTCTATCAAATGCAAAAAGTTTTATACAAATCCAACTGGGAGTTCCAGAGGTTAGCGCGTTCTTACAAACAAACAAAACATCGCTTCCGATTTATTAGGTATATATTAGTATATTATAGATTCACGGAAAACCTCCAGCAAACTCCTACACAATCACAATTATGCATTTAATAAGCCTAATTATAATCTAGTTGCACGTTATTATTAGTCACAGACTACTTGTAGTTTCATCTCCTCGTTATCATCATAATAAATTATCTTGCAATGTGTTATCATAGTGTTCACTAAGATAACACTACAAAGTAGGCTTTATTAAGTAAACTGCAACTCTGAATTATTGTCGCCATTTTGGATGTACGGATAGACAAAAAGTCGGTTGTTTTTTTTTGTAAAAAAGTTTTATTTTTCAGTTTTTAGTGGGTTAGTTTGTTATTTATCTAAGTTACAATAGCCTAATGTCAACTGCTCATCACCTTTTTACAAAATATTGCTTTACCCGATGCAGGGACGTTAATTGTTGAGGAGATTTTTGTTGATTTTTCAAAAACCGCTTGTCCGATTTCGATAAAATTTTCATGGGACCATTTGGATAGTATACCCTTTCTAACAAAAAAAGAATTTTTCAAATCGGTTGGCAAGCGACGGAGTTATGCGCGAACAAACATAAAAAAAAAAATACAAACATCCGAATTGAGAACCTCCTCCTTTTTTAGAAGTCGGTTAAAAAACCGTTGTCAAAGTTGATCTTTATTCAAATTATAACTTTTAGCGTGAGGCTAAATTTAAGATAAAAGTTGGAACGTGAGTTACTTTCCCTCGTAAACCTTTATAAAGTGTTGTGGTCCATAAAACTAGTTAAAGGCCATTACGCTACTGAAACCTTATAATTTAGACTAAAAATGGACCTGAAATAAATTAGTGGAGCTAAGGCTAAAGCTTTGAAGTACTTCAACATCAAATATTGTCGCTGTGAAGTGAAAACCTTGCAAGGAAAATCAATGGTTTTTCTTTTTATTTATTGGTTGTGTAGAAAACCCCGGTATCGTATTACCTAGTAACTGGGTTGTGGCGGTCAGATAGGCAGTCGCTTCATGTAAAATACTGGTATTCAGCTGCATCCGGTTAAACTGGAAGCCGACCCCAACATAGTTGGGAAAAGGCTGGGCCGATGATGATGTGTAGAAAACCCCGTAGTGCATATACATATAGAACAAACGTGCACGGCTCTAAGATCCTTCTTAGTAAAGCTTTCTATAACTGCTCTGTAATTTATTAAAAATAACAACTTTTCTATTTAGGTAATAATAAAATAATTTTTACGTAAATAATATACGTACGTAAACGTACCTAATCTAAATATATAAAACTCAAAGGTGACTGACTGACATAGTGATCTATCAACGCACAGCCCAAACCACTGGAGGGATCGGGCTGACATTTGGCATGCAGGTAGATGTTATGACGTAGGCATCCGCTAAGAAAGGATTTTGATAAATTCTACCCCCAAGGGGATAAAATAGGGGATGAAAGTTTGTATGAAACTTCAACAGTCAATTTTAAACCGATCGGGCTGAGACTTCGCATGCATATAGCTGCTATGACGTAGGCATCCCCTAAGAAAGGATTTTGAATAAATTCAACCCCCATGGGGATAAAATAAGGGATGATGGAGGATGTAAATGTATTAGTTTTTTTTTAATAACACTTAACGCGAGCGAAGCCGCGGGCAAAAGCTAGTTAATTAATAAAAATAACAAAATCATATCCTAACTAAACTGAAGTTATTCATAAGCGTCGAAAAAATTATCCGCATCGCTGTCGACTGGTAATGTACCGAAGAAACTGACGGCATTACCACGTTATATGGCAATGCTTAGCCTGTGGCTAAGGTATAAAGCCAGCCCTTAGATCACAGAAAGTGTCAATCAGCCGTTTCAAGATTTCTTAAAGAGACTAACTAGCCTTCTTGATATTAATGAACCTAGGAGTCGGAGAACATCTTTGACCGCCATTTTTCAGACGTTTTATATACTTATTCCCCTGTAAAATTACGTGCAGTACCTAAGTACTAATAATGATGACGTTAATTAAATACATTACTTAAGAATTGGCAAAGGGCCCAACAATTCTATCATAATATTTTGTCACTATTTGCCAATGTCACTTTAGTTTAGGTGTTACTCCTAGAAAAGGGATTATTTCCGGACATTTTGGGGAGCTTTGTACGAATCAATACCTGCCATTTTGTTTCGAGTTTCTGCAAATTGAAATAAGAGTTCCGGTCAATGACCCGTCGATTGAATGTTGAATTGAATATTGCACGCAATTTTTTATTGTCTCAAAATGTTTTTGTGGCCGTCATTACATGTTCAATTGTTTATATACAAAATTCGTTAGGTGCCTGTTATGAAAATAGCGTGACATCTGATATTTTTTGTTACGTAGGTTTAAAGATGGTTAACGGTAGTGCAGACACTTAGGTACCTAATCAGTCTTTTCTAATAATAGCTACCTAACATACACAGGCGGATTTAGGTTTTCACTCAAGTGGGGGAGGGGTTTGGGTTCTCTGAGGAAGGAAAGGATTTCTCGAACCTTGAAAGCCTTTTAAAAAACCTTCGATATTATCCCTACACTCAAGCATGTGCCCCTTTTCTTAGATGACTTGTGTAATGTAGAGTTTTAGACTCAGTACCTACTATAGAAATGTAAAAATTCTTATATCTATGGAATCTACCTACCCAAATAGTACACTCACCACCTACCTAATTCCCTGTGTTATTTATCTCATATAAGTAGATACATTCTACTAAAGGGTTGAAAAGTAAACGACGGACGGTAACGTACGCAAGTTACGTAGGCATTTTCCGGTCGTCCTAGAATCAGTGCGAAGCGTGATAAGGCACCCCGACACCTAATGACATCAGCAGGCTGGATCGATAGCGTCACCTTTTCACGTCTGCTCCACTGTCCGAGCACATACGTTATCCTGCTATAGGCTTTTATATATTTCGTAAAAAGGTGACTGGGATAAACTGCGATGCGAAAGGCGGAGGAGAAAGTATTATGGCGCAGCCTGGGAGAGGCCTATGTCGATTGTTTTATAAATCACTAGTTACGCCCCGCGGTTTCACCCGCATAAATGTCGATCCTGTGAAGATATCGGGATAAAAACTATCCTATGTCCTTCCCCGGGATGCAATCTATCTCTCTGCCAAATTTTATCGAAATCCTTTCAGTAGTTTAGGCGTTAAAAGGTAACATACAGACAGACAGAGTTACTTTCGTATTCATCTAGCCACGTGCAGTGGTGGCTCAGTGGTACTGGTAACGGTCGCGATTTACGAGTTGTAGGACATAGGTTCCAACCCTGACAAGCGCTTTACTTTGAGTAACTTATTTCATTATTGGGAATGAAATAAGTTACACAAAGTAAAGCGCTCTCAAACCGATAAAGAAAGAAACATCGTGAAGAAACAGCCATGTCCTAGAATAAAAAATTCGTAGGCATAATGCTCATTTGGAGAAACTCGCTGGAGAAAGCTAGAACTTAAGCTGTGCGTTATATGACAAAATTTAAGATTTTTATTAAGTAGATTTTTCTTTTTTAAAAGAATATGAGAGAGAGGGCATCAAATCACCCTGTGCATTGATGCCCTCTCTCATATCGACATACAATCTAACGTAAAATAAATGGTGATAGAATTATGCTGAAACAAAGGACTGTAGCTAATTAGCCAGTAGCTCTTCCCTAATTTCGGTTATATCTGTAGCCCTGCTGGTAGCTAATAATAACAACGAAACACTTGTACACGAGTTTCTGTGATAAATAAACCTATTTTTCTTTCTTTCTTTCAATGATGAGATTCAACTACACTACAAAGTACCTACCTAATCGTTATCAAGTTCCTCTTAAGGACAGCAATTATGTCAATTGTCATCAAATCTTTATGAAGTGGTTGAATCTCTCTAGCTTTGAAAAGCGAGCTTTAACTTAGAACTAACTTATGCAAAGGGAATAACTTAACCCTATTACCGAGATAAGGGCGTCATTTGCAAGTTGACAAGAAGTAATCAGAACGTTCAGAGCGCTTTTTGTTTGACCTTTGAGGGAAAACCTAACTTCAGATAAACTTTAATGGAAGAAACAGTTACCCAACTGCAAAAGTGATATCTACCTACATACTGTTTAGGTCTAGAATTCTTCGATGCTCTAAATAATGATCGATGAATAAAAAAGTTACAGTCGTTTCGTCATCCGAAAACATTTATTATAGATACGGGTCCAGTTATTACACCACACGTGTCGATCGATCAGGAGGCCAATTCGCACAATGTTTTTGCGCTCACCAGCTGGCGCCACTGTCGAGTAATGTCCTGAAGTAGGTATAGCATAGCTCTCAAAGTTCGTTATTACGGGCTTCTCGCCCGTAATTCGACGAACGAAGTTTAAATTAAATCTTAGATTATAAACAAACAAAAAATGTGTTTGTAAACAGTAAACAAACTACCTAGGTACCCCTTCATTTTGCGCCATTTTTTCTTAGATCCGCTTTTAAAGCACCTCACATTCATTAACCCGTAACCCATATTTGCCATAATTATTAATCTTAGGTATTGCAAAATATTCGCAACATTACCTACACAACTTTTTTATTTTATGAAAAAGAAAAATTATAATTAAAAATAAACTCGCGTAGCCCACCCACTGTGTTGTCTGTGTGGTGCCGGACTTAAAGAATAGCACAACCCCATACTTCCCGTGGGTGTCGTAAAAGGCGACTAAGGGAGACCGGAAAATGGGCAGCAGCGTTCTCTATGCATTACACCATCATACCATACTGCGATCGCCAACCCGCCTGCCAAGCGTGGCGATTATGGCAAACCCGCCCCCCCAAAATTGGGGGAGGCCTATGTCCAGCAGTGGACGTCTTTCGGCTGAAATGATGATGATGAGCCCACCCACAAACACTGACATTTGACATTACGGAGACCTCACGCTACACTAGCGTCTCTACCGGCAAATTCATACGCGATTGCCTTCATTAACAACCGACTTCAAAAAAAAACACTACAAATTGAAAAATAACTTTAATTTCGGAAGTCGATGTCTTCGGTTCCGCGTTTTCGTTTATTGACACCGACTTCCGAAATTAAAGTTATTTTTCAATTTGTAGTGTTTTTTTTTGAAGTCGGTTGTTTTTTTTTTGTAAAAATGTTTTTATTTTTCACTTTTTAGTGGGTCAGTTTGTAATTTATCTAAGTTACAATAGCCTAATGCCAACTGTTCATCACCTTTTACAAAATTTTGCTTTTCCCGATGCTGGGACGTTAATTGTTGAGGAGTTCTCCCGGTAAGAACCAGGAGATCCTCAACAATCACTCGCAATACGCATTGTGACGAGCATAAATTGCTTAGCAACCATATTAAAGTAATTGAATCGCAACCCGTGAAATATTTGTCAGTGAGTAGTTCCGATGGCCATCTGTGATCTTCATCATCAGCTCCACTTTACCAAGTGATGATTTCCGAGAGCAAATGCCCAAGTTACTATATAAAATATCCAAATCGCTTTGCCTATAAAATTTAAGGGTTTCCCTCGATTTCCATGGAATCCTCTCATCAGATTCCAACTTGATGATAATGGGACCACCTCGAGAGTATACCCTTTCAAATTAAAAAAGAACTTTTGGAATCGGTCCAGCCGTCTTCGAGTAATCGGTGAACATACACAAGGTAGCTACTGTAAACTGTTGAGGAATTCCCTTAACTGTCCTTCGTCTTCATCATCAGACCCCTAATGACAGTCGCAACCCATCTAGGTGTAAAGTTCACATCAATACAAATTAATCAAGCCCAAACACAAGGTAACTGCTGTAAATCGTTGAGGAGTCCCCTCGACTGTCTTTCGGCTCCATCATCAGATCGAATCCAGGCCTTCATCAAATTGTAGTGCTTTAAAATACTTAATGAAAAAATTAACAAACGCACTAGTCGCTCCTACGATTTTCGAAAGTTGCCCTCGATTTCACTGGGATGCCATCATCAGATCCTGGTTTCCTTATCATGGGACCACCCTTGGCATATATCCTTTCCAACAAAAAAAGAATAATCAAAATCGGTTCATAAACGACGAAGTTATCCGCGAACACTCATAAAAAAAAAAAATATATATATACGGTCGAATTGAGAAACCTCCTTCTTTTTTTGAAGTCGGTTAAAAACGCAGTCTCATCTCAGCGACAATCAATGTCAAAAATGTAGGGAAATTAGAGGTATTTTTGACAGATTGAGACTGAGATCAGACTGTGAACGTTCTTAAAATTACGAGAATCGACCCTCACGTTAAGCTACGCTTGCCGCAGTCGGTCTGGACCCCAAGTCTGCTATTACAATAGTGTCAGAATGGTCTATCATTGATTTCTTAATTGTTGATTTTGACAAGTTTGGTAATTTACTAATAAAATGGCGTCATTAAGAGTTTCCAATGGTCAACCACTGACACATTGAAAGCAATGACATAGAATGGTAATCTCGTACATAACGAAAAATGAATTACTGACTTACGCGGTAATCTGCAAAAATTTTGACAGTTCCTTTGATCAGTGACCTACCATTAGAACGTCATTGTGCAGTCATTGCTTTTAATTAGTTACGAGTATCGTATAATTTCTGTGCCATTGACCGACCAATGATCAACCATTATGAATTTAGCAGATTACGAACTTTTAGCAAAATGACAATGGGGTGGTGGTGGGATCGTGTTGGAATGACGAATTTATAAAAATAGCAGACTAGGGCCCCTGTGGATAGGTCACCATCCTTGGTACATACCGAAACCCGTGTCTTGTGGTCCCGGCTGCCATTCGTGTAGCTTTGCGAATGTTTGACAACCAGTCTTACCATAGTAATTCCTGTTACCCAGTCACTGGACTGTGTAAGTCGGATAGGCAGTCGTTCCATATAAAATAATGGTATTCAGCTGCATCGGATTAGACTGTAAGCTGACCCCACAAAATGTTGGGACAATCCCAGACAGACGATGACAGGTACATCAAGCAGTCTTTGAACCACTTTATGTTAATTAATATTCTACTACTTATTTAACAATTTAATTCTCTCAGATATAATGTATTGTCTTTGTCTCTATAATAATAATTAATTAATATTAAGTAATTATAATCATGCTAAGTTGTTTTGCTATCCGTACAACAACACCTACATTTCACTATTATCTTGTGACAACTTTGCAAACACTACTGCTTCCGATGTACCCATTAATTCAGTTCATATCTTGCTTGATTTGCGTCCGGTGACTGTTTTGAATACTATTAATTAATGATTATTAATTTATATTAAATGTAATAATGAAGATTGATAGATTTGTGAGCAGTGTTAGAAGTGTTTCACGGAATGTTTACTTGACTGTTAATGATTTTATAGGTAAGTTTAACCATACTGAAGGAATCTTACCTCGTAATTGCCATTATCTGAACAGTACAGCGATTATTAGATACAAGTTGTTATCACTGTTAAAATAAATAATTTTCCTAAAAACACAAAACCGAATTTTAAAAAATATACCTAAGTATATCTTAAAAATTAGCACGAAATAAACCACCCTTGATAATAAGGCACTCTAGACACACGCGGGCCGATGGTATTAACAATTAAACGCAAACTTTGTGATATTGTTACCAAATGATCACAAATTAAGTTTATGTCGATAGTGAAACGAAAAAAGGTCGTCGGGCTAAGGCCGGCCCATCGATCATATCCTGATCAGGAATTCAGATTCGGAGACCCTCAATGCACGCATTTCATACAAAATTCTCTCTAAGCGTCAGGGTTTCTGAACGGATAATATGTATAATAACGTATGCGCTTAGAGACGATTTTGTCGAAATGCGTGCATTCAGGGTCTTCGAATCTAAATTCCGAATCAGGAAAACGGACGTTGCAGCCAGCCTTAAATTTATGTTTAAAATACGTAATGTACAATATTATGTGGTTTCATTAATTTAATGTGATAGACTGTTAACCTACCTAGACGGGCCCGTGGCTAAATAATAACAGCCGCACAGGTCGATCGATCAGGTTAAGCTACGCTTGCCGCGGTTGGTCTGTGGATGGGTGACTATCTTCACATATCGTGACCCCTCCGTGCCTCGGAAAGCAGGTCCCGGCTGTCACTCGTGGATCTTTGACAGTCGTTACGGGTAATCAGAAGCCCGAAAGTCTGACAACCAGTCTTACCAAAGGGTATCGTACATATTGCCCAGTAACTGGGTTGTGGAGGTCAGATAGGCAGTCGCTCCATGTAAAATACTGGTATTCAGCTGCATCCGGTTAGACTGGAAGCCGACTCCAACATAGTTGGGAAAAGGCTAGGCAAATGATGGAGACTGATAACCTAACCGCTACACTGTAGGTATAGGTAGTGAACCATATTTTGCCTTTAGAGACAGACATTTCGTCTGTTACCCGACTCGAAAGTCGAATGAACAATATTTTGATGTAAAAGACCTCTACTTCGCTTTGGAATGGCCAACTTTAGCTTCATCTTTCTATCTGACTGACTCCCTGACAATTCAAGAGTTCCTACAATTTGAGTTTGACTTTGAAACCGTAAAGGGCAATGTCTGTGAACTAAAAGTTACTTAACTACGTAACTGAAAGCGAGATTTACAGCACAATAAGTACCTTTTAAGGTCCTCAGAGCACTTCACGACAGCTCGAAGGCATAGAGCATGTTATCTTTTTAATTCCCTAAAACCATTGAGACCCCACGCACAACGGACTGAATGGGAGTCTAGATGCGGAAAAGGGAGCCCCATCATCATCAACCATTGGGAGTTTTTTGGTTAGCTAGTAAAAATATGAATTTGCCTTGAAAATATAAGAATTTCCCTACGTAGCTGCAGGCACACCACCCTTGTTTTTCGTTGATTAACATGTTTAATTAAAAACCAAACAGATAATTAATCTAACTTTTTTAAAGAGAGTAAGTATGGGTACGTCATTAATAATGATTCGAGGCCCCATGGGCTAATCAATGAAGTATCTACACTAATAAGCCGTCTTTGAGAGCCTGCAATTGTGGACCACCCATGGTAAGTGCTTTACCTCGCGTAAATTATTTCATCACCACTGCTTTCAAAAAGGTGAAGAAAATATCGTGAGGAGACCAGCATGTCCTAGAACCAAAAATTCGAAGACATGTGTCTTCTACCAACCCGTACTGGGCCCGCGTGGTGGATTACGGCCCACTCCCTCTCACAGAGGCCTGTGTGTCCCTGCAGTAGGAATATTATAAGCTCATTATGCTATATCTACCTCTCTTTATACCTACATCTCTTAGGAATGTCGGTAAAGATATTTTTGTATCAAAGTAAGCAAGTAGATAGGTACTTACCTCATCACAAGCGACACTTACATCAAAGCGTAATGTTTTCATAGTTGCCTTGAGTCTTGCAATGAATTGTGTCTCCTCCGTTAGAGTACAACAAACGTTTGGTCCTTGGGTACGAATGTGTAGTAAAAATCTGGTCCTTTGTGCCGGGGAATTTAGTCACAAACCCTTTGACCTTTTAACACCTTGGTGCGAGCGAATTGTTACCCTTTAATACTTAGCTTTGGGTTTGGTAGTTTTGGTACCTACTTACCTAATAAAAGCATTTGTTCCAATGCTTTGCAAAGCGTAGAAGGTAATTTTAGGGGTCAGAAAGAAATAATAATTGGGACTCGCATAGGAAGATCATAAACTAAAACACAATCATAGGGCCTTGAAAAAAAAAAGAAAAAAAAAGAAAACGATCCAGAAACAGTAGTGCGATTCTGTAACCATCTCACCGTGAAAACTTAGGTGCTGTGAGCGTGGAGTGAGCTGTCAATAGTGTCAATATTCCTAGCAAAAACAAACTCACGTCACCTAAGTTTTCACGGTGAGATTTTTACAGAATCGACTGACTGCGAAAAACGTGTGAAGCCAAGAAAAGAAAAAAAACTGTCATTCCAACAAGAAAAGATAAATAATCCTTTAGACATTTCTATCATTCCTAACATTCCATAAGTACCTTGTTTGCGGAACATAAAGGCAGAATAAGTAAAAGCCACGACGCTCTGCCAAGATTCCAATAAGTACAAGAAAGAATTCCTCATATCGTGAAACTTGGGAAATTTTGTAGCGAAGGCATGGAGAGTATTCCAACTAGTTCGGAAACTTGTTCCTTTACATCAAATAGCGGAATTACGTTTACTCGACATCTTTCAGCGAATAGAATTTAATTCAATTATAGTTAAACTGAAGAGCAGTAGTAACGGCCCGACTTACGAGTTGTAGGTCGTAGGTTCGACCTGCAACTCGTAAGTCGCGGCATTTACCCATTCCTCAATAACAAATATCATCATCATCTGCATAGCCTTTTCCCAACTCTGTTGGGGTTGGCTTCCAGTCTAACCGGATGCAGCTGAATACCAGTATTTTACATGGAGCGACTGCCTATCTGACCTCCACAACCCAGTTACTGGGTAATACGATACCCCTTGGTAAGACTGGTTGTCAGACTTTCGGGCTTCTGACTACCCATAACGACTGTCAAAGGTCCAGGGGTCCCGGTATGTAAAGATGGTCACCCATCCACAGACTAACCGCGGCAAGCGTGGCTTAACCTGATCAATCGACCTGTGCGGCTGTTATTATTTAGCCACGGGCCCCTCTCAATAACGAATAATATGTATTTACACAATTATAATCACTTTTGATCTACCTACAACCTGATACTGACCTGAAAATGCAAATGCACCCTGCGCTTTCTTTATAAAGTAACGCTGAATAGCCTGGATATTTAAAACGGCGACTTGAAAATTGAGTTGCGTTTACGAATTAGGTAACATTATATCTACTCGCACATTCGGAATCATAATAGCCGGAAACATAATAATTATTAATCATAAAGTTGCTAGTTCAAATATTTTCATTGCTCTAAACAAACGGTTGCCGAAATGTGGTGTAATGCGCAAAAAACGCAAAAATTGATGAACTGTAAATTGGTTATTGTGATTTTCTGTTTTGTTCGCAATAGGCAAGCATATAGCGCAACCGATGAACGTGTGGTCCTAATCTGAATTCGCGATTTATTTGCCAAAATTATAAACAAATATGAGTTTATAGAAAAATAACTTTAAATCCTACACAATAAATTTCTTCAACTTCAAACATTTTTGTACAATGCGATTCAAATAAGAATAGGAACGTCAATGACCTGTATCTGTCAAATGTTGATTGAAAAGTACGGTTTGCAAAGAAAACTTATTTGCGTATCAATAACTTTTTTTTTGTTTAACCAAGTCTTAGATAAATCAAAGTGAAAAAACCATCAAAAAATTAGTCATAATATTTTTTTTTTTTAAATGCTACTTTCTTTCTTATTTTCATAGTTGACAACAGTTCACCAGAAAGTAAAGAAGATGCCAGCCGCCATCTTGTCGTTGTTGGTTGTTAAATGCTCTGTGGTTGTTGGTGTGCTTCTTCGTGAGACTGAGTGCTAGTGGAATGTTACTGTTTCTTTCGTTAATTCTGTATGTTACGTGGTTGTTTCCTGTTAAATTTGTTATTGTTGGTTATTTGTTGACGATGACCACTCAAACAGTGATGCAGACATGAGCGGAATTGAAAAAAAAAATGTTTTCGTAAATAATTAATGTTATTAAAAAATATCTTGTTTTGCTCACCCTACCCAATTTATTCGATTTGACAGCTATGACGTCACAACATGGTGCTACGTCGATCCTATTCTTATTTGAAACGCATTGTACCTTTTTCAATAGTGCTAGTCACTCTGAAATTCACCTATTTACCATTGCAATAAAGTTGATATTTATTTAACTTGAAAAAATATTAATTTGAAACATAAGTTTGAATCGACATTAGGTTCATTCCACGGGTCGGGAAAAGTGTTATTCAGTTTTTTCACCAAGAAATTGATTCTCGCCCCCTCTTTTACGGGACACAACTAGTTATAGGTGGATTCTGCCTACCCCTTTGGACATACAGGCGTAAAGTTATATTATATTATTACCCACGCAATATCTGAAGTAAAGTGGAAAAATTAAGCAAAAAGCAACAATAATAGTTCAATAGTACCTAGTAAACTTTTCTGAAAAGTGCAGAACTGAAATTCATTTCTATACATAGAGCACTTTTCAATGTTCGTTCCCGCACCCATTACAGTAACAATAAGTGTCTGATCAAAGTGAAGATAGACTCCTAGATACTCATAACCCATTGGACATGTCTCATGGTCGATTGACTCGACCTACCAAGCGTGGTATCTATGACAATATCCCCTGTGGATTGTTTGTACCGTAAAACGCTGCAACTTTGCCAACTATGCCCAAGTTTGCCTATTTCGTTTCAATTACGATATTTCGCGTTTGCTTAGTTTTTTCTTATTTTCTACCATTTGGTAGTGATTTTACATTATTAGGGCAACAGATTTTTCATTTTTTGTAATGGTAGCTTCATTGTTTCTCTGTCAGTTGGCCGACAAACACCGGTGCGCGTAGGTGAAAATTTTTAGTGTCGTATAACTTTTGAAGTTTTAGCTAAAGAAAAGGTGTTTTCGTGCAGCTATAACATCCCAGGGTAAGAACATACTATCTACTTTCCATATTGCTTGATATTTTTATTAAAAGGACACGATTTCATTAAAATAACTTAGTAGGCAATGTTGTGCACTGTTTTGGAAACTTGAGTGACACAACTTTGCCTGGGTCTAGGGTTGTCACTAGGCGGATTTTAATATTGATATATTTTTACTATATAAATGTCATATTTGCATGAAATTTTCACAGCTTGGAACCCGGTTATATCGAGACTCAAGAGCTTGCATGCACTAAATTCCCTTCATTTTACGAAATTTTAATTTTATTGCATACATTGTTATTGTTCCGAAATCGGGTGAGACACAGGTATCACCTAGGAGTTAGAGCTTCAATTGAAAATGTTACATTTTTTTATGTCAATAGAACATTCTTATTTTTATTTCGACAGTTATGTTTTCAATCGCCTGTAAGGGTGATTCAGAGGTGTATCTCTGCCTGACCCTTCAGTGATTACAGGCATGATTTTGTATTTAAGTAAGTCTTAACTTTGTTGCAGTTACATGCAAAAATGCCGAATAATACACAACGAAGCAGGAGAAAACCAGGAGCTCGTAGTTATGCCGATTAGTCTGTAGAAATCAGAAGTTGCTGCAGATCTCTTACGAAAAAAAATCATTTCGTCATACGAAGCGGAAAAGAAATCTGGGATCCCGCGTCAGACCTTTTTTATTAATTAAAAAAACATGCATAGCAAACCATATGGTCGACCTACAGAGTTGACAACTGAGGAAAAAGCCCACATCGTAAAAGCCAGCATTGCTAAAAAGCAATACATTTGTGATTTTTACTCATAAGTAGCAATTTGTTTTTTTTTTTACAAAGTGAATAAAAGTTTAAGAAAATAATCCGTATATTTTTGGGACAACCCTAGAGTCAACGACATTTTTGTATGAAAAGTTTCTGGTACCTGCTACAACATTGCCTATTAGCTGTAAAAAAATATATATTACCGTCATGGCAATAATCTAACTGCTGGGGACAAGCACGGTGTCTCATGTACACGGAAAAAAAATACTAAAAAGATCAACAATATATTTATTGAGATATCGTTCTAGGCAAAGTTGTGTCTTTTACCTACAACTTTGCCTACGACTTTGAGTGCTTGTAATTCTGAATGACAGCATGATTTAAATAGATTTGGGTTCTACCTGGCAAGGCATAAGGTCTGTTTTCCATCTGCAAGTCTTTAGAAGCCGTAATAGTAAATAGGTTCAGAGATACGAACAAAAAACGTCAAAATCCAGGCAAAGTTACAGCATTTTACGGTATGTTAAAGAAGTGCATGTTTAGCGTTTGATATAGTTGGTTCGACTGTTTACTCAGCCATTAAGAGCATGTCTTTGTTTGTGTGTAATCTTGTTTCTGTTTATTTTACACAACTTAACATGACGCATTCACACCTGTATTTAAAGAAAGAAAGAAACTATAATTATTTAATTAAAAAAATGGTGGCGCTTCCCCCTCCACCGCGCGCGATGCTTCTCAGTCACAGTCCTCACTTGGCGTAATGAATTCTTTGATCCTTTAGCTATCCAATGGTGTAATTGAGTTTAGGATGGAGATGATAGATATGAAGCCGCAACACCAAACTGTATATATCCCCCGATTTTCTTATCATTGTTTTTTCTTGACTTGCCTCCCACTATTGGAAGCAATTTTAAAGACTTCAAACTGGCCAAGTGCGAGTCGGACTCGCACACGAAGGGTTCCGTACCACAAAGCGAAAACGCCGAAAAAAAACACGTTTGTTGTATGGGAGCCCCCCTTAAATATTTATTTTGTTATGTTTTTAGTATTTGTTGTCGTAGCGGCAACAGAAATACATAATTTGTGAAAATTTCAACTGTCTAGCTATCGCGGTTCTTGAGATACAGCCTGGTGACAGACAGACGGACAGACAGCGATCTTAGTAATAGGGCCCCGTTTTTACCCTTTGGGTACGGAACCCAAAAATCAAATAAAAAGCGTAAATTAGCAGGAAAGTTTGCCTCATTTCCCGAAGTGTTAGGCCAGTTAGGCAGAAGTGTATGTATAGTACACCCACATTTTGCCAGTCGTGATGTTTAAGTCCCATATAATAGGGGGATTCCCAGACATAAATCTAGATATCGGGCTGCTACTGAGAAATTCGTGATATAAAAACCCATTAGCACTTGCCTGACCTGAGAATCGAAATCAGGACCGTATGCTCACCAGTAGCGCTTGTGACCTTTTAGAACAACATTTATTTTACAATTTACTTGAAAAAGTAGGCAAGTCAAGAAAGAAAGAATTTGCGGGCAAACATGACGCATAAAAAAAAAAGAAAATACAAGTTGGGGGAAAATGGCCATCGCTCAGCATAATGCTAAGGCCCTATAGAGACAGAGACCCTATAAGAGAAAAAGAAGAAGAGAAGTAGAGTGTCCAGTGTGAGCACCAACTAGCGAGTGCCGTCGTCTGCCAATATCTCAGACCTTCCCATAGATTGGCATAATAACATCCTATTTGACTTACTTCTACTTTTAATAAGTTCAGCCGTTTAGCCGTTAAAACGTAACAAACGGACAAACAAACACTTTCCCATTCTTAAGGCGTATCGATGGCATAAAGTTCAAATATGTTTGGATTTACGAGTGCATCAGAATGGCAGTATGGATTACTAATTGAGTAAATGATCGTAGAAAACAATACGCTTGTATCAATAACGATACCTACCTCCAATCACGTTCAAGGAAGGAGCAGAGTAGAGTAGGAGCATGTTCTAGCTACATCATAATTACGATTTTATTTAATTGCCAAAACCTTGATTCTCAGCATTACCTAACAATGAATTGGACTCATGTATTGCAGTTTCCTGCTTCAAAATAATGTTTTCACTGATATAAGGCCAACGTAACTTATGTTAAACTTGATAGTAGGGCTGCCACACTAAGTTAATCAAATACGTAAGTCATTTGTTAAACTAGGCTGAGAATCAGCACTTTTTAAACGTCAAAATTACTTGAGGCAGTCCCCCAAAACGCTTAAGCTGGGTAGAAGAAGTGCCGCAACAAACTCCACAGCAGCTGATTATTAACCTACTGTTATAAGCCCCGCACGTTGATATTGCGACTGGCGGCCATCTTAGTGACGTAGTCGAACTGTCAGTACCGTTCAGCGCTTACGTGTATGTGCGGTGTATGACGTCAAAATGACGTCAAAAAGCTGTTATTGTGACAAGGTTCCATCGCAATATCAACGTGCGGGGCTTATAAAAGATTTATTTCTGTTATTTGGTTAAAAAAGCACTTCTACTCGTCAAAAATAAATTATGTTTATACACTAGATGAGTTCGGTGTTTCCTATCCGACTATTCTGAGAAGTCCGAAACAATTTCAGAAGTCACAGTCTCTTTTAAAGTCCAGACATTGGTCAGGCCAATAGGTATTATGAGGACCAACCAGATTAGTGTCTGAGATGGATTGTTAAAAGAAGCATTATGTCTTAGCGCGAGCGTTGTGTTTAAAAGTGCCATGTAACAGGGGGCGATTCCAAAGAGTATAATAATAATACGGGAGGGCGATCGTATTGCCATCAACCGGGCACAAAACCAAATTCCGGGGTGTGTTCAAAACCAAAAACCTGTGTTTTACAGTGATCGGAATAGGTAGAGCTATTTAGGTTCATTGACCGCAAACATTGATGTTAATATGGATATTCCATGGGATTCCGAGTTTTGTTTAAATAAGTGAATTATTGTTGAAGCGTATTGATTATTTTAATTAAGATTTTATTGTAAATACAAATTGTTCTATTTGATAATTTTTTTGATTTTCTGAGGAACAAATAATTTGTATGGTAATATGTTTTTGTAGGTACAACTTCAGAATAAAAATGTTTAAATGATTCTTGAATAAGAAATTGTTACGTAAAAAAATATCATGTCTATCTATCTATATCTATCTAATCAAGTTTATCTATTTATTATACTATCCTTAATCCCGTCCTTCTTATATTTACTTACCCGTCAGAAAGGAAGTGTAATCATTTATTAGTCCCGTACTTAAAAACCAAATCCCGGGACTTGGGGAATATCCATATTATTCTAATCTATGGCAAGTAGATAAAACAGCTCTACCTATTCCGATCTATCTTTATTAACTACCGAGACGAAAAACTCTTTATTTCAAGGCTCTCTTTCTGCTCATTGTGACAGAAGACCACGCTCTTTTCTGTCTTTCGCGTGTCTGCTCAAAATAAATAAGTTCTCTTAATTAAAAAAGTACCTACTGACCTAAAGTATACAATGTTGGTTTGTTTATATTCTTGCGTTGGTCGTAAAACCAGACAATGGGGGTTACGACGAGCACTGCGCTTGTTGACCATGTGCTAATATTACATTTGCGCGCGCATTTCGGTCATAGACATCCTAAATATTTAACGTGGCCTACGCCATGTTGTTTGGTTTAAAAAAGTTTGAAATAATGCTAGAAGGACCAAAATTTTGGCTGTGTATCAAGAGTTGACATGAAAAATTTCCACGTGTGACGTCGATATCGATCACACCTGCTTTATTTACAAAGACATTAAATTATTTACATCTTAAATCTCTTTGTTTATTTAATAACAAAATTGTTACTATATTATTATGTATACTTAGGTTAAGGATGTATCTATGGGTCTTTGTTACCTGAAAATAAATGGTTTATTATATTATTATTTCTAAAATGTTTATCAAAAACTCCAAAATGGTAGATATTTAGTTCTTTAAAATGACTCACAAAACACACCCACAAAGTGAATCAATCGATAATTTTAGAAAAGACATCGATGGACTTGCCCAGGCCACGATCATTTACTTAACTAGCAGATTCTAGCAAAATATGATTGTCACCGTATTGCAAATCCTGCAATGATATTATACAGGAAAGATACGCTACGTTCATACTGAGCGACGTTCTATATTGTTGCGTTGTTATTACAAAGTACTTACTGCGATAGATAATACGGAACGTATGACACAGAAAGAGATAGCTATCTGTAGTATGTTGCCCGCTGCTATTAGCGGACTAAATGAAACTACAACAATTGTCTGAAATTGCCTGCAACAATTTGCGCGCGCTAGTGCCATATCTACCTCTTTAATATAATATCATTGGTAACATGGCAATAAAAAAAATACAGTGACATGTGAGCGTTTTTGGTCCTAAGGAAATACATAGTGGAAATACACAGTATTAAGTTCTTCAATGGCTGGTTATCGTAAACGGTAAAACCCTACTACTTTACTATAACGTTACGTAGATTCTGCTAATACTTGACATTTAAATCTAATAACAATGATCTATGTAAGTACTAATTTTATTAGCTTCATTTATTAATTCATGTAATCAATCATTTTGCATGCTAGTTTGAGCGAATTGTTTTAGAAACTTAAAACAAAAACCCGACCATCTGTAATGCACTACAATTCTTGCAAATAAATTTCATTTCATTTCATTTCGTTAGTTCCGTTAGTTAGTGCTACCGTTGTCTCGTGACAGCCCTGACTCGTGGTCGTAAGTTGGTTAGTAGGTTCAGTAGAGCGATGCATTCCGTTTCCATGCCAGCTGAGTGCCGCGTGTGTTAAGTACAGCACTCATGGATAAACAAATCGAGAAAGGTAGGTACGATTTAATTCAGTAATAGGGACACTATAGTTGTAGATTGTAGAACAGTGCGAAGAAAGTTCATAGTGAATAATCCTGTAATTATGTTTCCGTTTTTATGTGTCAGTCTTGGGACAGTGTTCCCAGTGGCAGGGTTTGGACAGAAATAGCAAGATCGATAAACAAAACTTTACTAATTATTCATTTTAAAACGGCAAAGATCTAGGTACATAAGTAGGTCGTCCATCATATTATTAATACCTGAGTGCAGCTAACAAAGTTTAATCACCCAGTTTCGAAAGTTTCCTCTAAGCCGTTGAGGCGAGTCTGAACGTCTGAATTTTTAATCCGATCGAAACCAGTCCGCCTCCCACCTCTTCCGTTCACACGGAGCCGGAATACAACAATCAGTGAAGTCTGAACTCAGCTCCATCCAAGTTTACAGTGTATTATTTCATTCTCTGTGAGCTAAGGACCGCGTTACTGCTTAAAAACTCCATAAAAAAATCCGGAACACCCTCTAGTTGTAACGATTTACAAAGTGTATCTGTGTGACTCAGCGGTCGCCAACCTCCAGCGGTGTTGTGACCTAATATAAATCCTTTTTGCACAAAGCCATAGTTTGCCTGTATATTTCATGTGGCCAATCCCGGCCCGGCTTCTGAAATCCGGATCGAAGGACCAGAACATTTTTACATTGGATGTTAAATAACGGGATTAAATCATGTGTCGTGCAGATACCCGGACTGGCACAGATGGCGCTGGCGACTCCGGAACCCTGGACATGGGCAGCCGGTCCTCACTCCACACTGGCCTCAACATGTCGGAGGATGAGCATTGGGAGATGAACTACCATGAGGCTGCTATCTACTTAGAGGTAAGTGTAAAAAGACAATCACTTGTCCTCTCGATCATTGTGATCTGGGAACCTTCTGGTTACGGAGATATTGAAGGTCAAGGTTCCAACTTTTTTTAACATATGTTCACGAAAACAAGTTTGACATGCCATAACTCCTGTAGGTAGGTACCGTTGCATGCACCTATAAAAACAATGTTTTACGTGCGTAACATTGCGCGCTGCCGCAAACAGCTATTTTCCACACTAGAAATAAAAGTCGTTTCCCAGCATTCATTAGTTTGATGTACAGAATGCGTAGATAACGGCTATGTGGTATACCTATAGTAAAACTGAACACCAGTAATAATTCATTACAGGCATTTATTCATTGAAACCTGAAACAGTAATAATGCTTTACGGCCTGTTGTTTCCAGTGAATGTAGTAATCAAGCCTAGTTTTGTTTCGTGATTTCACCAAACTAAAGTGTGCTAATAACAGTGATTACGTCATGCCAGGATTTTTGAGAAATTAGAAACTTTTCGTGACATAATAATGTTGTAAAAAGATTTCACAAAGAGATACTTAATTCGAGATTCTATTTTCCTAACGCCTAATATCCTACTTTACGCAACAACTAGATTACGCGTTCATCGCACCGAATATTCTACAGAAAGTTAAACGCACCATTTATAGACATTAAAATTTCGGAACAAAACACTCGAAAGAAACTCATAAATTCAACCGACACTGATAAATTGGCTAGCTAATGACGAGCCATTAATTTGGCAGTAGCCGAAGTACCTCTAGCCACGCAGTTTGAAGCAGCCATCAATAAAATAACTCTGAATTCAATGGAAACAACACAAAAGACCAACTGCGTAGATAAGGACACGTAAATAATGGTCTTATTTCACACTATTGTTTGAAATGGTAATAACCTACTTTTCATAGTTTTCATAGTCATGTCTGTGTGGGAGTTGTGGGTTTTGCAAATTGCATTTGCAGACGATGATTCTGAGCTCGATCAGCTGATCAGCATAGCTATAAACAACCGTTCGATACGCTACCGTGCCGAATTGAACGTCAATAAATGTAAGAGTATTTCTAAAGACTGTTCACAAACCCAAACCCCGAATTTTGTCAGTTTAAATCAAATAGACGAATTCTTTCGACAGCTGCAATGCTATTGGGGACAAGGCAAATTAGTAATGGAAAATGTGTATGGAATATCGTATGGTTCGTTGTAAATGATTATGCAGAAGGTCCAACAAAGTGGATGGGGTCTTCCATAAGAACATTCACAGTGAGACTGCTGTCACATGACGCTATCCAAAAAACACTAATTAAATGTTAACTCGGATTGAACTAGGTGTAAAATATTTACTCGATAGTGCCCCTATTCAATGAGTTTCATAAGGTCAGCGAGCCATTGTGCATGTTATTATAATAAATATAAAATCAGCCTTTCGCAATACACTGTTGATTATGATAAGCGCCACAAGCACCTTGTCCTCTAAAAGTCATCAGCGATCAACCTTGCAATCTCAAAAGTATATATGCAGAGCGATTTGCAAGACGAAAACATCATATTCTTCTCTTTCTAGGAAGGTTTAAACAATGAGAAGTTCGACTCGCATCCGTCGAGTCCCGAAGAGTTGCCAGCTTACCTGAGAGTCCACAACCCCTGGTACCATGGACTGGACCTGCTGGCTTCCCTAGTGCTCATCCTCTTAGCTTTTACTGAAGACCCTGCTGTGCCTACGTTTGAGGTAAAAATATAGATTTATCTATACATGATTCGTTGACGTATTTCGTGGGTTATCAAAAAAAGACGAAAAATTTCAGCGCACTTGTTCAGAATAATGTATTGAATTTATGGTAACAGCTTGTGCGTCGATGTCCCATGCCACCCTGTAGAGTGTTTGACTATCCCGAACGCGTACCATGACCACCGTAGAAATGGAAGAAACGAAAACCAAAATGACAGATTGTAGAAAGATTTCTGCGACGCGATGTGAAAACTCAAGAAAATAAATGTCACTTTTTATGGAAAAAGATAAATTATGTCACACGTCGCTTCGTGAGATAAAAATACTATGAGTGACAGGGACGAAACTCTCTATAGTCGAACTTATTCTTAAAACTCGATGGGCCATCAGCCCAAGTTCTTGCGTACAAATCCTAATTTGAAGATATCCTAATTCCAGTTACCAGTATGGGCACACGGCACGATAGAGTTGCTGGCACTGACAGTGATTGGCGTGGAACTGCACTTGAAGCTGAAGTGGATCGGATGGGGCACCATACTCAAACACAAGAGGACGATGATAAAGGTGCGTGTCTTAACAAATGGCTTATTGGAACAGTTGTTTCATCTTAACTTCTATCTTGTTTAATTAATCTAAAACAGGCGTGAAGGTCATTTTCGGCCATTTTATGACGATGTTTTCAACAAATGTAGTTTTTTCGCTAAATCTAATTAATTCCTATTATTACCAGAAAGATACTTGTTCACTTATCTCGTGCTTTTGAGAAAACGTGATATGGAGAGTTACTTATGATAGGCCCAATCATCATCATCTTCAGCCTACAGCAGTCCACTGCTGGACACAGGCCTCTTCCATTGCACGCCATTTAGCTCCATTCTCGGGAACTGTCATCCAGCTCCTACTAGTACCAGCCACCCTGCGAAGATCGTCGCTCCACCTAACCTGAGGGCCCAATACGTCCAATGCTCGAGTAATATACCTACATAAAAAAAGCATTAGGTCCGTCGTACCGTATGGTATATGAGGCATTACTTTTGGATAATAAAAATTAAAAACAATCGATCGGTTTACATTTTTTCAAGAGGTCTGTCGTCATTTGCTCTGATTATTGACATCTCATTTCCTGTGTCCTTAATTCCAGGGTATAACATTGCTAATAATGGTTCTGGAAGCCGTGGTTGTGCTGTGCCGGCAGTCGTCGCACTTTCGTGTCACCAGGGCGCTGCGACCCATCTTCTTAGTGGACACCAGGCATTGTGGAGGAGTCAGGAGGTTCATCAGACAAATTCTACAGTCGCTTCCACCTATTATTGATATGTTAGGTAAGCTTTGATATAAGTGCTTTATTTATCATCAGCATCCGCGTACAGCAGTCTTCTGCTGGACATAGGGCACCCTAATCGCACTCACGCCAGTGTGGCCTAAAATAATTAAGAAAATCCAAAAGGGTTTTGTTAATTACCTTTCCTCTCTTTTCGTTTTGAAAAGGTTCCAATTTCTTAGGATTGGGAGCTCCGTTTGGCTTCTGGAACATCCATGGGTATCCAAACCGCAATTAAAACTGGAAGATTTTAACGAAAATTTGAAAGAAAGAAAAAACGTAGAAAAATATCAAAATGGTTACACAACACAACGTCCATACTCGAAGTTTTACCTTCTTTATCCAGGGTTACTGATGTTCTTCGTGGCAACGTACTCACTGCTGGGCTACTACTTGTTCTCGGAACATGTGGACAACGGACACTTCCAGACTATCAGCGATTCCTTCGTCAGCATGTTCGTTTTACTAACGACCGCCAAGTAAGTGTGTTTTGTCTATGTGTAGTTACTTTTTTAATGAATTTTGTATATCTGAGATTTCTAAAAAGCCTAGTGACTATTTTGTATCTGCTATCGAATATTCGAATGTAATGTAAACTTGACCGACCCAGTGAGTCCTGCTTAATGGCAAACGACATCGGGGCAGGCCCAGACGGAGATAGCGGGATGAGCTGAACTCCTTTCATAACGATTGGTCATTGGCAGCTCTGGACAGACAGAGGTAGAAAAAGAGTAGGGTGGCCTTTGCCCAGCATTGGGACATTAACGGCTAATAAAAAAAAGTAAACTTGATAGAACCGGGTGTCATTATTTTGTTAAACCATGCTCAAACCATTTTCTTTCGTCATCGCTTTAGTAACATGATTCTAAATATAAACCATAATAAAATTGTAATGTTCGTTTACAGTTTCCCTGATGTCATGATGCCATCATACGCCAAGTCTAAATGGTATGCCGTGTTCTTCATTCTGTACATCATCACAGTTCTCTACGTGCTTATGAATTTGGTAAGTGTACACCTAAATACCTCCTGTGTGTAAGTCCTTGTGAGTAACCCTCACAATAACGAATCTGCGTAAAATTTTCATCTACGCGGCTCGAAGGACCAAAATATTTTTTCGATTATTGCAATCCTGGTAGGTTTTATAAAAATGGCCGGAACATATTAATAAACGGGATAAGAATTTCGCTACAGTTATTAAACAAGCAATTTAATTACACAATACGCACCTTTTCCAGATGTTAGCCGTAGTATACGAGACATTTACTCGCATCGAGCGAGAGAAGTGTCGCGCCCTCCTGCTGCACAGACGTCGCGCCGCGCGGCACGCCTTCAGACTGCTTGTGTCAAGGCGGGCGCCACATGCTGTCAGGTTGAGGCACTTTGCTGGGTTGATGAGGCATTATGCACCACATTATAGTAAGTATTACAATATTAGAGCACTAACAAAATCTTCCAAATTTTAAGAATCGGGAAATAGCTCAACGTAGCTGGAGCTAGTCGAGTTATACGGAGGCGTTCAACTTTACAACCTCTAGGTCGTGAGGTTGAACCGCCTCTGTCGTACTTACCTAGCCTCCTGGGTTAATGAATACTTATGATGTGCAACCCATAGCTTCAATATATTTTTAAAACATCTATTCAGTCAAGAATGTTAAAGCCGTTACTTAAAAGTTAATCGTGGGGTAAACCTAAAATGATCAATAAAAAAACGATTTTATTGAGTAGTAGAACTCTGTATAACACCTGCATTCTTCTTTAGGTGGTCTCGACGTATACCTGATGTTCAAGCAGCTGAACCAGTCATCCTCAGGCGGGCTCTCCCGCAGTGAGTTCGCGAACCTGTACGAAGTGTTCGCGTTACGATGGGCGGGCCAGCAGTCCAGGGCTCCGTGGTATTCGCAGTCTCCTCTGGAACCGATCGGAAGGGCTGCTGCAGCGGCTATACGGTGGCCTTACTTCGAATATCTTATCTGTAAGTTCTTCAGGAAACAGTTAAGCAACTAGTCTTCGGTGGTGTAACACTCCGGTCTGGTGGACCATAGGTCGTCACGAGTGCCCTAATTAATCCTTTAAGTTCATTGAAAAAGACCGAATGGCTACTGTAGCCCTTCAATTGTTTTTTGGGGTTCCGTACCAAAATGGTCAAACGGCACCCTTATGGTGAGACTCAGTCTGTCTGCCTGTCACAGCTGGATATCTCAAGAACTACTAATGCTATCAACTTGAAATTTGGAATAGTTTTAGATGACGTTTGCCCAACTATTTTGAAAATAAGAAAGAAATAAATATAATGTGTATATTTTTTGCAACAGGGACTGAAAGGGGGTCTGAAAAATTCGAAGCGGGGCTACTAGAGCATGTGGGGTATCATATTAAAGAGCGCAGTTTGCACATTCTCAATTTTTTTTTTTTTGTAGTCCGCGTAGTTTTCGACTTTGATGAAAAAATTTAAAAAAAATACCGAGCTCCGAAGTTTGCAAAGAGAAAATTCTGAAATTCTATTCAAGGCTTACCAGTAAAGACTTGATTCAATACTAGTGGTCTTGATGTCGGTTTACAACTAGGAGCTTTAAAATTCGATGTGTTCCATTTCAGATGCTCTGATAATTGGTAATGGAGTAGCGATGGTACTTCGCGTATGTGAAGCGGCAGGCGACCTGCAGGACAGTGCTCGTCTACTCTGCGCGTCTTGGGACACTTGGCTATTCCTTACGTGTAAGTATGGTGGCCAGTAGCAGTAGTGATGAAAAAAAGAAAAAAAAGTGTTGACGAAAAATGAAGAATGAAGTAAATGGTTTCATCACCACTGCTCAAACTTCGGGAGAGAATTGGACATATTAAAATTTACAATAGAATACAAATTCAAAGACATCTACCAACCTGCACTAGGCCCACGTGGTTAATTATGGCTTGCAGTCTCAGAGAGAGGCCTGGGTGGTAGCCGTGATCGAAAGAAACCATCATCATCTGCCTAGCCTTTTCCCAACTATGCTGGGGTCGGCTTCCAGTCTAACCGGATGCAGCTGAATACCAGTATTTTACATGGAGCGACTGCCTATCTGATCTCTACAACCCAATTACTGGGTAATACGATACCCCTTGGTAAGACTGCTTGTCAGACTTTCGGGCTTCTGACTACCCGTAACGACTGTCAAAGATCCACAAATGGCAACTGGGACCAAGCGGACCAACGGCTTAACGTGCTTTTCGAGGCACGGAGGGGTCTCGGTACACTAAGATGGTCGCCCATCCACAGGCCAACCGCGGCAAGCGTAGCTTAACCTGATCGATCGACCTGTGCGGCTGTTATTATTTAGCCACGGACCCCTCCGTGATCGAAAGAAACCGTGATTAAATATTGATTATGTTAAAATCCACCATAGTCTACAACACCCTTAAAATTACCTTTTCCTCAGTATTCCTACTGGAAGCAGCCCTCCGCATGATGGCGTCAGGTCTACAAGTATACCTGGAGAGCGGCTGGAACGTGTTTGACCTGAGCGTGACGCTCCTGGCCCTAATGGGAGCCGTGCTGCTCAGCATTGCGCCTAAACTCTTCATCGTTGTTATATTTAGACCACTGAGGTATGTTCTGGCTCCGTTATTTTTGCGTCTAAGAGCTAAGCCACATGATGTGTTGCCGGTACGTCATCCTACATACAAATCACAATAACATGCCACACGGTGCGTTGCAATAACGCAACGCACCGCACAAGGAGACCGGCACTAGATGCGTTGGAATCATAGTGTAGCGACGACGTAAACATTATCATTATATTTACTTTGCTCCTAGATTATATGCTTTAGGTATGTATTTATTGTATTATGTAAATGGTACACCACGGACTACCTATAGTATTCTCTCCTTCCCCTTTTTAATCCATCCAAAGGTTGTCTTTAAACGGTCGCTTTCAGCGATAAGATGGCCCATTGTGTCACCCCTTGTAAAATTTCTACATTTCTACATTTATATCCGTAATCTATATGATATACAATATGTACACACGCCAGCACATCAAGCTACTGCAATCTGTCAAATTTCTTTAATCGATTTTCAACTTTATCGCTAAAGCATAAGGTTCAAAGTTGATTGGGCAAATTTGACAGTTTCGGGTAGCTTGATGTGCTGGCGTCTGTCATCATCATCATTTCAGCCGAAAGACGCCCACTGCTGGACATAGGCCTCCCCCAAAAGGGGGGGTTTGCCATAATCGCCACGCTTGGCAGGCGGGTTGGCGATCGCAATATGGTATGGTGGTGGAATGCATAGAGAACGCTGCTGCCCATTCTCCGGTACGCCCCTTAGTCGCCTTTTACGACACCCACGGGATGTATGGGGTGGTGCTATTCTTTAAGTCCGGCACCACACAGGATTATTCTGATGTAATAATCCTTCAAACTTTACATTCTTCTCCCATCTTCTACCAACAGATTGATGCGCCTGTACAAGTTAAAGAAGCGTTACCGCGACGTGTTCGGCACCCTGGTCCTGCTGTCTCCCCTCATGTCTTCCGCTGGGTGTGTGATGCTGGTCATGTACTACTTCTTCGCCATCATCGGGATGGAGCTGTTCGCTGGCTATGATCTTAGGAACTGCTGTGTGTGAGTATACTTTGGACCTTAGAGCTAAACTGTTCACGTCTGGGTCTTGATTAATTATATGTGCAAACTTGGCAATAAGGGTCTTGGGGCTGTATACAGATAGTCAAAATCATCATTGTTAAAGTGCGATATTGGGTGATCCTTAACCTTGTTGCTTAATATTTTTTTCGTACGTCTTTCTTTTAAATGATAAGGAATAAGAGCCAGACACAAAGTTAATTGTAGCATTATGAACGATGTTGATCTTTGTTGCCCTCTGAGGAAGTTAGATTGATTTAATAAAGGGAAATATTTCCCTTAATAAGAATAAGAGCCAGACACAAAGTTAATTGTAGCATTATGAACGATGTTGATCTTTGTTGCCCTCTGAGGAAGTTAGATTGATTTAATAAAGGGAAATATTTCCCTTTATTAAATCAATCTAACTTCCTGGAAAATATTTCCCTTTATTAAATCAATCTAACTTCCTCAGAGGGCAACAAAGATCAACATCGTTCATAATGCTACAATTAACTTTGTGTCTGGCTCTTATTCCTTATCATTTAAAAGAAAGACGTACGAAAAAAATATTAAGCAACAAGGTTAAGGATCACCCAATATCGCACTTTAACAATGATGATTTTTAATAAAGGGAAATAATGATGATTGATTTAATAAAGGGAAATATTTCCCTTTATTAAATCAATCTAACTTCCTCAGAGGGCAACAAAGATCAACATCGTTCATAATGCTACAATTAACTTTGTGTCTGGCTCTTATTCCTTATCATTTACTTATCCTCTACAAACTTATTCACCTGCTAATATTGGACACTTTTTGAAATTAATGAACCTCTAAAAACTTTTTAGGCTTCTAGTAGTTTCTAGTAAGTCGTTATTCTCTAACCGTTCTCCTTTCTTCTTTCTCAGCAACACAACCGTCGAAGACTTCTACAAGTATTCCCTGAACAGCTCCACGGCTCTCGGCTACTACTACCTGAACAACTTCGAGAACATCGTGACCAGCGGCGTCACACTGTTCGAGCTGACCGTCGTCAACAACTGGTTCATACTCATGAACGCGTATGCCACCGTCGCGGGGCAGTTTAGCAGGATTTATTTCATGGTAAGACTTTGTTGTACCTACATACGCCCTACCTTGAAAAATAAGCTATGCCCGACATACAGTGCGAGTATGAATGGGGACAACTAAAAACATCGGAGCAAGGAAAGAAGGCGAATTTTAAAGCAGGCAATTTTGTAGCTATATGCTAGGTAATGAACTAGAGAGAAAGCTTCTAATCATAATCACACTAATATTATAAAGGCGAAAGTTTGTGAGTGTGCATGTTTATATGTTTGTTACTTCTTCACGCTCAAACGGCTGGACCAATTTTGTTAAAATTTTGTATGGAGGTAGCTGACACCCTGTATTAACATGTAGGCTACTTTTTATCCCGATATTCCCACGGGATCGACATTTACGCGGGTGAAACCACGGGGCGCAGTTAGTAGACCCATAAATATAATTACTAGAGTCGTAATCGATTTCAATCGTGCTAACGCTGCCGATTACCACATTTTGCCGAAAATACTCTGTTGTAGACTTAATTAAATTGGCTGGTTTTTCAGGTATTCTATCTATTCACGATGGTGGTGCTGACGATCGTAGTGGCGAGCGTGCTGGAAGCCTTCAGGTTCAGGATACAGTACAAACGCAGCACGAGCAAAAGAGACGGTAAGACAATTAAACTGTAACCAAAATAATCTCAGACTACTCTTAAAGAGAGCCGTATTCATGTGACATCCACCGACCCGTACTGGACCCGCGTGGTGGATTATGGCCCTTTCCCTCTCACAGAGACTGTCCCAATAGTGTTAACATTAACGGCTGATTATGGTTATGCTACATTTTGGGTACCTATCTACTGTATTGGTCTTTTAGGATATGTTTTAAGATCTCGGATTCTAAGGAGTTTTATGGGCATGTACACCTAGCTTTACATCATAGTCATTGCAAAAAGCATCTAATCTAAATGTTGATCATTCACAGAGGAGAAGCTTCTTCACGAAGAAGTGCACACAAGTTGGGAAGAAGCGCAAAGGTTGGGCGCCAATGGGGACCTGGCTGATGAGCTGAGGCCTAACCTACCACCCGGGGTAAGATAAACTGCTTTATATACCTAATTGAATAATATGAATTTATCATCAGACATTATTGCGATCAGAGATGGGATTTATTTTTTATTTTTGCTGATCTGTCAAGAGAACAAGACCAAGTTGGTCCACCGTTTATTTTGTAATCTGATGTAATAATGCCGTTGTTGCCAATGTAATGCCGGAGGAGAAATGTGTTCTGATAATTAAAATATTTTAAACTATGCAGGTGGAGGTGACCTTCATAGGATCTCGTCCGCGAACGAAGGAAGTACTACAGAGGAGAATGTACCAGACTGACATACAGAAGTGGCTCGCAGAGGAGGATGAAAATGAAGGTTAGTATACCAACTACTGCTGTGCGAAATTACTTTATCAGGATCAAAAGGCTATTTGGATGGAAAAGCACTCATTAAAATGTCCTGATCAAGCGATTGATTTGAATGTTATTTAAAGCTGTTTTACCTGATGTCGATCGTATACTATTTCTTAGAGGATCATTTTTATGTCTCCAGGTGTACCACCCTCAACAACAATAACCTCCAGTGAGGACCCCCTCTCCCCGCCCCTCATCCACCAGCCCGATAGTGAGAACAACCACCAGGTGAGAACAGGCTACCAGTTGTAGAACATAATACAATTAGCTCTGTACCACAGGCTAATGTTCATCTGGGACGCACTCAAGAACTTATGATGGGCCTTCTGAGGATGGGCCCTGAGCTGGCTTCACGCTTGACCAAGGTACAGGACGCTAAACAAACATAAAAAACTTTTGTTTATGGATTTGACAGATTGGATTTGACGTTTACTGCAGTGATTTGTTTGTGAATGTATCCGAAAGAACTATTCCATAGTTTTATAGTTTTTAATTCTAATCGAACAAGCAAAGGTATTTTGTATAGCTGTAACAAGTGAATGGAATACCAAAGAAATTCCATTTTTAATGTTAATAAATTAATGAAGGATTAAGTGATTATTTATATTTATGTATACTCCAAATTGTTGTTTAGGGGTTTTCTCGTAGGAATTCTATATAAAATGCGTACCTAATTGTTGAAGTTAGATGCATCCTTTACCCGCCAGCAATTAATAATACTCTGCCTGTTAGGACATTATTACCGTGTAGTATACTAAATTAATAATTAATATATTCTGAGCGTTAGTTTAACATCTGTGATAGAATTTTATGAAATTAATTATGAGGGTGTAATTCGACTGTGTACATGCAGATAAATGTGTTAATAGAGGGACTAGAATTTCTCATTTAGTCTAGAAATATTTCTGGTATGATATAATATAAAAATTACCTGACTTTGTGGAATATCGATTAACAATCATGTTGATTTTTTAGAAATGGCAGCTTTACTATTCGCCTCTTTCTCTTGCATAACGTGTATGAGTGAAAGGCTAATAACAGTAGAGCCACAGACTATATCGAACATTGAATACAGTTAGGATTTGACTAATGCTGAACTTTAATTATATCTTAAGGTGGAGACCGCGAAATTCAAATTTTCTTACGTTTTTTGCAATTTGCAGGTCAGTGTCAGGTTGTATCTTGATCAAAATATGATTCGCGACAATAACAGGTACATATTTAGAGAATTATAATCATTAGAATCATTAATACATCTTTCTAAGTTAGATTTCTACCACTAACACTTTCCCATAAGAGATTGGTGGTTGGTGGTACAAATCTAACTTAGAAAGATATATTAATGATTCTAATTCTCTAAATATGTATCTGTTATTGTCGCGAATCATATTTTGATCAAGATACAATCTGACACTGACCTGCAAATTGCAAAAAACGTAAGAATATTTGAATTTCGCGGTCTACCACTATCTGTTCACCTTAAAATGTTTTTTTGTTTTATTTTGGGTTGTGCTACTTTTGGTTGTACTCGTTTACCAATGGAATAAGCATAATTTTTCGAAAGTACACTTTCTGTAATTTTAATTGTTTAATTGACTCAGTATCTACCCATGTTGATTATTAAGTTAATATTATTAATTAATAAATAATAGTCATATGACTGTATTTTAATAAATTGTGGAGTCGACAATTTAATGATATTATGAATGAATCGCCTTCGTAGGTTAGGTAGAAATGTATTAAAATAGTCAGCTCCTAAAAAAATTTGTAAAGGCATACAATAACGAAAAATCTACCAATAATTAATAGTGATGATGATTCATTTTAATTATTTATGTTTGGTGATTATTATGGTTTGGAATGCTAGTATAAAAGTTGGCAATGTAAAAATAACGAAGTTTAAAGAGATCAAATTATTTATACAGTAGTTAGGTACAGTATTATAAGTACCTAGGTATTTATAGATAAGTAGGTATTGCCAAAGAGGTTTAAAGCCATTTTGTTTCATTTGCCATTACGTATTGAACAACTGTGTAAGAACAGAATAACTGAAGATTAGATTATGAAACAAATAGTTGCATTAAATATATTTATTCCGTAAGATATCTTCCCTAAAACTGTAGATAACACCTTAACTAGTACCGACGCGACGCCACGGGTGGTAGTGAAGGCGGACTAACCTTATTTTACCTTCGAATTTTCATAAATAGCCTTATTTCGGAATTAAAAAGTAATTTCGTAATAAATAATTCGTAATTCGAAAATGATAAATGTACGGCCACTTCGCTTTGGGCCCCATTTCTTAAACCTTGAAGAGTTGTACATAAAGTAGAGGAATAGTCGTCTAGTGTGATACCTAAAAATATGGACCATAAATCGAATTATTTATACGCTTTACCTAATTTATTTTATTTACCTTTTAACGAAATATTTCTTTGTGATTTTCCTTTTATTTTGCTACTCAGTAGAACTTTTTTTTCTGTGTTTGTTGTTTACTGTATACAATATTTTATTTTCAATTAAGCGAAATTTTATCTACCTAGTAATTAAAATCGAAATATTATTTTTAAGTATTAATCAATTGAATGTATACCTAATATTGATTGCGCAAAACTATTAAGTATTACAAAAAAGCACCTAATAGTAAAACAATAGATAAACCGAATTTTTAATTAAGTATGTACTTATGGAAAATAAAATGTCTACCGATATAAAAATACTTTGATTCTAAACTAATATAAATATGAGTGTTTTAAAATAATCGAATACGTACGTTACAAATCACTAAAATTTAAATAAGCAATTAGGGTGCAATGAAGGCACATGTTGCTGGAGGTACAACCCGCAAGAGTTAACTTGAGACCCGAGCCAAAGATTACTTAGTTTCAGTTAACCTTTGCAGGTCGCAGGTATACCTAATTACCATTTATTATTCTGGTCAGTCCCTTGTCATCAAGTCGTCATAAGTCGATGTGATTATTATAATTATTTCAGACAACACATGTACTCTATACAAAATATTTTCTACGTGGATCATCCCACTCCTTTTAACATTCAGATGTGTCTTCGACATACCGCATGATGAGAAATCGCTGTAAATATTCAAATAATGATACATAAGTGTAGTATGTACAATATTAAAATCCTATCACTTCCCTCACCCAATACTAGAACATTCGAAGATAATTTTGTTTTGCGGTCTGTTTCACCACATTCGGATAAGTTTAGATGAACATAAAACATAAATGGCAGATAACTCAAGACCTAGACAACACCCACATTTCGCCCGTTATGTTAGAAGTCCCAACGTGCAATTGCGTCACTTTCAATCCATTGCTTCATACAATTCGAAAAATGTGTGCTCAATAACGTACGTAACGCAATGAATGCTGTTGAACTGTCAAAATGAAAGCCATTGCAGTGTGTTACGAAAATAGCCCGTTGTTTTGTTCCATATTTGAATGTATCTGGTACAGTCAGTAAACTTTGATACTTGAAAATTAAATAACAAAGATTGTAGACAATTAAATTAATTATTTTCGATATAGGATATACTTACATCTTTTTGAGGCTGACTGTACATAGTGCCTCTTGCATATCCGAAGATGGCGGAACAGACCCATAATGTAATAGCTCATAAATTGTTTCATGTAGACATTAAAGTGACGCGAAGGAGATATGATATTAAATGGTGCTTTCGCTTGTATCTTCAATTTCGGAGATAGCTAGACAATCAATAGTTTAATGTTAGATTAAGCGGTAAAGTCTGCTACTTCGCTTATTGTGTAATCACTTAGCTTTGGCGAATATTCATGGCAGTGCATAATCAGCTTTTAAAAGTCCCACGGCTGGGACACATGTATATTTTGCCTGTGAGGGGTGGGCCGTAATCAACCACGCTAGCCTTTTATGACCTTACGTTCAGTTACGAGACATTTCAATCCACATGCGGTTTTGCAAAAATGTATTACCCATGCCCGCGATAAATATTCGCCAAAGCCTTATTATCTAGGAATTTGTATTTCGTTTGTGAAAAACTGGACTTATTTTTTTTTCTGGATATTTGTACTGCTGTAAAAAATACTGTTTTACGAAGAGCACAGAGGGAGCTACTATCGCAAGTTCTGTCTTTTTATCTAACATAAGTTGAGGCTATGTACGCACTGACAGGTGGCTTGCTTAGCACCTAAACTCCTACGGCCTTATTACAAAACAATGTTTATCTTTAAACCCAGGTTTAAACCATCAAGTCATTTTTAAATTTCGAACTATAATCCGACTAAGTTAAAGTTCTTATTACAAAAAATTTGGTTAAACTCGAGTCTAAGTTATCAATTCTGCATTAAAAACTTTACGTTTGTCGGACTATAGTTCAAAATACAGTAACTGGCTCGAAGGTTTAGGCTAGGTCTAAAGTTAGACCTCGTTTTGTAATAAGACGGCTAGAGCCTAGCGAGTCACCTTACGAGTAGCGAAGTGAAACGAACGCTCTACAATTTTCGCAACTGGCCTCACTGCGCGCTTGGCGCTGGTCGCCTAGCGCGTATGTAAGAATATTAAGTCTCTAGGCGCTAATCAAGCCACCTCATTTGTGAAATTGAACACAGAAATCGTATTTAGAAAACAACATGGCGATGTTAGTTCCGATTCAAGCCACGCGCCAATAGCGCGCGTTCTAATGATGTTTTCATGATGCTCATTGAATGTCCAAGTCCATATAAAATAGAATTGTTCGTAGGAAAAGTTGCAGTACCTTTAGTTTTTATCTAGCAACACTAGTACATGGCCAGTCGACTATTTTATTTAGTTTTGTTTAAATGCTGTACCTATGTAGGAGATGCAGGGTTTATACGTCAAAGGTATTTCTCGCTTTATGTTCGAATATTTACTTTTATTGTCAAAATATCTCTGATCATTCATTCCATTGTATCCCGCCAAGACAAAGTTTATTTTAAATCCGGATACGCAGGGGCGACTTTTTCCCGCGGCGTTTTTTTTTTCATGCTCCGGATTATGGCTCAACCCAAGAGTTGAAGATCCAGTGCGCAAAAAATTTTACGCCCATGGGAATGGAGGCATAAGAAGGTTTACATATTTTAAGTAAATAGTAACAAGTAATACCAAAACCCCTTTTCAAAATTTGCTTTGTCTTCCATTTATTTAAAAAATGTTTAATTCGACTATTTTTTTTTTCAGATTTTAATAATTGTTGTAAATTAAGTATTATGCTCTGAGATTAGAACTGTGATTGAACTATAAAATATTAGTTTTGAATTGATGCGGCTCCACTCCATTGTAAAATAATTTAAGTCAGAGTGAAGTCTTATTTGTATGACGACGAGGTTTAAGTTCGTCTAGCAGTATTAATCGATGAGTTTGCGACACTGGCTTTATAGTATGTTTTAGAACTCACTTTGTTGATATGCAACTGTAGTTGTAAAGATGTGTTAATTTATTATGAATAAATGCACTTTTAAGTACATGCCTTGCTTTTTATTTAACGAATTAACGTTCCTGCTCTGACGCATCTGTATGTGTAGCCCCGCGTCCTGACCTAATGCTATCGTCGCGTTCATATGTTACTTGTTCGATAGACCGTAGACGGAAACGTGTGATCGCGCCTACAGAGGAGCGCCTTCCGGTTTTCCTCTAGAACGCTACCGTAGACGGAAAAGTATGTATTTACAGTCCGTTCAGTTATTTTACTTCTGACAGCAGCCAACTAATAACAACCTTATTGTGAAGACAATGATTTTGACAGACTTGTCAGTGGCAGCAGCTTTATTAGAATAAGAATAAAGATCACTGATTTGGACAGTGATGCCAAATCAGAGGTGTAATGAAATGAATGTAATATAAATTAACTATGAACGGATTGTAGGTTTATTTTTTTTTCCGTGGAGTAGGGGAAAGTGTGTTTATAGGATTTGATGTGTTACAGTTAATTAAATTTAAAATTTAAAAAACCCCCGACACAAAAAAATAATAAAATTAAATGTAAGTAATTGGAAAAGGATCAAATAATTACCTACTTAAAGAATCTAGGTAACGAGACTAAAACAGATAAATTCATATGGCAGTCGGGGGACCTCTTAGCATAGAAGGTGTTCCACAGAACGGTCCCCCGACTTCCATATGAATTTATCTGTTTTAGTCTCGTTACCTAGATTCTTTAAGTAGGTAATTATTTGATCCTTTTCCAATTACTTACATTTAATTTTATTATTTTTTTGTGTCGGGGGTTTTTTAAATTTTAAATTTAATTTTTTATTTCACGCTCTTTGTAGGGACTCCTTAATTTTTGTATTTCATTTCTTTTATTTTCTTGCGTTTTATGATTCAGGTAATTTGGTTTTTAATCAGGTTTTTTATCCGTCAAAAATAATTATTAATTTATAGTTGAAGAATATTTTTTAAGATTAAACAGATTTTTAGAATTGAATAGAATAGTATAGAATACTCTTTATTTCTTTTTTTGTTTTATTATATCCTTTTTCTAGTTCTTCCTTTAGTTCTTCCAACTTTCGTACAAGTATTTCATTATTTCATAGCTATTAGATATCTTAGGTATTTCAGATCTAGTTTATAAAATGGGACTGCGACACTATCTGATGTAGAAATACCTACGCTTTTTAAGAAGGATAATTCCATTCGTAATAAAAATAGTCAAACTCAGTGGTCGTAGGTACCAGTCATCACTCCACTTTCCTAATCATTCTAGAGCATTGATCAGACAAAAAAATATTTTCAAGTTTTTAGTTTTAATTTCGTTAGTTAATATTCCTCATTCCCTTTCAATATAGTGAACATTATTCTACTTGTCAAGCCCTTGCATTTGATACCTATATTAAAGGAGTTGTGAAAAAAAAATATAATTCGCCATTTTGTGGTGGCGGCCATCTTGGATTTGAAATTTGTAATAGCGTATAGTATTCTACTAGTCAAGCCCTTTCATTTGATACCAATATTGAGGGAGTTGTGAAAAAAAAAATTAATTCGCCATTTTGTGGCGGCGGCCATCTTGGATTTGAAATTTATCATAGTGTATAGTATTCTACAATTCAAGCCCTTTCATTTGATACCCATATTAAGGGAGTTGTGCAAAAATATGTAATCCGCCATTTTGTGGCGGCGGCCATCTTGGACCGATTTTCATCAAACATAGCTAAGAACACTCCCGACTAATTCACCTTTCAAACAAAAAAAACAAAATCAAAATCGGTTCATCCGTTCGGGAGCTACGATGCCACAGACAGACACACACACACACACACACACACACACACACACACACACACACACACAGACACGTCAAACTTATAACACCCCGTCGTTTTTGCGTCGGGGGTTAAAAATTAAAGATTTTATAATATTCAAACATTTTATTCTGTTTCCAAAATTACTAAACTTTTTATTTACTCAACTTCACTAAAATACATTTTTCATTATTTTATTCAGCACCAATTAACACTAAAATATTGAGCGCGAAAATATAAACACATACCTACTTATTGTAATATAATAATAACTATTACCAAACGCTAATACCAAAGAAAGAAAAATCTTTCGATATTTTAGGAATGTCCTATTGTGAGACAAAGATTTATCTCAAGTGTTGCCAAGTAATTTTCCAAGATACTAATTACGCTCAAGTTAAACACAGTCAAAACCGTGGGTAGAATTGAGATTTTTAACAGATAACAACACTGGCCCCGCACTAAAAAGGTTGTATTACATAACCGTCAGTGAAGACATTTAATCAGATATATATGTTTTATCACAATTACAATGGAATAAAAACAAATAAGTAGTCTCATGGAAGACAGGCGTACAGTTTAAATTAAGTCCCGATTGACACACATGCATACACTGAGATATTTTTATATAGAAGCTATCATAATCATCTGCCTAGCCTTTTCCCAACTATGTTGGGGTCGGCTTCCAGTCTAACCGGATGCAGCTGAATACCAGTATTTTACATGGAGCGACTGCCCACCTAACCTCCACAACCCAGTTACTGGGTAATACGGTAAGACCTTTGGTAAGACTGGTCGTCAGACTTTCGGGTTACTGACGATCCGTAACGACTGTCAAAGATCCACGAATGACAGCCGGGACCAACGGCTTAACGAGCTTTCCGAGGCACGGAGGGATCTAGGGATGTGAAGATGGTCACCCATCCACGTACCAACCGTGGCAAGCGTAGCTTAACCCGATCAATCGTCCCGTGCAGCTATTATTACTAAGCCACAAGCCCCTCATTATATAGAAGCTATTTTAAACTTAAATACTCTTTTTTTATTGCTGTGTGTGCATTTTTTTATAAGTAGGTCACACTGTTCTCCGGCGCTGAGTAAATTATAATTTGGGCGCGTTAGCACTTGCAGTAAATAAAATAATTTCAGACATTTTTTCAAAGAAAACATAATTACAACGCAACAGAATAATTATTTCACGCGATACTGGGATTGTACAAAAATATGCGAAACTTTTAAGTTTTTTTCTATATTTCTAATGTCATTTATGAATAACGACAAACTTGATATTAAATTATTATTCGATTTTTATTTACAAATAATCCATCTTCATTTAATTTTAATGTAGAGTAAGAATAAGGACACCATTTATATGACAATATATTCAGAAATGACCACTCACATGTAAAACGATTTAATTTGTGGATTCAGAAAGCCATTTTTATCCACCAAGAATTCAACAAAAAAGGGATTTTGAAAAGAAAACATTGTTATAATTAATAATATTATTAAAGCAGCACGTAAAATAATAAAAATGGCAGTTTGAGTCCACAAACATTCTACATTAAACACCCGTAATAATAAATTATGCGAAGAAAAAAGGTGGGTACTATAGAGAATTAAACTAATAATATAATTATTAAATATAATAAATATAATAATATCATTTATAATCATAATTAATAATAATTGGAACCGAAGTATTTCGACGTGATATCAAAATTGCCACGAACTAGAGAAAATGCGTTGGATTCATATTTTTATGTACCTAACTTGTGTGAATCAAACCATATCTCGAACATTTTTTTTTAAAGTAATGTCGGTGTCTTTAGATGTTATTATTTATACTTTCCTCTCATTTACCATTTTGTTATTTAAAATAATAATAATCCTTTTTCTTTAATGTAAACAAAGGAATTAATCATTCTCAGTAAAAAATCCTAATTGGACAAAATCCCCATACCTAACGAAGTAATTATTTATAATGACCGGGCCGATTTAATAAAAATGAACAAAATTACAATCAAACGGTAAAAATATTTCGATGATAATTCAAGTCTTGGCAGTGACAATTTTGACGTACATATTATAAAAATAATTACGTATTGTACTGTGTACCTAAATATTATATAAATACAACCTGTAGATAGATATAACATAACAATATTTTAGAGTCAATAAGACATGTTCACTCTCTTGAAACTTGTAATAAGTTCAAATGCAAGATGTTAAGGGCTTATGCAGACATTTTTTGGAGCCAGATAGTTGCCTAAATATGCAAAAATATTCATGCTTCCCTCATACTCAAATCCCCGCAATCAATGATATTATAAGTAAAAAGAAGTAGGTAGATAGGTTTTACGCGGTTCGCAAGTGGCACGTAAATCCGCTCCAACCTGTACTTTGCAGCCATCCCTCAGCGACGCCCTAAGCCGAGGTATGTACCCCACAGTCGCGTAGTTTATAAATTGTATGCTCTGGCTAGCGCTCTTCATTGCAGCAGCCAAAGAAAAGTCCGGTTTAGCAGCCACCTGAGATGCCATTCACATAAAAAAAACATGATATGTTGCGCCGGCGTCAACGGAAGCAACATGTGCGCTTTTTCGCTCCCGATAATTACGACATCCTCCCGTTTTGAACATCGAATATTGCGTACTTAAACTATCTAACTCTTTTTACATAAAATATTATTTCTTGCAATTCAGTGTTGCGCAACTATAGCGACACAAAAAAAAGTGTGTGCACAAGCCCTAAAAAAGATTTTGGAGGTAGAAAATTTCATGTATGATAGTTTACACAGACCTTTGAATGACAATATTAGTCATAATAATATGTACTTTCCATCATAAACTGGAAAGTCACATACCGTACACACATCCAGTATTTCAATTCATTCTCATTTGAGTTTGTAAACTCGCATTGTTGAATTAAATATTAATTCTATAAAGGCTATATTAGAATAGCCGATTTCATTGATTCAAGTGATAGTTTCTCTTTTCCCTTGAACCTACAAAAGAGATTACTTCATGAGGAATACAACAGTCACACAATCATTGCACATTGGAACACTATAACCCTCTCCCCGACCTACTCCTGCAAATAATACTGTAGTTGTAGTGACTACAAACATTCTAAACGTACCCAGGTACAGTCGGTGATAGCAATTAACTGACCCCCCCAAAAATTACTCGATTTTGCACCCTCTGCTCATAACATTAAAGGTTATTCAATATGTATGAGTTTATCAGACTAACACTACTCTATGAACAGAAACAATAAATAATTTTGATACGCAAACTTGAGCTTTAAGATGTTGATGTTAGGTCATTTACTATGTATATGGGTATTTGTTACGCAATTTTCATTTTTATGCAGCAAGACTTAAAGGTTAGGTTAATGTTCTGATAATTTGTGTCATTGCTACTGATACCTTATTTCATCTGTCTTACCCAAGTTAATCTGGTGTCGTGGTTTGTGTGTAAGGCTGAGACGTGGAAGATGCAAGTTCAAGTCCTGTCTCAATGTTTAATTTTGTTTTCAATAAGTATATAAATTGTTCGTTAAGTATTTCTTGCATTAATGTAAAGAACAAGCACATCAATTAAATTAATAAAATTTTCATCTTTTTCAATAAGTGGGTAGTTAGACGTCATTATGCGTATTCAACAAAAACTGCTATTGAAATGATATTAGGAATAAGGGGTAGAAGAATAAATTGAACAAGACATTCTATGCACAAATAGCAGTGAATACGCGCGAACATTTTTACCTTGCCTTACTAAATTGCGAAAATCCCTTTTCCTTTTTATTAATTATCAGTTTTGATACAGTTTAATCGTCATGTCTCAGTTGAGTGATTATTTAAAATACATAATAATCTATTTGCATGAGGAGAATGTTGGTATTAAAGCGATTGCTAGGAAACTTAATATAGCGGTAAGTGTATTCTTTTTAAGCTTCATTTATACTTATAGCTATTCCTTAATTTGTTAGTTGGCTTAAAAACTTGTGAATGAATAATAGAAAATTAACTGTTTTTCATTATGAGATCATGTAAGTATAGGTCTAATGTGGTTTATCTAAACGTATTTTTGCAAACTTATTCGAAAAATTCTGCTTACTTCGTTACTAAAATTATGCTTATTGTGTTGTTTCAGCGAAATACAGTCAGATTGTGGCTAAGACGTTTTGAAGAGACAGGGAATATTCAAAAGGATCGTCCTGGACCAAAACCTGTAATGTATACTCCTGTGTCAGAACGTCACCAAGCAATTATTAGAAGGCATACTGAACACCCATTTTTGCCTACTCAATCAACTGCAATGCAGTATAATGTTTCTGTTCAGACAGTCAGAAAACATTTGCATGTTGCTGGACTGAAACAATACAAGCCAGCACGTAAAATTCAACTGACTGCTGCACATCGCCATGCAAGGTTCTGCCCAAGCAAGGAAGTGATTGTTGTTGGAATATGGTGCGCGGTATGCGGAACCGCTTGCAACAAGTAATAGAAAAAATTGTGCTCCACTTCGCTATTAAAAGCACAAGTGAATGACTTCAGTGACCAGTGTTGGCCACAAACAATACTAACATGTCAGTGTGTGTGTTAAATTAACTATTGTTATAATTTTTAACGAAGTATTTCGCATACCTAGTTTTTGTCAAAACCTTATTTATAACAAATTGATATAGGTAAAACATTAACATATAATGCTATTTTATTCAGTTAAATGATATTTAATGTGGTGATGTTATTGTTATGAAATAAATAGAAATACATACCTAATACTTAGGTATATTTCTAAATATTCTAACATGTTGATTCACTACATTAAACTCTGTGAAGTATGTAACAACGTTATTAGTAAGCAGGTAAATGTTACCTATATCATTTACGTTATTCTTATAATAATTTTATTTATAAAATAAAATCGTTTTTACCATCATTATCGTTTTTTATTTCTGTTCAGCTTTTTTTTGTAGCTAAATTTATAATTTATTATTTATGACTTAAAAAAAATATTGTAAAGCAGAACGCGTAACAGAAAATACTATATTGGTTTCGAACTCACAACCTCGTTCTCGTCAGCTCACTACAGCTACTACTAGACCACACGAACATAGTGAACATCGTTGAAATAGCAATTATATTACAAGTTAAAACAATATTCAAGATCATACCTACCTTGACACTGCGTGTTAAAGTTCAAATTCGAATAACTATTTTATTAATCATAGACGACCAGTTGTTCTAGTTCGAAAAGCTTACTGTTAACAAGCAGAAGGTTCAAATTCGTTTAATTTTTAAGGGGGTCAGTTAATTGCTATCACCGACTGTACATGACGCAAACCGAATCCCTTCCCTTCCCTATGGACAGTCCATCAGTTGTTATAACAAGCAATAACTTGGTTATACAACTGGCTTACTTAACACTAAGACTCAACTAATCGCTGCCATAAGCAAAGCAAGTGTCGCACGAGAATCGTTGAAAAATCGCGCGACGGTCGTGCGACACTTGTTTGTTTTTTTAAAATAATATAGCATAACGAGTGTGACCGTGGCTATGCGATGCGCGGGCGCTTGCTGGGCGCACGACGTCACATCTCTATGGAGACGCCAGAGCCGCCGAGGCGCGTCTCTTTGACTCGGAACCCATTTTCCAAGAGCTCACCGCAGAGGGAGTCGACTATGTTGCGAGGCGTCGTTGGCGGGATTAATACCATTGCGTATCTGTAACAAAGATTTTATAAATTAAAACATCTATAAGTATTAAACAATTGTACAGCCTAATGAAGGGACATTATTATTATAATAATAATAAAAAATCTTTCAAATATCTCGGGACTATAGGATCCCGGACCTTTGGTACCTATACGAGGGCTCGAAGCCAAGCAGAGTGCACCCAAGGACAACCCTCGTCGGGTCGTGTTGAACTATTGCAAGATATGGATTATTTTTTATTAATGTACAGTCTAAACAACTAATGATCAATTATGAGACTTCTCGAAACTCCTCCAAAGAAAAGTTGATGTTTGTTTTCGAACGGAGTCACGGGCAACAGCTGGTCGCTATTATATTTCAGTTAAATATCCTAGATAGATTGAATAGATAAGTGTTATTATAAAAGTGAAGGCCGCATATCGACCACCTATAATTTGATTTTGCAAATAATTTTCGAAATTGAGATAAAGAACATGAACCTTTTAGTAGAATCAATTTCATCATTATTTAAAAAAAAACATTACAAATTGAATCAGTTCGAACATTCGAGTCACTTCTTCATGGTTTTCGTTAAAATATATGTATGTACCTAATGCTTGGTGAAACAATGCTCAATAAATAACATAGAAGTCTCAATTCTGAGAAAAGAATAAATTATTTTAAATCAAACATGGATTTTTATATCCGTGTTTAACTTGTTTACATAAAGAATTCGAGTTTTGTTTGAAACCGGTTGAGTGACTTTCGCGAGTTCATTCAACTTGGATTGACGCATTTATGACGGATTATTCGATGTCTAACCAAGACAAGAGACAAAAGAGTAATCAATTAAAAAATATTTTTTGCTCGAATGTTGAATAACAGCCTCTACAAGAATATGGGGTGCTCCGGGTTACACACTAAAAATATCATGCCGACCCGAACAAGTGTGGTAGCACTCCTATGTTACAGTGAATCCACCTTTTTTTCGAAAATGCAGGTCATGCGCATCTTAGACCTTATCCACACTGGGCACGCCACAATTGCGGCGATAAGTCCCCTCTTTGAGGAGTGGCTAGGGAGGCGCCACGGCGTCCTCACCTTCCGCCTAACGCAGGTCCTCACCGGGCACGGCTGCTTCGGGAGGTTCCTGTCCAGAATAGGGCGGGAGGAAACGCCCGGGTGTCACCATTGTGTGGATCGCCCGGAGGACACGGTGGAGCATACGGTGGAGATCTGCCCAGCTTGGGCAGAGCACCGCCGTGTCCTCACGGAGGCGATCGGCGGCGGCGGTCTCTCGCGTCCGGCCCTAGTCCGGGCCATGGTACGGAGCGAGAGTGCATGGGAGGCTGTCGCCTCCTTCTGCGAAGCAGTGATGCTCGCGAAGGAGGAGGCGGAGCGCGTGAGGGAGAGGCAATCCTTGCGCCCTCACGCCCCTAGCCGCCGCAGGAGACGCCCTGGGCGTCGGGAATCGATAGCCGATTCCCGGCCACCGTAGGCGCGGGCTTGCGGACGGCGAGCAATGGGCAGCTCGCCGTCCGGTAAGGACCAGGCCCGGGTCGACGGCGCGTTGTGTTCCACGCGCGCCTCAAAGAGATGTCAGCACCAACTGACGGGGTCCGCTAGGGCCGATGCCCGCCAGGGTCGCGGGTTGTTCGAAAGAGATACCGTGGCCCCTGGCACAGGCAACTGAAGGAACACGGGTGGGTTTTAGTCAGTAAGAGTCTGACACTCCCTTCCGCTCCGCCCAGAGCGGGAGGGGTCATTTGATGATTTCCCACCCAAAAAAAAAAAAAAAAAAAAGACCTTATCCACACGGAAATGATCTCTTGGAAACGTACTTAATCAACCTGTCTAGCCTTTTCCCAACTATGCTGGGGTCGGCTTCCAGACTGGAAGCCCCACCCCATTTACTGGGTAACACGATACACCTTGGCATGTCTGGTTGTCAGACTTTCGGGCTTCTGACTACCCGTAACGGCTGTCAAACATGTAAGAATGACAGCCGGGACCAACGGCTTATCAGATAAGCACTTATTGAGGTATGCAATGGATGGGCACCCACGAATCGACCGCGGCAATCATAGCTTAACCTTCAATAGAGTAGAAACATACTCATCATTTGCCTAGCCTTTTCCCAACTATGTCGGGGTCAGCTTCCAGTCTAATCGGATGCAGCTGAATACCAGTATTTTACATGGAGCGACTGCCTATCTGACCTCCACAACCCAGTTACTGGGTAATACGATACCCCTTGGTAAGACTGGTTGTCAGACATTCGGGTTTCTGACTTCCCGTAACGGCTGTCAAAGATCCACGAATGACAGCCGGGACCAACGGCTTAAAGTGCTTTCCGAGGCACGGAGGGGTCTCGGTATGTAAAGATGGTCACCCATCCACAGACCAACCGCGGCAAGCGTAGCTTAACCTGATCGATCGACCTGTGCGGCTGTTATTATTTAGCCACGGGCCTCTCAAACATACCCGGAAACATACAACAAAAATATCCTGCCCAGGTAAATATAAGGTTAAAGACAGACAAATTTACTTTCGCATAAATAATATTAGTGTATATTTGGATTAAGAATTTGAGATAATTTTCAAGTTATGGAATAACGAACCGAATGGCATAATTAACAAAGTTCAAATTCCATTGCAACCAAAAATTTATTAGGACCTTTTTGTTGACAAGTGGTCACTCAAAAATGAACTTAGAATACATTTCACTAAAGTAGATAACTGATTAACTGGCGATAGACTGTAAATTATCTGAGATTATGAACACTGCTATAGATATAAAGTTGTAATTCTTACCCGCCCCCACCGGCCCCGGTGAGCTTGCAGGCGAGTCCCTTAGCGCGCGCGGCGGCTCGGATCACCTCCAGCGCCGGGTGTGACACGCCCAGAGCTGACAGCAGGCAGTGATTCATGTCCCATAGTTCCTGAAAAGAATAATAAAATATATATTTAGTGAAATTAAACGTAAGTGGAGAGGAGAAGAAGTCTGTTTAGAAATAAAATCTACGAGATCGGTCTAGCTATGGCAATAATCGAGTGTATGCTTGATAAATGTCATTTTGTAGATCTATTGCTTTATTTATAGAGTACGATCACGATTCTAGATCACGATTGAGGATTGGATATACAGGGTGACATGGATATCGACGCACAACGTCACCTGAACCCGCCTGCGTTGAACGCGTAGATTATTAAAAAAAAAATTGCTGTTCCATAAATTTTGACCGGCGTGGCACGGCATGGCACGGCAGGTTGTCGAAATGACCGCTGCACAAGGTTCAACCTTATTTCAACTAGCTTAGCAATCATAATTCTTCGACACAAAGTGACCCATACGTCTCGCGGGATGAAATGGCGCGCCGCGGCAACCAGTGGAATGAAACGGAATGACAAGTCACATCACGCGGCGCGTCGCGTCATGCCGCAGCATCCCGCGGCACGTCACGTCATTTCGCGGCATCGTGGTATCGGAATAAAGTAACATGAATTCTAAACTCATTGAAATAAGATTCAAAATAACTTGATTAGTAATAAAATCCTTTGCCATGCCATGCCGTGCCACGCCGTCAGCGAGCTCATTGACGGCGTGGCACGGTGAATCTTATTTCAAGAGTTTAGAGTTCATGTTACTTCATTTCGATACCACGATGCCGCGGCGTGCCGCGGGATACTGTGGCATGTCGCGACGTGCCGCGGAATGACACGACGCGGCACGGAGTGCTGCGGCATGAGTGTGTCATGCCGTTTCGTTCCACGGGTTGCCGCGGCGCGCCATTGCATCCCGCGAGACGTATGGGTCACTTTGTGTCGAGGAATTATAATTGCTAAGCTAGTTGAAATAAGGTTGCGTTTCAGCAGGATGCCACGGCATGCCACGGAACGCCGCGGGATGCGAAGCACAACCTGCCATGCCACGGCACGCCACGAGATGCCACGGCATGCCACGGAACGCCGTGGGTTGCCGCAGCACAACCTGCCGTGTCATGCTGTGCCGTGCCGGCAGTGAGCGCCGGCCCTAAAGAAGGTGGCTGGGGTAGACTGGTTGCGGTGTTGTGGCGCAGTCTGGGAGAGGCCTAAGTCCAGCAATGGACTGCGATAGGCTGAGTTGATTGATTGAGGTATTGCTGAAATTTTATGTTTTATAGGTACCCTTTACTTTTCTATAAAACTGTTTTTTTTTTGTAGCCGACGAAAAAATTTCTACGCAGCGGGGTTCGTAATCATGTACTGAATCCATGGTAACAGGTTCCGCGTCGATGTCTCTACCCCCCTATATATGTATGTTAATGTGATAAAAATCATACAGCCAATAGTTTTTTTTTAAGGATGTACTGAATTTACGATTGATATCGCTAAACAATCAATGGTTAAGCCTAACTTTCTAATAGACGTCACGATAATTTTCTAAACCATTAGAAGAATCATGAGTGTGTCGTAAAAAACGACGACTAATGATGACCGACGAATGATGACTCTTATGTTTATTTAAAATCCAAGTAGGCATAGAAACTAACGAGAAATCCTTACAGGCGATGCGGAAAATAACGACAGATTTGTCATAATCCAAAAACAACAACACAGCTATTTTAGTACTAGCCGCTTACGCACGCAATGTTACAAATACAAAAGGTAGGCATTGAAAATTTCGCATCGTAATAGAAAAATCACGTAATAAAATAGTGTAGTGCGTGCATCATCGGACTACGTTGATTTAGATGCGTCGACAAAACAATTTTATAGCAATGTTCATAACTTCAGATAATTAATTTACATTCCATCGCCACTTAATCAGTTATCTACTTTAGTAAAATGTATTCTAAGTTGATTTTTGTACAACCATTTGTAACAAAAAGGGCCAGTTTTTGGTTGTAATGTAATTTGAATTTTGTTTAGTATAAAATTCAGTTTGTTGTTCCATAACTTGAAAATTATCTCAAATTCTTTATTCATATAGTACACATTTTATTTTACAACAAAGGTTTGATTACAGCTGACGTCACTTAGTTTACTTTAGGTTGTAAAATAGCTATAACACTTGCCATCATTCATCTTGCTATCAACCCATAAATGTCAGTTGTTGGAAATTTCCCATACATTGCTTTAGCACGATTTTGTGGGATATTGCCTTGATTCATACCATACCAAGTAGAAGGGATTGTTTAGAATGAGGCTCGTTCAACAAATATACCGACTTCCGAAGAAGTGTAATTGAGTTAAAATGCCTTTTTTATTTTGTCCATTAGAAGCCATTGAATCGAGGAGGAAACTTCTTTGTGAAGTTGAATGAGTATTTAAGAGTAAACGCAAAACGCTAATTTAACGTTTAAGGAAGTAATGGTGGAAGTATGTAGGATGACATAAGGTACTTACTGCTAAATGCTGGTATTCTGCTTCAGAATCAATTTCACACTTGCCACTGGAGAGTTTTTCCAAAACCTTGAATGGGAGAAAAAAAAAATATTAAAATCATGTACATGTTAGAGACGTATGTTACATTACGGGCAGTTAGATTTTGATTTCGAATTTGCGATGACACACACTTAGGCTTATATCTCACTAGGACACCATAGTGGCGCAACCATGGTCGCGCTGCCAGCGAAATATATACACAGCTTTATGGTAGGTATCTCACCAGGCGTCCGATCGGTTGTGCAACCAACCATAAATTTTTTGGCAGTGCGACCATGGTTGCACCGCCACTGGTGGCCTAGTGAGATAGGGCCCTTATAATCATTTACAGAAGTCACATATGTAGTTATGATTGTGTATAGCATATAATAAGCCCATAACGTTCCCACTGCTGGGACACAGGCCTCCAGTCTGTGAGACAACGTGGGCCGTAATCCACCACGCGGGCCCTGTGCGAGTTGGTAGATGTCACATGCATTCAAATTTTTGGTTCTAGGGACATGCCGGTTTCCACAATGTTTTCCTTCGCCGTTTTGGGAGCAGTGGTGAAGAAATAATTTACACAAAGTAAAGCGCCTGTCTGGGTTTGAACCTGTGACCTACAACTCGTGAGTCGCGGCCGTTACCACTGGGCCATCATTGGTCTCACTGGCTGTATATGGTAATACATAACCATAGCAAAAAACCGGGTTACTTTTCAAAGACCATCCAAATTTTTACATGGTGTTCTACCCATGAATATAAACAACTTTCACTATGGGACCAACTCTGAAATCACGAAAAAAAAATCAGCTGTTTCATACAAAACTTCAATACCTACTTGACCAAAATGTATGAAACAGCTAATTTTTTTTTCGTGATGTCATAGTGAAAGTTGTTTATATTCATGGGTAGAACACCATGTAAAAATTTGGATGGTCTTTGAAAAGTAAACCTGTATATTCATTCGATGCAGGTAAGTAAGACAATGAGATAGAGAAAAACGTTTTCAATATAGTAGCACAAATAAGGTTCTATGCGTAGAACCTTAATACCTAACCCCCTTACTAATAAACGTATTATATCAGATGAATAGTTAAACACTGATTTCTCTCTTTCAGTCGTCAGTAATTTGACTTTCAAAAGAAGAAGACAAAGCGTTGTGTAACTATACAGACGCTATACAACGTTTATTAATAAGGGGGTTAGAATCTAAGAAGCCGGTCCTAGGATTAAACTAGCCCAGAGTGTGTCAATGTTTACGATAGTACGCAAGTTGTATCTGACTGAGGCGAACGGGTTGTTTGCGAGGTAAGCAACCTGTAAGTGCAATGCAAAAGGTGAGAATAGACTAGAGCATTTACTTGTAGCAGAACATCGAGCATTCACCGTTTTTAAATTTTATCGAACCGCACTTCGAAAACGACGCGCGATGTCTTGTTACATTACAACCTGATTTTAATAACCAACGAGCGTATGGGTGTAACGTTTTATCGAGTAAAAGCAGGAGCGGTATATGTAAGAATATAAATAAATATAATATGTTTAGTAATAAATTAAAACTATTTCTAATAAATATAAATTAATACATGAATGATAAACTATGACTGGAAATGCAATAAATTTTAAATATTTAATTGAGATTACGTATTACATTATTATTACATTCACGCTTATAAAATAAACAATAAATATTGTATAATTATATAATTTATTATTCATATCCTAAATGCTAATTTAATTTAATGTAATCTAATTTCAATGTTTAATTAATTAGTTTATCCCTGTTACTTATGTTGCTGTGCCCTTAAAGGGTCCATAACTGTATCTTCTTAGCTTTAAGCCTATTTGTAACAGCTTTATTCACATTATGGTATGCAAATAAATGAAATGAAATGTAGGTCCGAAATTCCAACAATGAATGCAAGGTAGAAAGAAATGTAACAGGTAAATGCTTACTCGCCGTGAGCATTACGTCGAACGCAGCGTCGAGCATTCGTTAGAACGTTACATTACATGAAAAGCTCGAGAAAATGTTCTAGTGTGTATACTACTCACCTTTAGGTATAAATTTATTGGCGAATTACGCGCCGTCATATTGACTAATAGAAATAGACGTTTGGACACTTGCTTACTATTAAACGCGCGATTCAAGGTATACTATCTTCTATATCTATATATATAAAATTCAAAGTCCTGACTGACTGATTGATTGACTGACTGATATATCAACGCACAGCCCAAACCGCTGGACCTAGAGACTTGAAACTTAGAAGGTGTGTTCTTTGTGAAGAGTAAATATCCACTAAGAAAGGATTTTTGGGAATTCAACCCCTAAAGGGTTAAAATAGGGGATGGAAGTTTCTATGAAAGTCCGACAGTTTTGAAGTTAGGATCTTCTAATTTTGTATTTAGGCTGACAATTGAAAATTAATTTATACGTGTCTCAGCGTTTTTGATAATTCCACCCCCGAAGGGTTAAAAAGGGGGATGAAATTGTGTATAGAAAATCATTAATTTTCGACGTAAAAATCACATAATTTATTATCTAGGCTTATGATTGGAAGCTAACACAACGGTGTTGTTAGAATTTCATCCATTAAGGGGGTGAAAAGGGGGATGAAATTTTGTCCTGACTGACTGATATATCAACGCACAGCCTAAAACGCTGGTCGGTACCGCTGGGTAGAGAAATTAATTTTGGAGGGTGTGTTCTTTGTGAAGAGTATATATCCACTAAGAAGGGGTTTTTGTAAATTTAACCTTTAAGGGGTGAAAAAAGGGGATTATGTTTGTATGAAAAATCTTATTCCTTGAGTTAATAACCATGAAACTTGGCACGAATACTTATCTAAATAAATTATGAAGTTTGGCTTTATTTATCTAAACTACCCCCTGAAAGGGGATTGGGAGGTGTCAAAGTTTGTATGGAAGAATTTTAACGCGTGGTCCGATTAACTCGAAACTCAGTATTTATACTTTATACCAAAAATAAAGAATAACGTGTATCATCGTATTTCGAAAATTTACCCCTGACGGGGTGAAAAGTCAATTTTATAGGGGAAGACTTTACTGCGTGGCTTGATTAACTCAAAAATTGGTATAAACAGTCTTTGAGTCGAGTAATGAACACATCCCAAACAATTTTACGAAATTCCACCCTTGTGGGGGTGAAAAACGGGGATACAGTTTATAAGAAAAATCTTATTCATTTGGTTAATAAACTTGGCAAGAATACTTGCCTAAGCAAGTAATAAAGTTTATCATTATTCGTTTATCAAAACACTCCAACACCCCTTGTGTTGGGGTGTTAAAGTTTGTGAGGAAGAATTTTAACGCGCGGTCCGTTTTACTCGAAACTCAGTATTAATACTTTTGACAGAAAATAATCAATAATAACATCCGCACAGATCGATCGATCAGGTTACGCAGGCTACGCTTGCCGCGGTTGGTCAGTGAATAGGTGTCCATCTTTACATACCGTGACCTCTCCGTGCCTCGGAAAGCACGCTAAGCCGTTGGTCCCGGCTGTCATTCGTGGATCTTTGACAGTCGCTAGGGGTGGTCAGAAGCCCGAAAGTTTGACAACCAGTCTTATCAAGGGGTATCGTATTTGGGTTGTGGAGGTCAGATAGGCAGTCGCTCCGTGTAAAATACTGGTACTCAACTGCATCCCGTTGGACTGGAAGCCGACCCCAACATAGTTGGGAAAAGGCTAGGCAGATGAAGAATCAATAGTAAGTGTATGGGAGTTTTCGAAAATTATTGGACAAAAAGTGGTAATTCGATTTAAAAGGGGATTTTAATGAGTGCCTTGATAAACTCAAAAAAAAAATGGTACAAATAAATTTGGACTTGAAACTTGGCGCAAATAATTATAAAGTTCGAATTTTTTTGGAATTCTAAACTAACCCAAAGGGGAGATTGGGGGTGTCTTTAGTATGGAAAAAATTTAATGCGCGGTCCAATTAACTTGAAACTCAGTACCTATCTAAGACCAAAATAAAAAATAAAGTGGTTCAGGGTTTTTCGAAAATCTACCGCTAACGGGGTGAAGAGGGGTAGTTAATTTCACAGGGCAGAATTTTATTATGTGGCTTGATTAACTGGAAAATTGGTATAAATAATCTAGATTATGTTTCGAAATTCCACCCCTATGGGGATAGAAAGAGGGGATACAGTTGATATGAAAAATCTTATTCATTTGGTTAATAAATTAGAAACTTGGCAATATTTGGGTCAGTAAATAATAAAGATTGTCACTTTTAGTTTAAAAAATCCCTTACAGAGGATTTGGGGGGTGACAAAGTTGATGGATTAGAAAAATAGATAACCCGCTGTCGGATTAACTTGAAACTCGGTACTACTAAAAAAAAAATACTCTAAAAAAGTGATTTAGGGTTTTTCAAAAATTGACTCCTACGAAGGTGGAAAATTCTACTGCTTGCTTCCATTTAACTCGAAAATGGGTATGGGTCTTTGAGTCAAGTTATGAACACATCCCAAACGATTTTTCAAAATTACTGTCCTGCAGGGCTAGCATGGCCGGAGACATTTTATCCACGGGGAGAAGAGAAAATACTATTCCCCTCTGTCACTTTTGTCCACCCTCCGAGCATGGCGACATGGGTGGATAAACTATTCACGGTGGCAGTAAGCACGAGACATTTTTATAGTACTATAGACGGGGGGTGAGTATCCACGTCTAATGTCAAAAAGTATTATATCACTTTTTGACATTACACATGGATACTCACCCCCCGCCTATAGCATGGCGACTAGTGGAAGAGAAAAATTACAGATATTTTGACATAACAAAGGGAGAAATTTGTCCTCGTCTTTAGATGGTGGGTTTAAGTAGGTATATCTCTTGGAGAAAATATAATTAATTGTACTATAAAAATGTCTCGTGCTTACTGCCACCGTGAATAGTTTATCCACCCATGTCGCCATGCTCCGAGGGTGGACAAAATTGACAGAGGGGAATAGTATTTTTCTTCTCTCCCCGTGGATAAAATGTCTCCGGCCATGCTAGCCCTGCTGGGGGGGTAAAAAGCTGGGATACAGTTTATTTGAAAAATCTGATCCCTTTGAGCTATAAACTAAAAAATTGGCCCGAGTACTTATTTATAAGTACCAAAATAAATGATAAAAATCATAAACATACATTTTCGAAATTATAAGAGGAAAGTACGAATTTCACGCGGACGAAGTCGCGGGCAGAAGCTAGTTATTATATATTATCGACTTTGATATTGCAAGCCTTGAATGATAGGATAATGAAACTCGGGACGTTGTATAACGACACGATATGACACAAATCACGGCAGCAGGATTCGAAAGTTCCTTCTGCACATGTGGCTTCCCTGGCACCTCATTAACGGCATAACTATGTAAATTGTCTATTAACTGCTCTCAAATTACGATGTTTATTTTTTACATACTTCTTTGACACATAATCTTTTAATTATTTGACATTATATACAGACAATTCTAATTTTTGACCTCTTTATTAGTGGTTGTAATGGCAATCAAATCACTTGGTTTTAGTAGGTTTTTATATTTTATTTATCCTTTTGATAGATTTAACCATGGAGTTTCTTGCCGGCTCTTCTCCATAGGAAACGATCAATTAGAACCGTGGACCTAGCTTCTGATGTTTCATAAGTACCCATGTAGGTTTATGTGACTTTTTTTATTATTTTAGTGGTGGCGCTTCGCAGCTGAAATTCTAGGAATGAGTGAAGCGTCAGGGTAGCCTGCGAAATTCAAATTTTCTTAAGTTTCTTGCAATTTATAGGTCAGTATAAGGTTGTGTGTTGATCTAAATATGATTCGCAACCGTAACAAATATTTATTTATAGAATTATAATCATATACAAATCAACAATACAGCTCTAAGTTCATATTACGCTATTTACCGACTATTTCATGAAATCATGACTTTTGAGGTCAATTCTAACTCAAGGTGTTACGTCTTATTCGAATGATTAATTATAATTCTGTAAAGTAAAAGAGATTCGCAGTAGAACCCGAAGATTTTCCAAACTTAAGTAGCAGTGAGTGGGGCACATTGCTCCTGGAATGGCGATCGTGTATCGCAACCGATACCTTATGCACGTTAATAGTAACTAGCTTCTGCCCGCGACTTCGTCCGCGTGAAATTTCACGCTCCCCCATTCACCCTCTTAGGGGTGGAATTTCGAAAAACCCTTTCTTAGTGGATACCTACTCTTCACAAAGAACACACACTCCAAATTTCATGTCTCTAGGACCAGTGGTTTAGGCTGTGCTTTGATATATCAGTCAGTCAGTCAGGACTTTGAATTTTATATGTATAGATTAATTCCTTGCGTTTAAACTGCAGAGAGGCGCTCTAACTTTTAACACTTTTCTGTGTTTCGTGTCATATCGTGTCGTTATACAATGTCCCGAGTTTCATTATTCTGTCGTATCACGACCGAAGCCAAATGGAAGCATAGGACTGGTCGCTGTGGCGATGTTTAGAGGCTTATGTCCATTAGTGGACGCGTCTCGCCTAAATTATGGTGTTGTGTAACTTTTACCTTCAAAAAGTGCAGATTTTTTGCCTTATTCCAACTTGCTTGTAATCTGTGATTATACAGTAAACATAGCTTTTATCTATAGCTAATCAACAAATAAAATACCTTTATGAAACCAACCTGCGTGGCTGTATGAGCAACATGATCACATGCATCCATGATATGGTCCACTGCGGCGGTGTTCCTCTGCCTCAAGGCGGCTACCTTCACCACCAGGGCTCTGGTCTCCCTGGAGACGCGAGAGTCCACCAACAGGACTCGTAGGTCCATCTTTATGTCTAAGTGCCGAGGCTTGCTGCCCTTTTTGAAGGATACCAGAGAGCCGAAGGTGCAGGTGGCGTTGTCTATGCCTGTGGGTGTAAAAAAGGTTGAATTAGTATAGTATGATGTCATTGTAAATCTAAACTATTATAATAAAAAGAAAAGATTTTTACGCTTTGACGCAAAAACGGCTAAACAGATTTGGTGGAAATTTGGCACATGTGCAGACCATGACATGGATTAGGACTTATGATAACTTCTATCCAGATATTCCCACGGGATCGAGACTTATGCGGGTGAAACCGCGGGGCGCAGCTAGTGAACCATAAAGTTACCTGTTTAACGAGTCTACTAATAAAGAATAAACTGTTCTTTTAGATGAAATTGAAATTATTTGCGTTGTCTAGTAACTAAAACTGTTCTAGATCTAGAAAGTCATGACAGAATGTTATTATGGTCGCGCTAAGCCAAGAGTTTGGTTTTTATGGGTCACCTACTATTTTAATTTCCTTAAGTCCTGATAGTCATGTGTGTGGGACACCCATACAATTTCCGGAGCTCACAGTAGAGTCTAGCTTCATTTCGGACACTTATCACGAAAAAACTCAATAGGTACCTATCAAAACAAATCTGAAAAAGTGGGAAATTCACGAAACATCTGGTTTTTTTGTGTACACGTTCAACTAGTGCCTACATATGGTAGCGGTGTGGGTAAGCAAATCTGAAGATCACTAAGTACGTCATACTGGTTTGAGCGTGTTGAAATATTGGTTGTTAGTAAAACAAATACTTTAAAACCTAATATACAAACTGAGAACCCGAGAAGCAGATTTTTTCCTATGAAGTAGACCTGAGAAAACATATCGGATGTTTTAACGAACAACATGGTCGGTCAGGATAAGGTATCCTGCAATTTAGTTTCCAAAAATGTAAATAAATATGTGTTTAAGAGCGTTTACGCCGTACTGCATTTCATACAAACTTTCAAGCCCTTATTTTTCGAAATCAATGAACCAATTTTAATTAAACCTCATACACATAAGCAGGATACAAAGGTCTAAAAAGTTAGTAGGGAACATTTTCGAAATGTCTTACTTAAAAAATGATAACTGGAAATCTCTGTTTCTATGGAAAATTTAAAATCTGCCTAATTTGGCTGTAAAACTATTTTTCGGAAATTTTAATTAAAATCGGTTCATTCATTTCGAAAAACAAGGGCTTGAAAGTTTGTATGAAATGCCATACCATACGGCGTAAACGCTCTTAAGGACAAATAATGTTCAGGGTGCTTACTCTTGAGTTTAATTCCGATAGATCGACATTGGAATTGTGACGTTTCGTACTCTTGAGTTCGATGCTAGCGCCAATTGATTTTTAGATTGGGTGTCCATTTTGGGGAACTAAGTGGAATTGGGAACGGGCTTGGCGTGGGGTAATCGGTACTCTTGAGTGTATTTTGACAGGTGTGTATTGCGTCAATATTGCGTTGGGATAGTTTGTTGATAGTGATTTTTCCAATAACAAAAGTGTAACTTTTTAGAAATTGTTTTGCGTTTTAAGTGGTTTTTTGTGGGTTATAGGATTATAATATGGCATGATAAGCAGTAGTATATAGTGTTTTACGTAATTCCCATAAAAACAACTGAAACAAAGACGAGATGAGCGTCGGATGATGCGTTATACGGACAAAGCGTTTTCTATGAATGAATACGAATTTAAAGCAAATTACGGAGTGAGCAAGGATTTGACTCCTCTTTCGTATTTACATAACAACATTTTTATCCTATCTCCTATACAATAAAAGCTTTTTAGAACATTATCTTACTAAAATCGGTCTTCGGCATGTTTTCATTATACAAAATTCTTTCTATCTGTAAAACCCGTAGACCGATTTACATAATTCAAACTAGTATATTAGTTTTAAACATAATCCTCTCATTTAACACGAAAATCTCGCAAATATTCCTATAAACAAAAAACCTCGTTTTCAAGTTACGTAATTATTCTATAATTTTTCTTCGTGAATTAAATTGATCAAAAATTTTATATCTGATTCTACTAAGAAAACTATTAATAAAAACCAGTTAGAAAGCTAATTAGAACAATACAAACACTTAAAATTTAATTAGAAAATCAAAATCTTACTCAGTAAAACAGTAGTTAGCACATATCGACGCCCACGCTAGGTACTTTTTGGTCTTAACTATCCTATTCTAACTATCACTTTTACGTACCTATTCTAACTTATTTATCACTTCACTGGTATATAACTCAGTCATGTTCACTATTCACATAAACACGGTCGGCGTTCGTCACAAAAACATTATTTACTCTATAGAGAAGTTGTATATCTATTTACTTGGTACCATTTGTATAAAACTGTAATACTAATTAGTTAAGTAACTTAGCGGACAGTAATTATTTCTTACTAAAAATAACCAAACGCGAAGAATATTGTCGTAAACAAACAAACTTGCAGTTCGAATTCACTTCTTCTTCTTTTAGTAAGTAGTGTAGGCAACGATCATACCCCATAAAGCCAAAGTCATGGTTAATTTTATGATTTTATTCATTTTCTTATGCCCAAAAGAATTTAATACTTTATAAATAATCAATTAAAGAACTATTGATATCATATTTATTTAATAGCCTTGTTATTTAAACGATAAAGCATTTTAAAGCCCTATTACCGGTTTTTCGTAATGAGTTGAACAACACTATTGCAGCCCGTAACATAGCTAACTTCACGTGTAACAAAATAATGACGAAGCAATGTCAATTTCATTTCAATGGTGACAATATTGTTTTCAAGAGTACCGAATCACGTGACTGTAAAATTAACATTGGAATCATATTGGCATTTCATTGGAATTAAAATTAGTTTGGAGAGTAAGCCCCCAGCTTGCGCCACAATTTTATAACTTCTGAAATAGTATAGTCATTCTAAATTAAACCTAATACAAACTTACATAAAGTTGATATTTGTGTGTGGAGTTTACATCAAATTATAAGCAAGGATTTAAAGATGGGATAGATATGTATCATCCAAATCATTGTATTTAATTACCTGTGACGGCTATACACACCCACTATTTGTCAGGCAATATTAAAACATCTTAATTAACATATTCATGTTAAAAGATGCATTATGTATTCAATATAGGGTTTAACAATATTTTATAAATCAATATATGCACGTTATGATGACGTATATAGTAAAACCACGATATATATTTGTTTAAATATTAAAATGTGGTAATTATACTAACTAACATAATAATTAAAAAGGGATCCGGTGTCATTGTCCGGTGGTTGTGTTTTAATTACCTATTATAATTATTTAACGTATTTCAAGTCAATATTTAAAATGTGTAATTTCAATGTTCGAAGTTTGCCATGCCGCCGTGCTACACATATCAATTGAATGATGTATAAATAAAAGCTTGTAAAAAGGAAATTATTTTCACACATTCATTCATGTTCATGATGAACCGATTATTTTTATTTATTGAAAATATCTAGCTTAATTTAAGCCTACATATCTACATTTCAATGGGCGCCTTCAGTTGGGGCTGGTCATCACTTAGCTGCCTCGGATTATTTTTAATTATTTGTTTTTGGATTGTTGTTTTGTTCCTATTTGCTATAGTATGCTGGACGGTTTAAACGCGTACGTCTTTTTAGGGTTCCGTACCCAAAGGGTAAAAACGGGACCCTATTACTAAGACTTCGCTGTCTGTCCGTCTGTCTGTCTGTCTGTCACCAGGCTGTATCTCAAGAACCGCGATAGCTAGACAGTTGAAATTTTCACACATGATGTATTTCTGTTGCCGCTATAACAACAAATACTAAAAACAAATTAAAATAAATATTTAAGGGGGGCTCCCATACAACAAACGCGATTTTTTTGCCCTTTTTTGCTCGATATCAAAAATGGCAACAGGTAGGCACTTCAAAATATTCACAAAATACTCAGTTGTATTTTAACTTTAATAATAAATAATAAAATTAAAATAAAATAAATATTTAAGGGGGGCTCCCATACAACAAACAGGTTTTTTTCGGCGTTTTTGCCTTGTTGTACGGAACCCTTCGTGTGCGAGTCCGACTCGCACTTGGCCAGTTTTTTACATCGTTCTCACATTATAAATTCAACATTGTAACTGTAACTAACAATTCAACATGTAACTAATATTTTTGTAAAAATATAATTTAAGAGTGTCCATGAAGTTTCTTGCCCGTTCTTCTCCATAGGTACCTACGCTTTGGAATGGGTTTCTGACTGACCGACTTCTTGACAATTCAAAAGTGCCTGTTAATGGTTTAATTGAAATAAATGCTTTGAGTTTGAGTTTGAATGGCTCGTAACAAAATCTGTTTACATATTTAAGCTTAAAAAAAATGAATGCACCTTTTCTTAAAATCCGGCATAATCTATCTACATAAATAAAACAAAGACGGATTAGTTACACCATTTATAACTCAAGAACGGCTGGACCGATTTTCATGATCTTTGATTTGTTAGATTTGTCTCAACCCCAAATAGCTGAACAACGATTAAAACATGAAAAAATTTCACGAAAAAAAAAAAATTAAGTTAATTCAACTACACTTGTTACAAGTCCAAACGTTTAACTAAATTCTCCGAATCGTTTGCCGAAAATGAGTTTGGGGAAATCCTTGTTTTGGCCACTGAATCAGAAATTAAGACATAACATCACGCCTGTAATCCCGGAAGGGTTAGGCTGAGGTGTTCCTATAGTAGGTACTAACACCCACATTTCGCCAGTTTTGTTTAAGTCCTATGTAATAGAGGGAGAACCTATTGCCACCAACCGGCCACAAATCCTGACTCCAGACTAAGAATCCCTTTTGGAAAAACCCAATAACATATTCCCCAGACTACTACTGAGAAATCCCTAATAGAAAAACCCAATAATATTTTGCTCGACCTGGGAATCGAACCGGTACATTTTCAGCAGTAGCGCTTGCGATTACTAGACCAACAAGGCCGTCAGAAGTCAGATTCGAAGAGAATATATGAATCGATTTTTTAGCTTGTTTAAGATCTAGACACGCAACAGACATTAGCTAATAATACAGATAATGAGATAACAAGTCAAGGGCTGCCTTGAGCATGGACCACTTAGCAATGTTTATATTCATTCATTAAACAACGTGGGGATCGGCGCCTTTAAAATAACGGATCAATATTTATACAAGGCCCAGAAAGCGTATGAAGTTTAATCAAAGTTAAAGCCCGGTTTCCACCGCGAGCGGAGCGGACCTTTTGATGACTTCCTTTACCTCGCAAGAGAAAACTGCTTACATGTGTTTCCATCCACCAACAAAGAGTTGAGCGGAAATGACCCGGCTTGCAAAAAGAGTAAAAATGAGCTCATTTCTCTTTTGCGGTGGGACTCTTTCTTGGTGGAAACGCAAACCTATTTCATGAAAACGAAGTCCGCTCCGCTTAGCCATTTCCGGCTCATTACTGTTTCGCGGTGGAAACCGGGCTTAAGATTAATAATTTCTCCGTAACAGGAAAGACGTATTTTAACGCTCGAAATTAAAGGATCACTTTAGTTGCCATTGATTCGTCGGGAGTATTATCAAAAGTGAAAAAGAGTGAAAGGGAGAAGAACCGGCAAGAAACTCCACGGCTACTCTTTTTAAAAATAATTGGCTTTTACAATGTTTTCAAATTACAGTAGGTATGGGGAGACAGCGTAGGCCCGTCAACAAGTACCTTTTTTTTTTTTTTTTTTTTTGGGTGGGAAATCATCAAATGACCCCTCCCGCTCTGGGCGGAGCGGAAGGGAGTGTCAGACTCTTACTGACTAAAACCCACCCGTGTTCCCTAGCGGACCCCGTCAGTTGGTGCTGACATCTCCTTGAGGCGCGCGTGGAACACAACGCGCCGTCGACCCGGGCCTGGTCCTTACCGGACGGCGAGCTGCCCATTGCTCGCCGTCCGCAAGCCCGCGCCTACGGTGGCCGGGAATCGGCTATCGATTCCCGACGCCCAGGGCGTCTCCTGCGGCGGCTAGGCGCGTGAGGGCGCAAGGATTGCCTCTCCCTCACGCGCTCCGCCTCCTCCTTCGCGAGCATCACTGCTTCGCAGAAGGAGGCGACAGCCTCCCATGCACTCTCGCTCCGTACCATGGCCCGGACTAGGGCCGGACGCGAGAGATCGCCGCCGCCGATCGCCTCCGTGAGGACACGGCGGTGCTCTGCCCAAGCTGGGCAGATCTCCACCGTATGCTCCACCGTGTCCTCCGGGCGATCCACACAATGGTGACACCCGGGCGTTTCCTCCCGCCCTATTCTGAACAGGAACCTCCCGAAGCAGCCGTGCCCGGTGAGGACCTGCGTTAGGCGGAAGGTGAGGACGCCGTGGCGCCTCCCTAGCCACTCCTCAAAGAGGGGACTTATCGCCGCAATTGTGGCGTGCCCAGCACTGGGTTGCGACAGTCGTACTCTCCATATCGCCATGAGATCCCGCCGGAGCTCTGTCCGCTGCGCCGCGATTTCTCGCGGCAGCGGAGTTACGCCCCGGCGTTTTACCTCCTCTCGCCACTCCCATATGTGAGCGAGGACTTTGGCCTCCAGATCCCATGGCGGCAATCCGGCAAGGAGGCTCGCTGCCTCCCCGGAGACCGTGCGGTAACCCCGGACTAGCCGGACGGCCATGACCCTCTGGGACGCGTTCAACCGCCGGGCTGGTCGCCGCCTCAGTGAACGCGCCCACACTGGTGCCCCGTAAAGGGCCATGGACCGCACGACCCCCGCGTAGAGCCTCCGGCAGGAGGCGTTTGGACCCCCTAGATTGGGCAGGAGCCGCTTCAACGCAGCCCCGGCCCGCTCCAGTTTGGGAGCCAAACGTCTGAAGTGCTCCACGAAATTCCACCGGCTGTCGAGGACGAGTCCCAGGTACTTCATCGTCGACCCGACGCCGATGTGAACCCCTCCTACCGTTATTTGGGAACCCGACGGTGGCGCGTTCCGAGGGCCATGAAAACACATGGCCTCGGACTTGTGCAGGGCCACCTCGAGTCCCAGTTGCCGGATCCTTTCAACGACTGTCGCAACCCCGCGTGTCGCTAGTTCCGCCGCCGCCTGGTGCGACCTCCCCTGCGCCAGGACGAGCGTGTCGTCAGCGTAGCAAACTACGCTGACGCCGCTAGGGAGGTCGGCGCGCAGCACCCAGTCGGTCAACAAGTACCTGGTACTTGATAAAATAAAAAATGGCCTACAAAATCCTCATATTTACAAAATATAAGAATCTATCAAAAGGATAAATAAAATATAATAACCTACTAAAACCAAGTGATATGATTGCCATTACAGCCACTAATTGAGAAAGGCTCAGAAATTCCCACGAAATCACATTTATCTATTCAAATACAACGAAAGCTATTACTAGTACAACTAGTAGTGTAAGAGCGTTTACGCCGAACGGCATTTCATACAAACTTTCAAGCCCTTATTTTTCGAAATGAATGAACCGATTTTAATGAAACTTTTCAAAATGTCTTATTTAAAAAAAGATAATTGAAAATCTCTCTTTCTATTGAAAATTTAAAATTGGTCTAATTTGGCTGTAACACTATTTTTTGAAAATGTTTTCTACTAACTTTTTAGACCTTTCTACCCTGCTTATGCATATGAAGTTTCATTAAAATCGGTTTATTCATTTCGAAAAATAAGGGCTTGAAAGTTTGTATGAAATGCCGTTCGGCGTAAACGCTCAGGTGAAAATGTCCTTCATTGTTTTCTTCTTCGTCGTGTCGATGACTCTATTTATATAACCTACTAGCTGCGCCTCGCGGTTTCACCCGCATAAGTCTCAATCCCGAGGGAATATCGGGATAAAAAGTCGTAAATCCTAATCCAGGTCATGGTCTACCCATGTGCCAAATTTCATCCAAATCTGTTCAGCCGTTTTAACGTGAAGGCGTAAAAGAAAATTAGATCCAAAAACTCTTTTCTCTTTGTAATAAGTATTTGTTTAGAAACAAGCTTCGACCAGAATTCGAATTTCCATATTGCTGGTGTTTGCAGAGCGAGCACAACAAATCCTTCATTATAATTTATTTAGATTCAACCGTATTGCGTCTGCGAGCGAGTCTAGTCTAACCCTCGTGCGAGTTTCGTTTTCATGTTTTGGATTCAATAGCCTTCTCAAACATTCGTGAGTGCGTTCTACAACCACATATTGGTCAGTGGTCCCAAAGTATGTCAAGGTCTGTGTCGCTTTCTATCGACACCGTACGGAGGGATATGATGAGGTCCAAGCCGCGAACTTGCCCCACTTAACTATAATAAATAGATCCAGTTGATCTGTGGATGGTAAACACGACGCTTTCAATTGGGGCTTGAGGGCAAAGACACCGGTACAAACGGGAATATTTGTAGAGAAAAGATTTGATTGTTTGTCGACTTGAAAGCTGTTTCATAAATTTGACTGTTTATAATATCGGTCAATGAAAATATACGAATAGGAAAGTCTCGCGTGTTTAGAAATTTTTAGAGAAAACCATTGAACTGGTCGGAGGAGAATTATCGTTAAGATGTCCTCCATATTGGGATATAAGCCGTTATACAACAACACCCGCCCGCCCTATAACTTCGTTTTCGCTTAGCGTTCTTTTTCTTTCTTTTTCTTTTTGGTGGCCTCCTAAGGGTCGTGATAATAAAAAGCCCATAACAGTCCTTAAGAATTGGGCTAACAAATGCAAAATCTTTTTTCAAATACGGCCAAAGATTATCGCGTTCAAACAAAGAAACAAAAATCTCTTCAGCTTTATCATATTAAAGTATAGACAAGAGCTGATTAAACTTTACAACGTTTAAGAAAACATATAAGAAAAGAAAATTAATAATTTAAAATTCAGTAGACTTGGCATTTATCGTCTCAATGAGCTCATATAACTTAACATCTTTTTTGAGGTCAATGTAGAAGAAGTGTATGGCCCCTAATCTCTGATTATTATATGGCTAAGCTACATCTCAAGCGGTCAAGGTTCTCGTACATCCAACAATAAAAGTACTAGCAATTCGGTCTTATATAATTCGGCAACACATCGGCAATTCTACTTAGGAATTCATATCTTTGGAGCAGTTCAGACCTTGCTCGATACAATCTTCGGCAAAGTAGAGGTCAGTGATTTCATAGCAGCTAAAACTAGGATGTAATGTCTCTTGGACTTAAAACCTCTGCAAGAAAGTGTATAGTCCTTTGGTGCAGGAAAATGAGCCACTGTCTTCGATAAGCCAAATTTTAAACGAAGTTTTAGCACAGAAAGAGTAGAACCTTGATTACGAAATTTTATATGAGAAGGGTAATTTAGTGTTCGGAAACGTGAACCATTCTGAGACAAAAAATGGTCTGTACCATTTGAAATTAAATTAAAACATAAGCTCGTGTGATTTGCACACTATTTCAGCAAGATCTCGGTCCAATTAATGGTAATAGGATACAGATTAGTTTCTGAGTTTCAGGTTCATAGGTTCAATGATCGATAAAAAATTTAATTAAAAATATTTCGGAAGAAACACGATAACTTTTTTATAAAATTAAACAGCTTTGAAAACCTTATCAACGAGACAAAATCGACCCTTGAACTTTTCAAAACTATCTAATATCTCTTCATTTTAATGTGTAAAGGAAATCGAGCAATGAATTCTATCAATTAATACTACAAAGTATTCGAGGCTGGAACCTAGGTTACTTTGTAGTAGTTGATAGAATTCAGATAGTTCCAGATAGCCCCTATGACGTCATTAACAACTTTGTTTAAACTGAAGAATATACTAATATCGACGCTGCCAAAGAAACCAAAACATTGGAGATGAAAGATTTACCATGGATTTCGAAGTTTTATTTACCAGACTAAACGATCAACACATTTGGATTTAGACAGGTTAATATACGTTTTACTACAGAAATACTGTATATTATTATGCAAATAGAAACATGGAAGCTTTTAAATTGACGGTTCGATATAGAATTGAGGTCGCCTAAGGTTAAGAGGGAACAGGGAGTGCGATTCTCCATACAAATGTATTCTCCTTTTTTCTTCTAAATAATGCCTCTAGAGCATTTTTTTTTCATAAAATCAAGCTCTGCTGTAAACACGGGGCGTGTTTCATTTTCATTTTTTTCAGTAACTAATTAGTAAAGAAAATATGACCCTTTAAAAATTCCAAAAAATGCCCTATTTTTACCGCCGTGATTAGAGGACTACAAGACAAATTAGAAAATTTTTAACATAAAAAAAAATGTTAGGAACCTAAACATACTCTTTCTTAAAATGTTAATGTAAAAAATAATTGAATCGGCTCAGTTTTCGAGGACAAAAAAGGGAATACGAAACGTCGATCGCGCCAAAATTATTGTGATAATTTCGGTCTGAGCTGCAGCTGTCCCTATCACACACTACAGGGGCAGACTTGAGGTAAGGCGACGGCAATAGTTTCTTCAAATACCGATATTTCAAATTCCTCGCAGCCCCGTCCCCTCTTAATGCAGGCTAAAGTTGTATGTTCTAGGATAGTTTCCGAGCTGATCGAACAGTTTTTGTTACAAATGGTTGATAGTATTTATAAAACGTCTATGAACGTCGCGATTGCTACTAGGGCAAAAGCTTGGTTTATTGTCTTTGATACCATTTTAGATAAATTATGTTAAACAGGAAAAAAATCAAAGATTAATGGAGGTTAGGTAGGTAAATTTGTTAAGGATAACTCACCTGATGGAGACCCGTGCATTATCCTCTCGCAGTTAAACGCCCATTCCGATATAATCTCTCTCTCAGTCATACTAAAATCTTCACTGGTCTGGTCGTAGAACGCGTCAAAAGACGTCGAACTCTTCAATTTCAGGAGCTGGATCAGAGCACCCGCTAAACACACGGCGAAAGACGCCGAACTCCCGGTTCCTGCTCCAATAGTTAGTTCAGATCCTAGTGAGATCTCCAACGATCTGACAGGAAGACTGGTACTTCCAAATATTCCGGAATAGACGTATAGGAAACTGCGTAAGGAATTCTTCTGGTTGTTTTGTAATGCGTCGAAGTTTGGCTTGATGAGATGTAGGAACTCGTCAACTCTTCGCAGATGGTTGTCGTGGTCTAGTTTGTCTGGCAATCTCCAGGAGAATTTGCCAGTGATGCCTGGTGCCAGCTTCGGGTGGAAGAGACTTTTGACTGTGGGTTCCAGCGGTAGGGTTTCTTCTAAACCGACGCATGGTAAGTGGATCCGTATCGTCGGTTCAACGTGATAGTTTACTTCCTGTAAAGGAGGAAAATCGCGTGTTAATCTTACAAAGCTTTGATGACTTTTAACTTGGGTTTTAAATATCAGTTGGTGGCTTTGTGGCTTTCATTTACATTATGATTTATAATGTACATCTGTCATATAAATACTTTTATGTATTTCCTATAAGTCACGTTTTTTATAAAGAGCATAAAATATTGCAGTTCAAAGAGATTTATCATCGTAAAAATATAATATCCATTACGTCTATTTAAGTCATAATGGTACATCAATTTTGGAATATTTTACATATTCATAACACATAATTCCTCTGGTAATTTGCTACCGTACATCTTCATATTTTATTATTAATAGTGACATTTAGTAAAATGACCATCAATTTATTTGACTTAATCCCTTTTTATATTATATATTTATACAAAATGAATGTTTTACGTTAAGTAAATAGCTTCTGAAGTTATTAAATATACTATGGCTATTAAATTAATGTTGACGAAGCTATTAATAACTGAATAAGTTAGGTTTAAAATAAAATAAGGAAATTAGGTACCTGTACCTACTGCCTACTGGTATATTATATTTATTCTTTGGGGCTTTAGCCAACCCTACATACTAAACAGTAGGCTCCTACCTGTCGACTAGTCAAATATTTCAATAATTTTTTTATAAGTTTGGAAAAAAAATATGATTTTCGAAAATATTTCATATATTATAGAAGTAGAAGCACCAAGAATGGTGTACTATGTATTTCATAACTTGGTCTTCAGTTACTGTTTCTATCAATTAATCATTAGTTATTAAAAACGAATACTGTTTTTCTAAATTTATTTATCCACCTCCCTGACCTATCAATATAAAATTTCCTCCTCCCTAAACTTAGTCACTAACTCAACTAGGTATTGCTAAAGTTAGCTTTCTAAGTAACGATGTAGGCTATGCACCTAATGGCTATATGAGCCAATACATTGGTAATATTTAGACGCCTTATAGGGACACCTTACACACGACCAGTAATCGTAGTACTACACACAAGCGGATGTTAGTCTACCAAGTTTTCGGAAATGTTTGAAACTTCCTTTAAATCTTCACTGGTAAATACATATAATATATTTTTTACTCTGACTACAACTTATAAATATATAGCTATGTAATAAGCTGGAATCTTTCCAAAAATATAAATTATACTGGCCTACCAAAAAATATAACTTTTCTAATTAAATATACAGGTTAAAAAAACCTATAGCAAAACCAAAATCTACGCATGCTGTACCTATACAACTAAGCAACAAAGAGCAAAAATAATATACCTACTAATAGTAAAACAAAGGAAGCCAAAAATTTAACACAACAAAAAACAATCCCAAAACTAAAAATAAAATAAAAAATATATAAAATGATTAAATACCTTAATAACAATCGAGCTCCTGAGTCCCAGACTGACAGCCACCGCAGTCTTCCCGTAGACAACCGAATGCTCCCCATGCAGGATCACTTTACCGGGAGCAGACACACTTACTGTGTATAAGTTATCTATTCCGTTCAACATTTTTAATAACAGTCTTTACACGCAAGGAACCAATAAAAACAACATATATTTTGTGCTACTTCATTATTATTTCCAAGTTACATTTCAAGACTTCTGCGCGTTCCACTGTTCTACCGTTAGCGTCTTTTGCGTGAATGCGTGTATGCTCTTCAGTTCTTCTTGAAGCACTGCGTTCACCAATCTGTGGAGCGAATTATTATACTATAATAAGTATAATGGATCGATTGTTATTCTAATGGGGACGTTTGAACGTGTTAGTTGGTGATACTAATCTTGCTGAATACAAAACGGCTTTATCATCTTATCGTTCGGGTGTTAGATTTTTATGAATGGTTTTTCCGTATTCATTGACTTTTCAACCCTTAGTATTTTTGTGTGCAGTTTCAGTTGCAAGCGTCATCAGTCAGGGGTTACGTATTGTTAGTTCTCACTTATTTAAATGTTAAAAAGAGTGCCCTGAATTTTTATGTCGAGTTCTTTGTCTAAAAGTGCACATTGTCCGATGACGTCTAAGATAGGTCCTAATTTGCATTCCTTTTGAATTTATATTTAGCAAGATTATCTTTGGATTTTTGCGCTGGTTTTCCTCAAGAGGTTTAGAGTAGTATTAGCTAAGAGGAAGTGGTTATGACAGCATCGATACTGATTTACATACAGAACAGGAAATAGTTTAGTTTTATTATTTCGACGGGGTAAATGATCCATTATGAAACGGCTGTTACCAGACTGACAAGCTCAGGTTTTTTGCCTTTAATTTTTTTTTCTCTTATTTAAAGCTTTTCTTTTTCTGTGCGAATATGCCTTTCAGATCTTTGTATATCGTAATAATCTTCTCTCTCCAAAATGTCGTATTTTTATAATTTCGAGATAGACGCCGTGATTTGGCGCAGTCAACAATCTAACAAAACCCGATGCATTAAGCTGTACTACGACTACGATTGCGTACAAACAGTTGCCATCACACATGCCTACATTGTATCCATTTTGTCAACTGTCCTGGCGCTCAGCCACGGTTTTTATTGCAATTTTTGCACGCACGTCGTATGCACAATGACCTTCTCATGGTCTCATTACGACTCAATATCGGTAACAATGCTACTACTATGCGATATTGTTTGATTGTATATGACTTGAGACTACGTGTCCTACGTCATATATCGATAATGGTTTTTGTCTTTTCCAAAGCCCACGCCCACTTACGATATAGTTAAATGGCGATAAACAAATTGTAACCTTCACCTTTCTTTTAATTTGTGCATATATAATTGAACTAGCTGAGCCCCCGCGACTTCGTTCGCATGCACGTCGGAAAACAAATTGAATTTCATGTGTTTTAATTTTTTAGCGCGGAACCCTAATTCTTTTTCTAAAATAAAAGTAGCATAAGGTACTCGTTATAACATCAGCTATCTGCAAGTGAAAGTACCGTCAAAATCGTCCAGCCTTTTCAGAGATTAGCCAGAACAAACAGACAGAAAGGCAATAAATTTAAAAAATTGTGTATTTGTTATACGTATACCGTATTGTACTTTCTTATGCATTTAGTAAAAAGCTGTTATTTTGACAAACAGACACTTCAATTTTATTTATTTGTATATAGTTGGATAGATAGTGAGATTAACGAGCAAAGTGCAAAAAGCTTTCGCAAGTATCGCAAAAGGAGATTAGGAAATGTATCAAAAGGATGAGCAGTATCCTCATACAAGTGGGAAAAACTATTGATTGATCGTTGTCTTAAAATAATGTGCGGACTAATCTAGCAGACCCAATGTAACGCTTTTGACCTGGGGAAATAGATTTCCAATTACTATTTTTAATGGCTCATCGACAGGTGCCAACCTGCCAACGTAGTTTAATTACATACTGATTGCTAATTTTGAACCAATCAAAATTCCCGATACGAATACTGTTTACAGCTTTAGAGCTTCGTTCAAAAGGGAACAAATGAATCACTGAATGATTTGATCCCGGTGTTTGTGTTACAATCAGTGCACCGCCGTTGGATTCTAATTTGCGTTCATGGTCTGTGCGATTCATAGTGATTGTTTTATTAATGATTTGCTGATATTTTATAGGGTCAATTATCGCCTACACGTGACTTTCGCTTGTTTGTTATCTATGTTTATTTATGGGTGTCCACTTGACTAGCCTGAAATGCGAATTATGTTCCAAGAAATTATTAATTTAAATGTTTTGTTGGCGATGTTGGGTTGGCGGTTCTGGACGCGAAAAACAATAGTTCAATGATATCTAGATGCACCGCAAACTCTATTGTTTAAACGTAATGATTAATCATACTGGTTTCGACTAAAAATCGGAGAAACACGTGCTTACGCGTACTCAAATACTAGATAGACACTTACAACTGAAACGTTTCACTGACGGGATTGTTTCTAAATATTGCAAAGCTTTAAAGAGCAGTCTCACATTGATATTCTAAGCAGTTTCCTCAACACCATAAAAAATCTACGTTTGCAATCCATAGGTAATTGAAATAAAAGGTCAAATACTCGACGTGTGGGTTTTGGCAGCTCACAATGTTTTTGGGACACGATTTTTTTACAGGAAAACCTTACGTTAAAAATTTAAAATGTTCTCATAGTTTTTAGATAACATTTGGGACTCACCTATGCCTGGCAAGCAGCGGTTTCCCCTGGAACTTATCAGACACGATAAGCACAGAAAACTTCGCGCCACAGCCGTCGCTATCATCCGTCACCTCCTGTTGGCAAAGAGACATAACGTCAGCATTATGTCACACACAATACGTTGCGTCATGGGCCGTTAGACTAAACACGATTATTTCATAAGACATCGAGAGGATCATTAGTAAATTAGTCATCCTGTATGTAAAACTAGGAAAAGAATGACCGCCGTTCTATGAAAGGACTCTTCCGGGGTGTTCCTTCATAAGGCACTCGTGGCTAAATAATAACAGTCGCACGGGTCGAACGAAGGTTAAACTTCGCTTGCCACGGTCAGTTCGTGGATGGGTGACCATTCATTACATATTGAGACTTCTCTGCGCCTCGGAAAGCACGTTAGGCCTTTAATCCCAGCTGTCATTAGAAGATCTTTAACATTCGTTTTCAGAAGGCTAAAAGACTGACAATCTTACCCAGAGGTAAGTATCCTATTACCCAGTACTAGGTTGTGGAGGTCAGATAGGTAGTCGCTCAATGTTGGGAAAAGGCTAGGCAGATTGACTTCTATTTCTGCCCTCAAGCAGAACTGCTGTGTTCTGTTTTGGACACAAGTGCTATTAAAATTGGGCAACTAAGCACATGAGCCATTTTAACTTTTTTTAGACTGCCAATGCTAACTTCTTGGTATAAGGGACGCATTTAATGCACATATGGCGCTAGCCCGTCTCCATAAGGTGCCAAGAGAATGTCGTCAATGCATAATCAGGTCATAAAATTCAACAAAACAAACCTCACTTGACAACACGCATTGGACAATATGACCGGCGCCAACTTTGTTTATGAGATAGGAGTAAGGCAACTGTCTGCTTTCATAATAATGTCGAAGAAAAGGGTTTAAGCTGTCGAGTATTCACAGTCATGTAAATTGTGCTGTTTTCTACTATTTCTATGTGGATACTAAATAAAACCGCACCTAAATACCTACTATTTGTTTGGCGTAACTTCCTACGCAACTCGTAATGGGGGGAACGAGTTAGGTTGCGCGGGAAAACGGGCTAGACCCGTCGCCATACTTGTGAAATATTTACCTACGCGGCCACGTCAATTATAGAATTATTGAGCAGAAATGGCAGACAGGCATATTATACCACCACCACACACTTGAGAATTCCTTGTATCGTGAATTCAGGAAATGGAACAAACATGCGCTTTCATAATATTTTTTTGGACAGCAAACTCTCGAACTCAAAAACCGATCGTATGTAGGAGTAATGGGTATGCTGAGGTTGAAGACCTCTTCCAAAAATAAACTGATATTAGCTTTACTAATGAGGATGACGCCACACAATTCTAAGACAACTTATGATAAAAAATGACATAACAACAACACGCCCTCTACAGAGGACGAGAAGTATTAATAGTATACTCCGAAGATTTAAGCTTTACCAATTGACCTACGTTACTCTACAACGGTCAAAGGCTAGACTATAGCAGTTAGATATATCTAGAGCATAGTATACATTACGGGAGGCCCTGACATTGATTGGTGTCCAGACAAGAGAAATTGATGCAAATTGATCACAATTGCCCTGGAAGAGTGCTTCCTCAAGAATATATTGGTAATTGGAGCAAATGTAGATCGAACTTCAAATATTTGGTACTTTAGTGTCAATTAAATGAATCAAAGGTCTGTGTGCATTGACAGCTTTAATTTAAAAACATTCAAGGAACGTGACTGCATGAAATTGCAGGCATATTATTTGCATCAGCCCAGGGTGGCATGGCAACAATAGGTGGGAACTAAGGACTGCACCATTGAATTTTGGATGTGCTTATGTTAAAGTGAAAAGAGATGATTGGCCAGAAGACCAACTCAATCTTTAATATTGTGGCCCAGTCCCTATATCTAGTAAATAACAGAATGATGTAAACATCCTCTTCAAAGGAACCCATAAATCAAACTAATCCATTAGAAGATTACCCATCCGAATCTAACACGTAGGTACAGATTTATTACCTATAATTATAACAATATTTCACAATTACGTAGATTGATGATCATCCGAAAGCGATTCATTTCGTACAACACATACTGGTTCTTCTCTCTCCTACTATACTGTGCCCGACAGGGTCCACGATTGTATAATTAATTTTAAGCCTACCAACTGTTTTAACATTATGGAATGCAATAAAGAATTGGAAATTGTGGTTTCGGCACTAAATCTTTTTTACATGTAGTCGCCTGTTTGGAAATATTCTCACCATCTGTGGTTCTTTATCCGGTCTTTAGAGGTTACTAACTCCAGTACATAATATGACAGGATCCGTGCGTTTCCCAGCCAGATGCAGGTAATCTGGATACTGTCCGTTCCGAGGTTCCGAGTGTTATTTATATTCAAGGAAACTTCAGTATTGGTAAGACACAGAACATCAAGAACTTCTTGTTCCTCCTTTCAGGCACTGTTGTTACCGTTAACTTTCAAGGTATCTCCATTATTGCCATAATCGAGGTTTGTTTAACCATCCCTAACTTTATTTTTTTTTCATTAGTCATTAGTGACAGTGTATCTTGAAAAGAGGTTATCTTCTCCTTGCGTCTTATTTGCGTAGGTAACCCAGTCGTAATTGCAGTTCAAGCAATTAAGGAATCACCCGAGGTTTTTTGAAAATGATAAAAATCCTCACCCACACAGAGAGTTTACAAAACTTTTATCAATAGATACTTCGCTGGGTCAAGAAATGGAAACGTGGTGAACACGCTTTTAGGCAATTTCAAAATCACTGATTCCCATTACTATTACAAACGTGTAAATGAACTGTAACTGGTATTTTACCGTTTTAATTTACTATAAATAAATAATATCGTTATTTCCCAATTGGTGTTTTATGAACAAGGTGACATCTAACAACGTTTGAGAGATCAGAATTAAATCAAAATCTAACCTTCATTCCGCGACATTGGTCTTTCACATAACGACCGCCATGGCGGCAGAGCGATCGAAGTTATTTCATATTGACCACACAAATGTAAGGTTAATCGTTCTTTCAACTTAACCTTGAATAATATCTAGGTGAACAAAGATTACAGTATAATACATTTGAATTAAACGGATACGCTCTTGACCGAAATGAACATACATAATAATCACGCAATTTTATATGCAAGCAGAGATTTAGCTAAATATTAACTGAAGTTTACAAAATTTAATAATTCAAAACCTTCATGAATATAAACTGCTGTACCTACAACAAAAAACATGGGAAATAATTTAAGAAAAATAAACAATCATGTGCAGCCTTCGGAATACGTAGCAAAGTCAGGAGTCGTCTTTCCGCCACTTACAATAACATGACGCAAACTAGAAATAATTTTCAGATACACCGTCACTTGAATTATTTAATTGCTTGAATAATAAAACTACTGCTGTAGCACTGACACAATTATTATATATATAATTGTTTCATAATATGCTGATCAAGTTTTTGGTAGCATCTCTGTTTAAATGACAACAAAAAGCCAATTCCCGTAAAAAAAAAAACGTAGGTAAAAAACAAACGTTCATAATCTAGTCGCAATTTCATCTCAGCGACAATCAAATGTCAAAAAGTTTTTGACATTTCGTCGTCGTCGTTTCAGCCGATAGACGTCCACCGCTGGACATAGGCCTCCCACAATTTTGGGGGGGGTTTGCCATAATCGCCACGCTTGGCAGGCGGGTTGGCGATCGCAGTATGGTATGATGGTGGAATAAATAGAGAACGCTGCTGCCCATTCTCCGGTAAGACCCTTAGTCGCCTTTTACGACACCCACGGGAAGTAAGGGGTGGTGCAATTCTTTAAGTCCGGCACCACACAGACATTTTGACATTTAATTGATTTGAATTAGAGTATTTTTGACAAATTGAGACTGCGATCAGACTGTGAACGTTCCTAAAATTACGAGAATTGGCGCTCTGAAGTGACGAAGTCTGGTTGCCTTTTAAATTTGCACTTTGCCTAGCCCCGCAAGGAATATGTACGATCGTGCGTGATCTTATGTTTCACGAAAATATTGCAAAAGTTTTGGATCAAATGGAACGGAAAAAACAATATGTAAATTAAAAAGAAACAAGAAGTTTTATTTCAGAATGCATACAGCAATGTACTCGTACCAACTGAGTGCGATGGATATTGTTGCTTACTTGCGTGCAAGACTTAATGGTCAACATGTTAATAATAACTTGCCATAAGGCAAGTCTATTCTGCACATTAGCCAACCAAGATCTTTAAAATTCACTATAATTAAAAATAACTACAAAAATGACATTAAATAGCCACAAGCAAATTAAAAATAATTTAATTTATTGCATGCAATTAGTACTAACCAGTATTACACGCAAACTTAATATGACACCATTAGGAAGGTCGTATACAACCTCATTCGACTAATATGGTGAATCTACTCTTCAAACCAGTCCATTAGTGTAATTAGGAGTATCAATCAGAAAATACATCACGCATGGTGTTTCAATCAAATCTTGTTTATGATAAAAAATACCAGAAGAGTTTTCATGGAACAATAACAAAGGAGTTTGGATACACATACAGATACTCTTTAGTTTGAGATGTTGTTTTATCAATGTGATGTATGGTTTAAGTGACAATAAGCCATGCTAAGTGCATTGGGACCAGTTAGGACAGAACTGTTGTCTTTTACAGATTAATCTGACAAGGGACTGCACATGATCAATGTGATTAATGGTTTAAGTGACAATAAGCCATGCTAAGTGCATTGGAACCAGTAACGACTGAACTTTTGTCTTTTACAGATTAATCTGACAAGGGATTGCACATGATCAATGTGATTAATGGTTTAAGTGACAATAAGCCATGCTAAGTGACCAGTAAGGACTGAACTTTTTTTCTTTTACAGATTAATCTGACAAGGGACTGCAAATGATTAATGTGTTGAATGGTTTAGAGTAAAATAAGCCATGCTAAGTACATTGGAACCAGTAACGACTGAACTTTTTTCTTTTACAGATTAATCTGCACATGATCAATGTTATGAATGGTAAGTGGCAATAAGCCATGCTGAGTGCATTAGAACCAGTAAGGACTGAACTTATTGCCTTTTACAGATTAATCTGACAAGGGGCTGCACAAGATCAATGGGATGAATGGTAAGTGACAATAAGCCATGCTAAGTGCATTGGGACCAGTTACGACAGAACTGTTGTCTTTTACAGATTAATCTGACAAGGGACTGCACATGATCAATGTGATGAATGGTTTAAGTGACAATAAGCCATGCTAAGTACTTTGGAACCAGTAACGACTGAACAAATGTCTTTTACAGATTAATCTGACAAGGGACTGCACATGATCAATGTTATGAATGGTAAGTGACAATAAGCCATGCTAAGTGCATTAGATCCAGTAAGGATTGAACTGTTGTCTTTTCCAGATTAATCTGACAAGGGATTGCACATGATCAATGTGATTAATGGTTTAAGTGACAATAAGCCATGCTAAGTGACCAGTTAGGACTGAAGTATTTATACTTATTTCTATGGTTCAAATAATTTGTAAGTTATTTGGTTGACCGAAAATACACGATGACCATATAATGAAATACTTATAGGTTACGCTAAGGTCAGATCTAAGGTTATCTTTGTGCTTAAAGTTAAACGTAAATTAAATAATAATGTTTTATTACTGCAAACGGCAAATATTATTTTTTGGGTAAGGAATAATTATACTGCGGATGAGAGATATAAACCTAAGTGTTTCTTGCGACGCAAGTACTAGTCTCCTTAAGTCAAGAAAGCGGGAACAGCAAAATATGGTATCTATGTAAGGGTTTGTCAAGTCGGGGTTGCGATAGTCGTGGAGAGGATCCGGCAGTTGGGTCTCGAGGTGGCATTGCACAAGTCCGAGGCCATGTCGTTTCATGGGCCCCGGAACGCGCCGCCATCGGGATCCCAACTAACGGTAGGAGGGGTTCACATCGGCGTCGGGATGACGATGAAATACCTGGGTCTCGTCCTCGACAGCCGGTGGAACTTCGTGGAGCATTTCCGACGTTTGGCCCCCAAACTGGAACGGGCCGGGGCCGCCTTCAAGCGGCTCTTGCCCAACCTGAGGGGGCCAAACGCCTCCTGCCGGAGGCTTTACGCGGAGGTCGTGCGGTCCATGGCCCTATACGGTGCCCCGGTGTGGGCGCGTTCACTGCGGCGGCGAGCCGCCCACTACCTGAACGCGCCCCAGAAGGTGGTAGCCATAAGGGTTATCCGGGGCTACCGCACGATCTCGGGCGAGGCGGCAAGCCTCCTTGCCGGACTGCCGCCATGGGATCTGGAGGCGATAGTCCTCGCGCCGGGGGGAGGATCCGCTTCCGCGGCAAATCGCTGCGGAGCGGACGGATCTCCGGCGCGATCTCATGGCGGCATGGAAAGAGCGACTGTCGCAACCCAGCGCAGGGCACGCCGCGATAGCGGCGATAAGACCCCTCTTTGAGGAGTGGCTAGAGAGGCGCCACGGCGCCCTCACCTACCGCCTGACGCAGGTCCTCACCGGACACGGAAGTTTCGGGAGGTTCCTGCACATCATCAGGCGGGAGGAAACGCCCGGGTGTCACCATTGCCAGGATCGCCCAGAGGACACGGTGGAGCACACGGTGGAGGTCTGCCCCGCTTGGGCGGAGCACCGCCGTGTCCTCGTAGAGGCGATCGGCAGCGACGGCGATCTCTCGCGTCCGGCCCTGGTGCAAGCCATGGTCCGGGGCGAGAGGGAGTGGGAGGCAATCACCTCGTTCTGCGAAGCAGTCATGCTAGCGAATTAGGTGGCGGGACGGTTCAGGGAGAGAGTCTTCCGTCTCAGCCGCCGCGGGGGACGCCCCAGGCGTCGGGAGCCGCGTGACGACTCCCGGCCACCGTAGGCGCGGGCCTGCGGGCGGAGAGTAATGGGTAGCTCACCGTCCGATCAGGACCAGGCCCGTGCCGGACGGCGCGTACGTGTTCCACGCGCGCCTCAAAGAGATGTCAGCATCGAGGAGGGGCCCCTTAGGGCCGAAGCCTGCCGGGTCAGCCGGATTGTCCGAAAGGGTTACCGCTGGCCCGGAAAATAAAGGGCTAAGGAAGGAGGAACACGGGTGGGTTTTAGTCAGTAAGAGTCTGACACTCCCTTCCGCTCCACCCAGAGCGGGAGGAGTCATTGGATGATTTCCCATCCGCAAAAAAAAAAAAGGGTTTGTCAAGTGACCAGGTTATAGTGACCTGTTTCGTCTCCCTGTGGACATTTACAACCATGCTAGCAATGCGGATGCATTGGTCTACATCCACATGTGTTTTAGGGTAATTTTTATTTGATAATTTTTCATTGTTGGGTAGCAAACCGTCGGAATGTTGAGGACTCCCAATATCCTTTGATCAATAGTCTTCAAACCCGATAAATAATTTAAGTCGTGGGCACTATAATTTTCACATTTTAGTGGAGTTTAGGTTAATCTTGGCGCTGGCGCTCTGTCCCGCATAGGGTCGTACCATTATGCTGAGCGAATGGCCGTTTTACGCGGATGTGACGCATTTTTCCCCCAAATTATTATTTCCTGTGTTTTTGACTGCGTCATGTTTGTCGTAAATAAACGTATTTTCTTACATTCTTTACACGGTATAAAAAATCAAAACTGTAGAGAGGGTCAGTCTTCAATAAAGGACAACGAAGGTCATTCTATAAACATAAATATAAAATGCTACAGGTAAGTAAAACCTGCAAGAAATTAATCCCGGAATCGTGCGGCCCAGTTGAGGTAAAATCCGTGTAATTTGCCCATTAGCCGGTACAGACGAAACGTGAAGCTCACGCCGTTATTTGAACTCACAGTTCTCGTAAATCATTTTACAGACAATTATAGCGTGCATTTTAAAAGGATGCTGGTGAAAAACAAGAAATGTGGGATGCTTCAGGCAGTTATGGTTAAAGAAATTTATTTCTCAATAAGAAATTACAAAGATTTCACTTACTTGAGAACATTTTTAAAACTTACTAATATTAATAGAACTTTGACACACAAACTAAGCAGCTATTGTTTTCCTTTACAAAAAAACATTTACGCAATATTATTTTTAGTTAATAACATTTCACTTCGTAGGTTCGCAAGTAACATTAACGAGTACAAAACTTCAAACTTTTCAATCCACCCGCAAAAGAAATAATTACTATGGTCGCAAATAGTATTATATTATCTGTGCCGATGCCACAACAAAGCAACGCAACAGTAGGGCAAGTCTATTCATGGTAGTAATGTTTGATTATTAAGTATGTGTTTTTTAATTTGGCTTTGAAAATATTAAACGAGTTCGCATTCTTTACTTCTTTAGGTAGTTTATTATACTGTTGTACTCCCGCAAAAATAATTGTTCTCTCGCCACAGTTAGCAGACTCTTATCTTAATCCTTATACTTGACTGCACCAAATTGGATAATTCTTTTTTTGTTGTGATCGGTATTGCCAGGACAAGGTTTGTTTGAAAGAAAATTTCGCAAATTCGAAAATAAAAATTGCACACGTGTGAAGCTGGGGCGGTGATAAATAATATATTAACACATCTATGTATTATATTTTTGTTTTTAATTTATTTGTTATCTTGATTTTGGAGGTAGTGAAATTGAGAAAATTGTGCTTTTACTTATCTGTCTGTAATGTCAAAATATTTTTTTTCACTAAATGCATAAGGTAGTACCTATACCTACTTAAGTATGACTTATTTTTGGTCTGTTTATTCCGACTAATCTCCGAAACGGCTAGACCGATTTGACGGGACTTTCACTGGCAGATAGCTGGTGCTATAAGCAGCAACTTCTATATTAGAAAAAAAAAATTAGGGACCCGCGCAAAGAAAAATAGAACTTAAAAATCAGAAACAAGATTCTTCCTTTTCATTGGAAAAGTGTTACCTTCTGCGACACTATTGATAGCCGACATCCACAAGAACGAAGTCGCGATCGAAGTCAATTATGAGACAGCATAAAAATCAGACATTTGCATTTAGCATTAAAATCAGACATATTTGTCTGATTTTAATGCTAAATGCAAAGTCTATCTAAAAGAGACTGCTTAGGAGCATGATATGTGATCAAGCGCAGTGCTCCAGAAAGCTGACAAGGATTGATTGAGACGATACATCGAGTGCATTAACAGTAGCAATTCTGTCATGATACCACCGACTACGGAAGAGGAGCATGACTAACATGTAAGCTATACGGCTTCGAATGTCGACCTACTAAACTTTCGAACCGTCTGTAAACGTGAAGATGATACACGCGAGAAACAATTTTATTTGCGTCTACGAACTACCAAGGAGGATAAATTAAGTTTTATTTACTTTCTCTTCGGCCAGGTACAACTGAAAGCTATGCTTGCTTTGCTTATAACCACTACAAAGTGTTGTTTGTGTGAAGAAAAATGTTTACAGTTCATTGTATTGTTTACATTGGAGTTTTAACTCGCTTCAGCGCTCATTCAGCGCAAAGACAATCCATATTGTTATAATTTCAAGTAACTATAAACGCATCATAAGCAAGTAATGGTACATTAATATGTAGATGACTTGATTAGTTAATGTTTCAACAGAAAACACTTCAATAAGATTTTCAACAATAATATAAGTCTCAACAAGTCAAACGGATGTTTTCTTTTAGAAAATAAACTTTCGAAGTAAACATACATCTAAAGTATTAGCAGTTTGTACGGCAGACATCGAACGTGTACACGCAGTGAAAGCCGGACTTTAGAAATCACCAACCACCAGTTTTTAGAATAATTATTATTTATTTATAATATCTCTGTTAGAATAAAATTTTTGGTGATTATGTTTTCTGGTTTGACAGGCAGCGATAGATAACTTTGATATTGCTATTTTATTTGAATGTAAAAAATATAGTTATGTTGTAAGTAGGTATCGATACTTCTGATTACTGAGATATTGAAAAATAACTTTTTCTAAGTTAAGTTGTATTAAGTTTAAGTCTCCGGCAAAATTAATTAAGCGACCTTAGGCCATACTCATCAATATCACTTCGTTGCTCAATAGCTAGCCAAATAAACCGTTAATAATATTTAAATTAGCAATAATTTAAATATTGAACACAACCTTACTAATGTTATTGATCACAAACCTTGAATGGCGAACAAGCGATAAATAATTAGAAGACAAAACATTATAAGCGTGGATTACACTGAGGCCAACGACACGTAAAACAATCTTAAAATACACGTACCTAATTCTTATCACTTAAAAAAAAAAAAGAACTTCACTCATAAATCACGGATCACTTTGTCTATAGTACGAGTTTTTTTTTATTTAGAACGCGTTTGGATATGTGCAGCGGCGTGCACCGACCGCGGCCCGCTAAGTCCACCGACTGACTTCCCGCGCTACTCGCGGATGCGGCTGAATGACCGGCTGCGCGATTGTAGGCGTCTTGTTGGCTCGTAAATCATCAGGTTCGGTGAAGACAAGCCGTCTAGTTTTCGAGTAGGTCTCACTTGGGTTATTACGTACGTGGCATTGGATGACTGGACCCCACATATAACAATCTTGTCATGTTTCTTACTCAATATTTTTTGCACTTGTACAACGCGCATCTGTTGAAAGGATGATGATGATAGTTAACAAAAAATAATTTAACCGACGAACACATTCATTCTTCGCCACGATTCCTATACGAGCTAATCTCCTGCATCTACATCACCTTGACATTTTTGTCAGCAAAAATAGGAAAGCATGGACGTGCCGTTCTCAACGTATTACTTTCGGTGCTCAAGGGCCAAACTGCGCAAATATATCTTGCGTCACAAAAACTTGTTACAAAAAGTGTGGATTCTGAGTAGAGTACATTAACTTACCGTGTGTAGAGCCAAAATCAACATTAGTAGCACGCACGCAACACAAAACCATTGACAGGAAAGTGTGCTCGCACGCACGGAAAATAATCAAACATCCTCATTTGTGGGCCGGAGGAAAACCGATTAGATTACTTTGCATTGGGATTTAATTTGTTTAATAACGCAAACAATCCAAAATTGCAGACTACCGACGTTTTAATACATGAGAGTTTTGACTGAAATATTTGCATAATTCCTGTTCAGTCACAAAGGCTCTTTTTAATAAATTATTATTATTTAATAAATTATGTAAGCAGTGCAGTGCAGAGCAGTGGTGGCCAAGTGGTAACGGCCGCGACTTACGGGTTGTAGTAGGTCGTAGGTACGAACCCAGACAGGCGCAGTACTTTGTGTAAATTATTTCATCACTGCTCTCCAAAAACATCGTGAAGAAACCGGCATGCCCGCGCTGGCTTCGCGTGGTGGATTACGGCCCACTCCCTCTCACCGAGAGGAGGCCTGTGTCCCAGCAGTGGGAACATTATAGGCTGATTATGTATGCTATGTAACCAATATACCCCAAGAACCCCAAGAACACTCTTTGAACTTATATTGTTACAATAACAATATAAGTTCAAATAGTGTTCTTGGGGTTTCTTGCCCGTTCTTCTCCATAGATTAGGAACCTACTACGCTTTGGAATGGACAACTGCTTCATCTGTCTGACTGACCCACTCCACTCCTTTCCTTTCCCCTCCACTCCTTTCCCCTCCACTCCTGATTGATTGAAATAAAGATTTATTACCCTTTGTATTTTGTTTTTTTATGCTATGTCATATCTTTTAAATGCCGTCTAATACCGATTTGCCCAGACACGATTCTGATAAATAGGTAACGATTTCGTTGATGATGTTTTCGCAGATGTAGAAATCAATCTAACGATCTTCAGAACGACTGACGTCTCACAGAACAAATTACAGAGTATCTACATGAATCAGCTTTCAAAATACTGTTCTTGAAATCACACAGGTGTTTCAAGGCTATTTCAGGATTACTGGGAACTTAACCATACTATTAGATACTCAAGGGCATAAATTGGATGAAGCGAATGCGATTCTAGATCAAATTGTGGGTGACATTAACGAAACCAATTACGTTTCAGCTTCTTGCACCACCACGTTTCGTAATATATTACCTGATTTGATGGTCATTAAACCACATACCATAAAACCAATTAAATTGTAAAACAAACACATTAACTTGGAAGATGTCGCTCGGTTTCATAATACGTTATAATTTGCTGGGACCTTGCCGCAATACCGGTGTTGAATGTTGATATTGCGCAACGCAAAGATGCGTATTTTAGCATACACTTGATGTTGACTCTTCGACTTAGCTCTTTTGTTTGCTTTAGGACGCCAGATAAACGTGACATTGGCATCTGTGCCGTGCCGATCCATCATTCTTTTAAATGTTTATTTTCTATGATGCTTCGTAGAAAGCCGTGCATTGTTTGAGAATACACAATATCCAGGGCCCGATCTAGGTATTTAGGCGCTCCGGGCAAAAAATTAATTCGTCATTTAGGTACACTAACTCCATCTCAATTCAAAAATCATTACATAGAAAAAGAGTTTGTTTCTTCCCTCCTATTTAGGTATTTCTTCTTATTTCTTTCGACTTGGCTTGCTTATTATTATCTCAGGAGACAGCATTAACAAATTATAAGACACTAGCAATTTGCCCGCGACTTCGTCCGCGTGTATTTCGTACTTAAAAAAAATCGAAAATGTATGTTTATGATCTTATTTATTTAGATAAATAAGAAGTATTCAGGACAATTTTTAAGTTTATACATCAAAGGAATCAAATTTTTCAAATAAACTGTACCCCGCTTTTACTACCACAGGGGTGGAATTTTGAAAATGTGTTCATAACTTGACTCAAAGATTTTTATACCAATTTTAGAGTTAATCAAGCAACTCAGTAACATCATCCCCTGTAAAATTAACTACCCCTTTTCACCCCGTTAGGGGTAGATTTTCGAAAAACAATAGTGAGAAATTAACATTCTTACGATTAAATGTTGATGTTAAGTTTAAAATATATAGATCGATTAAAAGTTTGAGTTAAATAGAAACCTGAAACATATGTTAACATTTTTAAAATTGAAAAAGAAAATCGTTTTGAATCGTAAGAATGTATAAATTTCTCACTATCGATAAAAAACTGGCCAAGTGCGAGTCGGACTCGCACACGAAGGGTTCCGTACCACAAGGCAATAACGCCGAAAAAAAACATGTTTGTTGTATGGGAGCCCCCCTTAAATGTTTATTTTATTTTAATTTTATTATTTATTATTAAAGTTAAAATACAACTGAGTATTTTGTGAATATTTCAAGTGCCTACCTGTTGCCATTTTTGATATCGAGGCAAAAAGTGCAAAAAAGATCGCGTTGGTTGTATGGGAGCCCCCCTTAAATATTTATTTTATTTTGTTTTTAGTATTTGTTGTTATAGCGGCAACAGAAATACATCATCTGTGAAAATTTCAAATGTCTAGCTATCGCGGTTCTTGAGATACAGTCTGGTGACAGACAGACGGACAGACGGACAGACGGACAGACGGACAGACGGACAGACGGACAGACAGCGAAGTCTTAGTAATAGGGTTCCGTTTTTATACGGAACCCTAAAAAGTTGTATCTTGCACTAATGTTAGGAAGATATTTGTTGGTGCAAAAAAAAATCATAAAAAGAGCTAGTCGAAAAAAGCTAAGTATACATTTTTTAAAGATGTCCCCGAAGAATTTACCCAAAAATTAATAAAAATATTCATATCTCCTAAACTATCAAAAATCGCATAACATCATGAAGTATTTTCGGATATCCCTAGGTACTATGAGGAATCTATTTTTTTTTATTGACGTCACTATTTGGACTACCCTGTTTATAAAGGATAGCACTTTAACATATGTTAATATGTTATTGTTTATGTTATGTTTGTCTAAAAATTTACAGCCACATTAAAAATACTTTTTCTCTGTATGATAAGCATGGTACTTTTTTGTAAGATTTTTCTTTCCTACTGAGAAAAGAAAATTAAGGACTCCGTGCATCCGCCCGCTGCTCTCAATTTTGCCGCTCTGGGCATTTTCCCTGCTGCACACCATACCCCGCCCCAATAAATCGGGCCCTGACAATATCTGTAGTCCTGAGTCATAGCGAGTCAAAGTGTCATCGCGACTTACAGTTACTCTAATTAGCATATTAGTCATTTACAAATGCAGATACGTTATTGCATGTGCACTATCTGTATCGGCTTTAGCGATTAAAATAAGCTTAGAACCTCATATTACGATATGAGTAAAGCTGAAATTACAAGGGTACTCTTATGATAGGTACTCCTACTTAATATCTTGACCTAGATACTAGTTTTATAGACCGATTTCAAGTTTTTGTAGTAAATATTTGTTATGAACTAAGTTACATAACCTGTCAAACAATTGCGTAAAAGCTGTTACATTATTACAATTCGGAAAAACAGGCATGGCGACGGCATTTTTCTTTATTAAAGGCTGATATAAAAAGGCATTGTTTGTATATTATTTATTGCCATAATGTAATTATTAAGTACGTACATATCGGTCGCTCCTAACTCGTACTGTTCTTATGGAGACCGAAACTCTCAACGTGCTTGGCTCGCAGCCAAAATGCCTTCATCACATGATCAACTTTTACTAAACTGTGATTGCTAACAGGTTGTTCGAGAGATCTGTGTAACTACGGTAATTCTTTTCCCTTTAGGTACAATTTGCATAACCCATCGCAGATTCAAGAGTCAAAAACCCAAACATTTCTTCCGAAGTCCTTTGCACAATATAAAAAGAAATTAACTCATAGGTGTTACATAAAATTATAATTTTTACGCGCCCCCGCACTGCGCCGTTCAAGGCCTACTGACGTCGAACGATAAGAAGCGGTTACGTTATGCCAAGTTCTTATGACCGATACCAGAAGCCAATCAAGAATTCGACCAAATAGATATGAATGGATTATCTACTTCCTCGATGCTATGCTGATGCAAGACAATATTACTATTAAGTAGGGTAATGATTTCGAATCAAAAATTCACATGAAAAGTATTGAGGCTGGGTGTACCACAGAGAGCATACTGGGACCAAGTATGCTTCCCTAGCAAAAATATCAGACACGGTTTGAATAGTTTTGATTAAATACACCTAATGTAATATGACCAAAGAGCACAATATGGAACAAAGGCAACAAAAGGGCACGAATGATGATTCAAGCTCGCATCCAGCTGGTAGATGATACGTGAATTTATTGAAATAATTCAAGACCTTGGGCTCTACGATCACAGTTCTTTTACTTACGTGCATTACGTGCATAACATGGTGGGATTTACATTGTTTATTGTTCGTTATATTGCGCGATTATTTAATAATTAATCCGGCCCGATACGCTCCCACTGCCTGGCAAAACGATTAAAACATAATAAATGGCAAGATTTTACATAGTTATGGATAATTTTATAGTTGTTATAAGTTTAACGTCACGAAAAGGAAGGTAAACGTGTATCGCCTAACCTAACCTAACCTAACCTGGCGATTAACCAGGCACAAAACTAGAGACCAGCTCTTTTTAAATAATGGGGCGAGTCTATGGCAATTAACTGGGCACAAATCTAATTGTAATGAGGGATTTTCTTTTTTTTTAAACGCTTCCCTAGTCGCTGGATAGATGGCGCTGAACTTGGTAAGTTACTGTAAGGAACGGAAGTCACATCATTTTTTTATTAATTCACTTGGTTGTAATTTTGAGATCGTAAAACGAAAGCAAACGAAACTGTCACTCAACGAGCGTATATGACGTGATGCAATGTTTTTTTTCCAAGCGTTTTGACTTTGGCACCTTGTAACGTAGTCAGTTCCACGCCATCTTCAGGGTTCTTGGAAACTATGTTTTTTTTTTAATACTGAAAAGAAAAACCTCTCATTGATTGAATGATGAAATTGAATGGGAAGTACAGAATATTATAAACTGATACGAATGTTTCAACTTACAACCGATCAATGATCAATTTCATATCATAATTTTCCTTGTGATCGATCAGAACAGTTTTCCTCAAAATAATAATTGTATTATTAGTATTTATGAATTAGTTTATCTTTCTTCAATGTCTGAAAGCAATACTAATGTAGGAAAAATGTCGCTTCGAATCTAAAGGCTAAAAAGTTTCTATCGAAAATTTGGCAATCTATGACCTTGACGAAATGATTACGCGTTACCTTGTTTTTAGAATATCTTTGGTTAATTTATGAATGCACGGCTGGACTTTGTAACGTTAAGCGAATTATCAAAACGGAAAGAAAGTTAGTACGGAAGACAACATTGCAAGTTAGTAAGGCGTTGGAGATATCGTTGACGACCTAGATAATGGTTGGCCCAGTGAGAGATATCAAGCCAATGAACTTGACGATAACTTTGGCACAGTTCAAAGCAAGAATCGGCGAATATTGAAAGGGAAAGTTCTTACTTTCTTACGTTTTATAAACATAGACAGTCATCGTTATGGAGATGCGTGTTTTGCGCAATCGGTTTCATCGATCATCTCTTTCTTTTTTTACTTAACTTGACTTAATTTCTGAATTTTTAACAAAACCTTGTTTTGGTACTAATTAATTTTTAGTTACTATTTAAGTTTCTCAATAACTTTTTGCACATTATTATGTGACGTCATTCATAGCACCCACGTCAATGTATTTTATAATATTATTTTAACACATACGTCATTGTCTTTTTAATCGACATCATTTTCATTTTCCTGAATAACCACAAGTCACAAGATCCTGCATGAATAATTCTTTGATTACCATATTATGTTGTTTATGAAGAAATTTTATGCTTGCACTTTCTTCGAGTAACATAATTGCACGGTTGCGAAAACGTAGATTATAATTTTGAGGTCAAAGCCACTCTCTATGTATAGTTAATCGTTATATTATATACTTTTATTATATCAAAACAGATAAAATGTTATGACTTTGTGTAGCTTGCAAAAAGCGAAGTTTCATTAGGAACGAGTGGTATTTTTAAACTGAGTGTTATATTTTACTGCGAGTGCAAAACGCATTAAATCCGTCTGATGATGCAACTGCAATTAAGACAAAATCTTGACATTACACGTCGTACAAAAACTTCTAAAACATTTAAGCCGTTATGAAAATATTATTATTACTTATCTAAATCGTCAGGTAGAACTGTTTCGTAATTGCTTGCAAGACGACCATTGTCTCTGGACAAATGTAAATGGCCGTCGAAGTATGCACATTAGGATAACTGTAAGCGTGGTAAGCATGTAGCACATGTGCAATACTGTTGAAGGTTACCCTAAGTAGAGCAACATATTATTGTATCTATTTTTATCGCTGCAGTTTTCTCCACGGATTCAGGAGATTTGTATGAAGCATCTAGGCGGGATATACCGGTGTTGCTTGATGGAGCGTACGGCAATCAAGTCTACATTTGTGATGGATAGCATGCACCGTAACCCGGTTCTTACGACAACAGTAGTTTGTGAGATAATCAGCTGAGGAAAAGATTAGCACTAAAGATAAAGCTAAAAAGAAATGTTTGTAAGTCGCCAGTTGTAGATGTATCTTTCATTTTTTAAAGAACTGAGAGTGAAAGAATTGCAGACTATCTGTACTGTTTATTTTGAAATCGAATGTTTTGTGGGAGAGCCAGAACTCATATATTATTTACCTACTTTTTGTAAACAATTTATAAAAGTAAATCAATATTTTCTGATTCTGGTAGAATCAGAAAACGTGATTTATTTTAAACACGTGAATTGTTTACAATAAATAAATGAAATAAGTACCTAACTAAAACAACAAAAAACCAGTAATGATATAATTTATGTTTTTATTATTCAAGAGTATAAAATTCTATAAAAACAATATACTTACATAATAAATTGTATCGATTTATCATAGTTACGAGTTAAAAAATACTTACTGAAAAATAAGTTTTTGCAAGGTAACAAACTCCAAAGACATCAGATAAAACAAAAGGTTTTGAAAGAAAAATACGGCTTAATTAATAATGAAAGTATTTCGACATTTTGAATTTCCATTTGATTTCTTCATAAAGGGAATGACCGATGAGCTGACCACCTTTCAAGAGACCAGTTCCTTTAAAGCTGGTGACCTTCGCGGCTAGTCAATCAACTTAAGAATAATGTCGAAAGAAAACCTTTACAGTTTTTTGTTGGATTGGCAATTCTGCGGGATTAAGCGACATTTCACAAACGGGTTAATATTTTACCTACTTTTCGCACTTTTATTTAACTGGATACCTATATACACCTGACAGATGGTACACATGACAGATTCTTTGCCTACTATGAACTATGGCCACTGTTCGTATTTGTACAGACTATGAAAATGATAAAATATTTAAAAAATATACTAGATGCAAAGGATTTTTGAAAAATGTTGACCTTGAAATTTTGAAACCCATCAGTATTTCCAACCAACATCAAAGGCAGACTGTTTTTGTTCTCAAAACAGCGTCTGCAAATGAGGAAAGTCAATATTCATAATTATGAGAATTGAGAATGAATAATTAGCACCATTACAATTTTCAGGAGAATAGTAGTCATCGGAACAATGAAGCTAGCTAAGATTTATCGGAAGCTACTAACTTACTATCTTATGTCATCTTAGTAATGAAAACTCCTTGGTATTGCCCCATCTGCATATGTGATAAACAGCATACATTATGAACTCTGTGAATTGTGAGAAATGGAGTGCTGTCAAGCAAAGTTAATCCTTAAGTTTTGAGTGGAGCTGCACGATTACTGACAAATACAAATGCGTGCACTGACTGGACAGGTCAGCCTAATTCCACTCCATCTGTGTGGTTCTTTTTTCAAAAGACCATTTCAGATATCAATCTACATGATCGACCAAGATTATGTCTGAACTTGTAAAGAGGAGTTTGTTTCGGTCTCTCTCCTCAAAGTAGTCAGATAGGAAACACCGACCTCATTTAATTTTTAAAGTCATTTATCATTTAAAAAGAGTTATACTCCCGAATTTGCAAAGGCTCTCGCAGATAGGCGCGACGCGACTCTGATAGAGCAATTTCTGTGAAAACTTCACGGAAATTGTCCTACCAGAGTAACGTCGCGCCTGTTTGCGAGAGCCTTAAAGGTGGCAAATAAAAAAGAAAGAATTCTTTGAAAAAAATAAAAACTACCTATACTATATCTGTTTGCTTTGCCCTCTATGTAAGGATTTTCCTCATCTGCATCGATACGCCTCATGCATAAGGCACTGATATGAATAAATTTAGAGCACCTGATGGCGTCAGCTTTAAGTTCTCATTTGATTATAATGGGTGTCATTGTCTTAGATGTAATGTACCGACTAGTTGCAATGGTGGGGTTTCGTAGTACATTTTCGCAGAAATCAGTTGGTGCACCAAAGAAAGAAGAAACCGAAGAAAAAACGGATGGATTGTGTGCCTATGGGATAATCTGTATGCAAAAGGAGTGAATGATAACGCGATGGAAAAAACTTTTAGCGCCGATGAACTCCAAGTACAATGGGGCAGGGCAGAAAAGGAAAGTGAATCTACTTACAAAGAGGACCTACTCGTATCTAAAGCATTTACCTTAACCTAAACTGAAGCCAATCGATATTTAGGCCGCAACAAAACTCGTACGAGCCTAGAATTGTCTGTCACCAATAAGGCATTACGTCATCCTTTTACGTCGCTTACATTTTCAGCGTTTATTTATTACTTAAAATGAGTTATATAAATTATTCAGACATTCATTACGCGTTGCGGTCAACTCTAAGGAAACGAGGCCTGAATTAAAATGAAATAATCGTGGTTTAAGTATTTATATGAGTATTAAAAGGATGGAATGATTCATTAACCGCCTCATTTATTTATCTGTTTGTCGGTTTATTATTAATGTCTTAACGTTGTTTGATGTTTACTCGAAAACATCTGGTTTCAGAATTTCGAGTTATTGGACGAAAATACTGTGGACGTTGTTGCATTTAAAATGTTCAATCGTATGAATGTGTCTTATTCATCGGATTATTTGTTTCTATTGGAACGGCTGTAACTATAGCTTGGTCGTCATACTACATGATATGAAGATTTTGATGAATGGATCATACTCCATTGTCCATTGAGATGTATTTAGATATGACGTTCCTTTCCAAGACCAACAATTTCGACATTAAAGTATGGATTAACATTGAGCATGATTATCTTGAATATTGCAATATTGATCAATCCAAATTTCATGAGTCATCTAATTGAAATATCGATGAATTACCTACGTGTACGAGAAGCACTTGTGAACAGTCATTGTCCAATAGCCTCTCAAGGGACCACAGACGACCATTGAAAAAAAATTGTATTATATCTTCAAGATCTAAAAGACCGATGGTCAAGTATTTACAAAGGGATCTGGGGAAAGGGAATGTCATGTCGATAAGGTCAAATGTTCTGTTGAAAAATTACAGTGGCATAAAACTGGTGGAACTTGTTATGGGTGCCCCGGGTAACTACAATAATCATAAAATTCCATTACGACCACGGTTCTGCCATTTGACGTCATTTTGCATTTCAGGTTGGTAAAATACCATTGCCGTGACCAGTGCCGATCAAAATTTGACGATCGCTTAAATAAATGAGTTTCTAACCACACATTGGCACATTGGCACAGATTCTTCCAAGAAAGCCACTTAGCCACTTTATTAATATCGATGATAAAAATACAGGACCAAATTGGATCAATCAAATTCTATTGTAGCTCCGTTTATTATATACAAACAACAATTTAAGTGACGCAGGCGCCACTTATAGAGAAGTAAAAGAGCAATAAGAATAATGAAACGGGACCAGTACCAGCCGTACCAGGCAACAATAAAACTGCTTTCAAAAGATTTCAAGTATCGAAACTTAAATTGATTTAAACGTAAATGGATCACTCGTATGGACTCGATTGATGTATCACCATCAGCCATCTCTTTCTTACGACATACTAACAAAAAAGGAGTATGGAGGGGTTATTTATAAATCAAACCACGTGCACACAAATTAGTTTCATTGTTCTGGTGGTCGATTTGTCTATCGTGAGTCAATAATTCCTGGGAGTCCCAGAAATCATTCCCATTGTATCATGATCGTCATACGATATTGTTTCTTAGTATTTACTGGGTGACGCAAGTTTGGCAGTACTCCTACTACGGCATAACGGCACGCTTCAACGAATCCTTTTGGGGAATTTTGGACAGCAGTGACAGTGACAAAGTTGGCCTCATGATGTAACTTTATGGTGGAATTGTAACAGAAATGTAGTGACACATCTGATCTTTAAGATGTTGATCACGTAAAGCGGCTCTTTTAGTTGGACTTTTGAACAAAAGAGTCATACTATTCTCAGTAAACAATAACAGTCAATTCACAGTAAAGCATTTAGTGTTCCCACGTTCACGAACCCGATCATTTTATTATCTGGAGTTCAATATTTATCTTGTTGGCAGAAAGTAGTACAAAATTCCGAAAATATTGTTTTTCACACAGTATGCATACAGGTATTATATTATTTGTTTTCCTTCCGGTGTTGTGGAATGCCTGGCACTCTGTGTATAATTTACAATGCACCGGTAGTTCAGGGTGTGTACACGCTATAGGTACATCAATAACGCATATAATATATTATGTTTCCTTTCTGTTGTCCTCCACGTTTGATTGTACTATGACGTTTACGTCAGATTCTCATTACCATAGCCCTGCATCGCCGCTTCAAACAGTCAGGGCTAGTTTGTTTATCTGTATAATATAATGCAGAAATAGTTCAATGTAACTAAGATTAGCATTTATGATAACAATAGTGACACTTTAATTAAGTGTATGACTATTGTAGCTAAATTTATATCCTAGTTGTCATTATTCTTGATGGATTACTTCACAGCAGCACCGTTTTTCCAGTGCAATAGCTCTGTTTAAAATCTGTCGATCACAGTCCACTTCTAGACGTCTGATATAGGCCTCTCCCATACTGGGAGTGCTTTGTTTATGTTATCTGAAGCACCATTGAAATAGGATTAGCGATTTCAGAGATTAAACTGCCCTGATAGACGAATGCGGATAACAACAGAGACGCATGTATCCGACCAGATAGATATACAACAAAGATAGTCAAAGACAAATTGGCTACAGAAAAAGAGCAAGGTAAGTACTAAATTTTTAACAACGCAGTAAATTACTAACAGCAATGATCAGTTGGTGTAATGACCGACAGTTAACAGTTAATTTCTCTACCTAATTATGAAGAAGCGAAGGCTGAAGCTAACCACAGCGTCAGTCCTAATATCTCCAATTTACTTATAATGGCTGCCCCTCCTCATTAGCCTAGCTAACGCTGCGCGACTCAAGCGCATCGTTATGGTGGCTAGTCTCACACGCACACCGCACCGGTGTAATGATGCGAATTTGCTTCAGTGGTGTGCCTTGATATTTTTAATGACATACATTTATAACACATTATTTGGAATGAAATTAGCTGATAATGATTTTTTTTAGATTTTATCAATAGTTTGCGGTGATTTGAGCACTTTTCTTATTGCATTATTTCAAGGTTTTATCTTGCGCTCAATTAATTTTGGAATTCTACGGATTAGTTTCATAGCCTAGATGAAATATTTATAACCTGCCCTTAAACTAACTAACAGATAGAATACGGGAATACTGACATTCTCAATGAGACCGCCCTTCTCGTTGAATTTAATATTTCCGACAGTTTTTGACGCCCATATTCGAATGCGTTGGCGCCATTGAACCAAACGCAAATCTGACTCCCAGATAACATCGGACTCGCGTAGTTTTTTTTCTTATCTAACCATTGACAAATGGGCAAGTAAATTGATTCACATCACTGTTCGGGCACGTGCATGCCCAGTGAAATCATGCGTCAAATTATGCAACGCACAGTGAAAACAGCACGCAGGCCGCATACCGAGCGTTTGTGGGTTAGATTTGTGACAGTATTCCCTGTGGCATACTGGCCAAAAGTCGTTTAAAAAGTAGGCCAAACATGATTTTAATTACGTCTAAATAATTAAGTAACAGGCCGAACTGCGCTAAGCCGGTGAAGACGGAAGGAAGTCTCTTTGATGGAGTTACGATGTTCATTGTAATCTGGGTCACATTGTTTTAACTTTCTTTAAGTGTAGAAATGGAAAATCTGGTGACCTGTATTTTGTTTTACTTTCTTATAAAACACGATTGGATAAACAATTTCTGTTCTAAGGGGCAATATCCGTACAATTTTTAAAAACTCATTCTAGTCTTACTCTGAATCTGTCAATAATTCCCTTCCCATAATGTGGGTAAAACAGTTGATAGGCTTAAAATTATGGAAAAAATTAAGGAGCCTGTCGGGAACAGCATAGTAGGAGAGAGGAGGAAGAGCGCTTACCTATTCTTTTAATTTCTCTACATGACTGACAAGTTTGTAACGTTCATTGTCGCTGAGATGAAATGCGAGTAGTTTTTGAACGTTTTTATGGGAATTGGCCTTCACTGATATTCTGCCCTGACAAGTCCTGCTGCAACGGACAGAACAGTTAAACTATACCTATTGCACCATCCAGTAATTGCTAACTTCCTTAACGTTAATCAATCACACAAGATTCAACCGTCTCGAAATATTGGAAATAGGGTAGTCTACGATAAAAAGTCGGCCATTCGCTCCACTTTTCAGATCACATTACTGTTCTTGAAATAGAAGTCTTTGTATAGTTGCCGGCACGTAACTTGGCAAGAGTTTTTGTAGTGGGGGAAGTTTGCGCACGCACAATTTCATACATTTTTATATGCGCGAACTTCCCCCACTACGAAAATCTCTTGCCAAGTTACGTGCCGGTAACTGTAAGTCTCGTGACTTTATTTAACAATGAAATAATGCTCACGAGGTGCTCGTAATATTCACATTTGCTCTTATACATTCCACACTTTCATTCACATTTTTATTTTTATTTACATAATGACTACCTATATTGTGTGAACTTGGCCTCATTTTCGGTCATTATTTTTTTCTCTTCATAATTCTAATCAAAGTGAGTTCAACAAACTTTCTCATCGCGATTTTTGTAGGCACCTATTGTACTGAGTAATATAATAGCACATTTTAGCAATCAAACAAATTTTATATAGGCGAAAATTTGTGTGTGTTTATATGTTTGTTACTTCTTCACGCACAAACGGCTGAACGGATTTGAATGGGATTTGGCACACAATATAGTTTATAACCAGGATTAATACATAAGGTACTTTTTATCCCAATATTCCTACGGGATCCACACTTACGCGGGTGAAACCGCCGCAGCTAGTAGATAAATAAGATAAAACAATATTTTGCCTACTATAATGCGGACTGGGTGAATCGATTTTCTCTCGAGCTCTGTGATAACTAATTAATTTATAGCGGCCTTATCGTCTCTTAGTCGAAGGTTTATCTTATGCAGTAGTTAGGTAGATGTTGTGATTAAATCATTGATACCTCACTAGTTTATATGCCGTTGGTGTCTCCTACAACCGACTGATCACATTCCGAAATCAGATTCTTTTAACTTGAATGAAATGTATTTTAATGCGCACCATATACATTTTATTATAATTATGTGACAGACAAGGAAATGCCGGTAAAATGTTAATAACAGTATCAATTTATTAATTTCTTGAGCACTTTTACCTACCCTTTTTGCATGCGGAAGCGAAACTAGTCAGGGTATTCCCTGCAGTATTAAAATTAATTGCAGATATCAAAACGTTCACCAAGCTTTTTAGTTATAACAATCTCGGAGGTTTTCTTATATTATTATGATAATGATGACCTTAACCCTAATGGTGATAAGTTCCGCGTAATGTCTCGACATTAGTGATAAGTATTGCCTATTAATTACGCATACACGGCAGTACACGCGTTATTAAATGCTGAACGACTTGCCGTAAATCATTTTAGTATTTAAGGCATATACCCTTCACTTTTTCAAGCAGCGTTTGAGCGTCATGGACTCTTTACCATAAGGGAAATGCGCTAAGGTAGCCCACAAAATTCAAATTTTCTTACGTTTTTCGCTATGGTAGCCCACAAAATTCAAATTTTCTTACGTTTTTCGCTATGGTAGCCTACAAAATTCAAATTTTCTTACGTTTTTCGCTATGGTAGCCCACGAAATTCAAATTTTCTTACGTTTTTCGCTAAGGTAGCCCACAAAATTCAAATTTTCTTACGTTTTTTGCAATTTGCTGTTTAGTGTCAGGTTGTATGTTGATTAAAATATGATTCGCGACCGCAAAAGTAGAGTAAGGCTTTACAGTATTATAATAATTAGAATCAGAAATAGCTAAATAGGTAATTTCTTAAGTTAGAATTGGCCTCAAATATCATGAATTCATGAAATAGTCATTCAATAGGGTGAGTTGTATTGATAATGTTACGGCCATGAATCATACATAGATCAACATAAAATCTGATACTGACCTGCAAATTGCAAAAAACTGGCCAAGTGCGACTCGGGACTCGCACACGAAGGGTTCCGTACCACAAGGCAAAAACGCCGAAAAAAAACACGTTTGTTGTATGGAAGCCCCCCTTAAATATTTATATCATTTTGTTTTTAGTATTTGTTGATAGCGACAACAGAAATACATAATTTGTGAAAAAGTCAACTGCCTAGCTATCGCGGTTCTTGAGATACAGTCTGATGACAGACAAACGGACGAACGAACATACGGACGGACGGACAGCGAAGTCTTAGTAATAGGGTTTGGGTACGGAACCCTAAAAAACAAGAACATTTGAATTTCGCGAACATCTGGCTTATGGGGTAGCCCCGAGTGAGGCTCCTATCCTAAACTTCAGAGACAACGTCGTCTTATTGTTCTTCTGCAGTTATGAGCGGACCTGATTCAACAGTATCGATTTGCCTACCCAGCGTAATTTCGTTGGTTTTCACCTGCCTTTTAGCACATGCGTAGATATAGATTCACAGAGTCCAAGGATCATACCGACATTTCACAAGATTTGTTCGATTGCGAGCTATAAATCAATAGTTACATAGTTGGGGAAATATGATGAGTGTAACGTAAAGGAAATCAAATCGCGTAAGTAGGATACCTACATAGGTATACAGATAGAAACTCTAATCAAGGCGCCAATTGATATTACAGTAGAGATATAACTATTAGGCTTATGACGCGTTTCCTGAAAACTTTTGGAGCGACGTGGCTATCCGTATAAGGATCCGGCTGTCATTTCTTCAGACGTGACGTCGATGGCTATCAATCTAGTCACAAAGTTAAGACACTAATCAGGAATACGAAGAAGGCTCACTGATTAGTAGGTTAAGGCTGCTTCTTTGGTAATGTACTGATCTGACCAAGATTATGTCTGGACTTTAAAAGAGACTGACCTCTGAGTTTGTTTCGGCGATTCTTCTCTGTAAGTGTCTAAACACACTATGCCGAAGTTACGCGACCGAAGTTCGGCAAGATTACGCCCGCAATGCTATTTAACGCAACGTAATTTCGGCATAATGTGTCCTCAGTAATTCAAATAGCATTGCAGGCGTAATCATGCCGAACTTCGGACGCGTAAATTCGGAATAGTGTGTTTAGACACAAAGTATAGGAAACGCCGACCTTATTTCGTTTTTAGGGTTCCGTACCCAAAGGGTAAAAAGGGGACCCTATTACTAAGACTTTGCTGTCTGTCCGTCCGTCCGTCTGTCTGGCACCAGGCTGTATCTCAAGAATCGCTAGACAGCGAAACCGATAGCTAGACAGTTGAAATTTTCACAAATTATGTAGGTATTTCTGTTGCCACTATAACAACAAATACTAAAAATAAAATAAATATTTAAGGGGGGCTCCCATACAACAAACGGTGTTTTTTTCGGCGTTTTTGCCTTGTGGTACGGAACCCTTCGTGTGCGAGTCCCACCCGCACTTGGCCAGTTTTTAAATTGACGTGTAAGTGTTTGTACAAACGTACTTACAGAAATAAAATCATTTATAATTTAGTAGGTATTTTTGATGAGATGAGGACCTTATGATAACCACTTACAGGTCAAGGTGTATTTCGCAAGCACAAGGACAAGGTCTTGGATTTGATACCCAAGTGGTCAAGTGGCTCTTCAGTAGTAGCCCGGCGTTGAATTTGCGCCCAGATAAAGGTAAAATGATCGCCCTCTATTATTTCTATGTTCTATGTTATGGGTTTGGTTTCCGCACTTAGTCCTTCAGTGGACCATTGTGCGTGGGCCATGGCGGCCGTCGGTGGTTATTCCAACCAGCCCACCTCCCTCCAGAAGCTGATCAAGTCTCCTGGTCTGTTTAGAACATCTGTGTACGATCTGGGTGTCCCGAGGGTTTCTGATCTTATCTGGGTGACGCCTGTGCACTCAAAGAGCACATGCGCAATGGTTTCATCAGCCTCCATGCAAGCTCTGCACAGGGGACTGTCTGTTATGCCCAGTGTGTGAAAGTGTTTATTTAGCGAGCAGTGTCCCGTGATGGTCCCCGTCATCAGGCGCAGGCCTTTCCTGTCCAGTCGTAAAAGGCGCCTGGTTAGCCTGCCGTCCAGTGACGGCATGGTTTCTTTGGACTGCCTGCAGCCTGGTGACGACGACCACCAGCTTTCTGCTTGTGTGTGGGTGTGCTCCTGTAGCCACCTGCGTATCTATTACTTATATACATGGGACTTCAAACATTATCGCCGGATGAACTACATAAATAACCTTTGCCTAACCTTCCGGGGAGTAGTCCCTTCCCTTGTTGTGGTACATTCAGTGATGGTCAAGTGGAAGTTTCGTTATTATTTAGTTGTAATAGGTAAGGACAGATGGGCCAGAGTCGTCACGCAGTGGGAGCCTGAAAACGGCGCCGTCGCAGAGAGAGGCAGAGGAAAGGCTGGCGCTGACTTAAGCCTCTAAGTCCCATAAACGCGTGTTTATTGCAGAAGGCAACACACAGGGAAGAGTGGAAAGCTGTGGGGGAGACCTTTGCCCAGTCGTGGGACAAAAAAGGTAAAAAAAAGTTAAAAAAAAAAAAACCTGACTGCGGTAAAAAACTAAAAAGGTAAAAACAAGCCCATTTTAAATTAAATAAAAGTTGGAAGCAGGCGGGACCCATTTGAATTTGAAAATATAATGAAAATGATATGGGTCCCGCCTGCTTCCAACTTTTATTTAATTTAAAATGGGCTTGTTTTTAGCTTTTCAGTTTTTTTTTTCGCAGTCGGGTTTTTTATTTTTTTAAATGACTTTTTTTATTTCCAGCTTTTTAGTTTACAAAATAAATGTGAAAGATTTCGCAGACGATTTAGTTTTTGGTAGGTACGTGTTTTTTTACGATTTTTCGCTTCGAATTACTTTTAACTGTATAAGTTGTATATATTTTTGTAATCACCTTTTAAAACCATTTAATTTGATACCCCACTCGATAGGTTTTGAGAAAAAAAAATTTTTTTGAAGACATAATATTGCTCCAAAAATCGGCCATTTTAATTATTTTTTTAAATTTTGATATACCCAGTGTCACTTTCACAATTAAGACGAATCTAACGGCACCTCAGAAGCTAAAATCGATCAAGCCGTTTAGGCTACAGAGCGTGCCAAAGAAATATACATACATACATACAAATATACACTCGAAAAACATAACCCTCCTTCTGACGCAGTCGGGTAAAAAACAAATAGGTAAGGTATTGATACAGATATGGCCGTTGTTTCGGCGTCTACGAGCCTGCTTTTTATCTAGACCTTCTACATATCTATTGTGGCGAATTCGTACAGCAATATTATCTAATACTAATACTTACTGAGTTACTGCTGTAGTACTATGACGTCATAGCACGTTGTAGGTCAGCAGTGATTGGAAAGCCACACCTTGGCCAATGGTTCCAATTAGTAGTTACCTATTAAAGTTATCTAATGGCCCTTATACATTATGTATTGACCTTGTGACTTAAATCTATGTTTGGCTAGAGGTCTTGCAGGTTTACTCTTAAATATAATGTTTTATTAATAAAGGTAGGGAAGGAAAACAATATTTGTGCAATCTACTAATTTGTTAAAATTTTTATTGGAATGCATTTAAAAAAATTTAAATAAATGAAGTACTTACAGTATTGGGTACTATACTAATCATTATTTACTTAACATAAAACAGAATTATAAGTTTCTATTAATTACAAGCTATTGTTAAAATAGTATAGAACACTACAAAGTGGTTAAGAAAGTATAGAATATAAAAACTCTTAAGTAATTGAAGTAAGTTTAAAAATGGTTAAGATTTAAAACTCTTATCTAAGGCAGTTCAGTTGTTCATATCTTTGCTACTTTCTTTTTTGCTTGGGAATAGTAATACAAGGCAAGCACACTGGAAGAGAAAACTGTTGGTAATAGAAATAGCAGAAAAAGAAGAGAAAATGACCACAGGAATATGCTGCTATGAGTAGTGAGAACAGATCAGGTAACTGTGGCGGTGGCTCCACAAACACTGTGCCCACAGTCAACAGGATCATACCAACCACAGATATCACAAAAATAAGACTAACAAAGGTCAAAAATGGGGAGGAATCTTTCTTATTCGGCTGCAAAATCTTAGCCACACGGTTGGCATTGAAAATTGAGAAATAACCAGAATTTGGCTGTGACAACTTCAAGCAAATGCTGTAGAAAGATGTGTAGATCAGAGTAGTAGCAATGAAAGGTAAAAGAAGACCATCCTTCATCAACAATGGAAGCATACTAAACGTGGACACCAGCAGGAACCAGAAACACATGAAAGGATCTTCAGGGAAATGTAGAGCAACTGGTATTGCCGCTAACAAAATAGTTTTCTCATGGACTTGGAATGAGAACAAGAAAAATGCCAAAGACACATTGATTAAGCATGGAACAAACTTTTTTACATTGATTCTAAAGAAAATATCTGCACATGCTGGCCCCGCAGCCATAGCTGTGATCAACAGACATGTTTTTGCCATTTCTTGGTTACTATAAATTGTCTTGAGTTTGATAAAAACATTGACCATACACCACACATTTGAAACCTTATCTTCGAAAATTCCTCTATTCAATGGAAATAATCTATGTACAAGCTGGAATACATTATCCCAACCTTTTAAGAATGGATACCAAATGATAACAAAGCAAGCAACAACGGCAATAGCGAGTTTGTTGAAACAGCGGACAAAGTGAGACAACTTGCCTCTCCCCAATGGCATGCCTATGAAACATTTTCTGAACAAATAAAAGAAAAATGGTAAAGCATGATACAGTTCCATTTGCTTATAATTTAGCGCACAAACAAAAAAGATTGTAGCTAAAGTATCATTCCTAATGGCTATTATAAAGAAAGTAGCCCATAAAAAGAAACCAAGAGATACACAATTGTATTGAAAGTGACCGTAGTCAATCAATATGATGCCGGGGTACAACAAGAAAAGAGTAGTTGAAATGTCCGTTCTTTTAAGAACACACTTTGGTTCTTTAGGTTCTTTGCCTAGCACTCTTTCAGCATCTATACATATGCACAGCACTGCAGTCACATACAAATAAATATCACTTAGGAAAACAGTCCATCTCATGAAGGTTTTATGGGCGTCGCTTTCATAACCTCTTGACGCAAAAAGACGCACAGACTCTGGCTCGAGCCAGTCCGCAACCAGCCCCATGAGTAAGCTGTGGTATGCAGTAAGCGGTGGATAGTCCAAACCCCAGTACTGAAGATCATTTTGCGTCGTATTATGATACCATTTATTAACAGGCGTGTGCACTGTTATTTCTTGCCAATGTCTTTGCGCTTCATAATCGCCGTACATTGGTGGTTTTTTATATCCGGAATACGGATAAGCAGCCACGCACCATCTCACAAGCAAAGAGAATAATAAACCGGGAAGTAACGCCTGTTTTGTCACGGTAAATTTATCCGGATCTGCCCTTCTCGTCATTGTCCCCGTTTATGAGGTTATTAATTCGATACGGACACTTGTTTTCATTCAAAAATTACATGAAACTCTACAACGCGGCACAGGTTGTTCGATAAAATTTTGACAGATTACTTACGACGTGAACGGCGTCCAAATCCTTGGTCAGCTTCTCCTTCAAATATCCCTCTGTATACACCATATTTTTTGATAAAAATCCATTTAACATAAAACAATTACCATGCACGGTTCACGAAAATTATTTAACACTTCGATGGAATTTACTACAAACAGAAACGGGTTTGATTCACACAAGTAATGAATTTTTTCGAAAGTGATAAAACGGGAAAGCGCCTCACGAAAGTGAAATTGCGGTCGGTCGCCGAACTGACGAATTTCACACCGGGCGAGTTCGAGTTCCCATGCGTGTAAGCCTACAAAATTAGATCATCTCCTATCGCTGGTCAAAGTTCTTAAAACATGAGGGTAATACAATTTAGTAGCTTAGCCGTGACCTTGACCACTGCTGCATCAAGTATCCGGATTATTCGTTAGCACTATTACCAATATCTTTGGAATCTCGACAAGTTAAAAAAAAATAATTAGAGAGCAAAATGCGATCTATGAAACTTTGAGTGTTTTATTTTTATCATGCAGCAATTAAGTATTCACAATAAAAATAAAAAGTAAGACTTTCATTTTGAAAATTTACACGAATATGAGAATGTCAGTCTTCTTAAGTCATGTGTACGAGAATATCTTGCAAGAAAAACGAAATTTTGATGCTAAAGCTCGCCATTCATGCCGCGATTTTGTTTAGGAAGTGGCCCAATCACCATCCTGCGTGGAGCGGAAACAAAAAAAGGAGATGAATAGTTTTCATTATCTATTGTTTCACCATAGACTCATAAATGGCGGTTCATTCAATCCAAAGACTACAATATATATAATCTTTTATGATTCGTGAATACAGAGGACTTCTAGAATTTCGTGATGTATTTTTTCATGTTTTCTTTTATTAGTTCTCAGTTAGTCGGGTAATAATTCCGCTATGAAAATGGAAGGAGAGAGTTCTCCATTGAAGAGAAATTTGACCGAATGGAGATTTAGTCAATATCCAAAATATATTTTGTTACCGATTGATGAAAATCATGACCAAATTAGATCCAATATAAAGAACGTAATTTTTTCCGAGGTAGGTAAATATTTAGCATAGCACAAAGGTAAAGTTTTATGAAATGTGATTAAAATTTGAAAATCCATAGAACCATAGGCTGACAGAAATATCTTTGACTATTTTGTTTTTGAACATTTAAAAAAACTGTGATTACCAGGTAACTCCTCGGCCACTGGAACGGAACATAAGGCTGGTATGCGCGTCACAAGATGCCTTGACCAATATCTTGGACATGGATCCGGACATGGCGAACCGCGAGGAATTCGCGGAATTCATTGCAGGACGGAAACTGCCATACGGAGCTTTGCCTGTTGCACATAGGTCAATTTTAATCAAGAGTATTTCCTTACTACTTCTGAACACTACTATCCTTAAAAAACAAAAGACTTATTCCGCTATTATTCTAGATATGGTGGACATCAATATGGACTGTGGGTAGGACAACTGGGTGATGGCAGAGCGCATATTCTCGGAGAATATGTTAACAGGTAAGATGCTTCAGGCTGCACACTACATGACTTCACTGTGGTTCTTTAGGTTCTAATCAATCGGGGCTCTTGATGACTGTACACCTCAAGAACGTGAACTCTAAAGCTACGTCTGTCGTAAGAACACCGGCAATGTCAACTTGCATGCCCAGGCACATTATTAATTGGCACAAGTCCTAGAGATCAATAATGATATTTTAGGCGCGGTGAAAGATGGCAGATCCAGCTGAAGGGTTCTGGACAAACTCCGTATGCGCGCGTCCACGATGGTCGCACTGTATTGCGGTCTGCTATCAGAGAGATGATAGCAAGTGAAGCTTGTTACTTCCTAGGCATACCTACTACGAGAGCTGTCGGTTTAGTAGGTAAGTTGAACCTTGAACCCCTCAATCCATCTTCAAAATGTAGGTACCTACTTCATCTGTTAACTTTTTCACGTTTTAATTTTCCATGTTATTTCCTTTTCGATTGTTTCGTTTTTGTCCAGGCATTATAACTATTAGGTATAATGTATCCGGTACAAATTGACAAGGACGTGGTTGGAAAAAACCATCATTATCAACCTCACATCTACTTAAGGCGAAAGCGCCAGGGTAGCCCGCGAAATTCATTTTTTTTAAGTTTTTTTGCGATTTGCTGGTCAGTATCAAGTTGCATGTTGATTAAAACATGATTCGCGGCCGTAACAAATATGTATATACAAAATTATAATTATTAAAGTCATCAACACAACTCTTTAAGACCAAGCAACCCCCACATGAAATCTTGACATTTGGGGATTATACTAACTTAACAAGTTGTATTACTGATTGTAATGATTATAATTCTGTAAATACATATTTGTTACGACCGCGAATCATTTTCTTATCAACGTACAACTTAATACTGACCAGAAAATTGCAAAAAACGTAAGAAAATTTTAATTTCGCGGGCTACCTTAGCGCTTCCCCCTTAATCTAACTCACTAACACAATTTCCAAAAGGAACTCAGTAATTTCCGACGACGAAGAAAAAATCTTCATAAATAATACATACAATTACAGTGAGCGACGAAGCTATCATCAGGGACATCTACTATAACGGATGTCCTCGTCGAGAGCGGGCGGCAGTCATACTCCGCCTTGCGCCAAATTGGTTCCGTTTCGGATCCTTAGAAATCCTTTCTAGGACTGGAGAAATCGCTGTACTGAGGCAGCTCTCTGATTTCATTATAAAGGTAGGTCAAATAAACCCATGTTATCCCCTCATCTCTAGTACTATGAGGCACATTTTCAGCTTTATGTTATGATTTCTAGGAGTATTTCCCTGACATCCAGCTGACTGATGAGAATCGTTTCATTAGAATGTTCTCGGAAATTGCACATAAGACATTGGATCTCGTTGCTAAGTGGCAAGGTAAGCTACGATTATTTATATACCATCACTTTTTGACTCTTCTGCTGGTCTTTTACTCAAGTTACGCACTAAAGCAAGGCACCAAATTATAATATGAGTTAAATATTCATAGCGAGGCCTTATACTGCAGGTCTGGGTTTCACCCATGGTCTTCTGAACACGGACAATATGAGTCTTCTGGGCCTGACTGTGGACTACGGACCTTTTGGTTTCGTGGATTCTTACGACGGTGGTTTCGTTCCCAATTGCTCAGACGGAGAAGGGAGATATGCACTAGCCAAGCAACCTGATGTGAGATGCTTATTTATTTCCTAAAAGTAGAAATGATTTATTATCTAGCTTAGCGAGAATGTATCTCATTGAAATCACGGTATTTTAGGTGGTGGTGTGGAACATAGGCCAGCTTGCAAATGCTCTGAAGCCTCTTCTATCTTCCTCGCAACAAGTCCACATGTCACATATCCTGAAAACCTTGGATACTTACTGTAAAAACAAGATATTGTTAGTAATAACTATTCATAATTTTATGGACGACGATATTATTACTCCTTTAAAAACTTAAAATCGAACATAAAATAACTTAAACATAAAATCCTTCAGGGAGACGTTCCTCATGAAGATAGGCTTGAAAGAAGAACGTTGGGGCGACGAGCAGCTGGTAGAAAAGCTATTGGACATGATGCAGCAGACAGGAGCTGACTTCACTGCTACTTTTAGACAACTTGGTGAAGTAAGTGTTAGAGCCAATAGCCACGCAGTGGAAAATGTTTTTCATAACCCACAGTTATTTTCTGATTGATTTCATTGTAAGGTCTACGAAAACAAAAATATTCCACCGTTTTATGATACAGCTGGAACCCTGTGAGATGGTAAGCGAGATCAAATTGGATGAAAAGTGGTCGTTGAAGCGTCTGTCATCTCACGCGTCATGGGGCTGCTGGCTGGACCAGTACCGTGAGAGACTCGACAAGGAAACCGGTAAGGGATCACATGTAGACATTTTTATTTAGGTTCCCTTTGAAATTAAAACTAATGAAAAATGTATCCTTTTCAGCTGTTCTGTCCAAAAAGATTCTCAATATTAATAAAAGTGTAATTTAGCACTAGCGCCCCCCTGCTTCACACTGGTGCAATCTACTGATGCGGCAACTTGCTGTTAAAGCATCATGAATTCTGTGCAGTATCTATGTTAATTTCTATTCTATTTTCGGGATTAAATTCTCTACATGATTGTGAAAACTGCATCAAACCGCATTGTTAAGTATAAAAGAACTAAGCGGTCACACACAGATGCGACTTTATTTTATACTATTTATTAGATTCGTAGATCAGATAAGAGATGCTTTGTACAGGCAAGGTACCTACTTTTAACGCACTAAATCTTAACATCGACATCGACACCGCGGAATTTGATTTTTACGCAGTTTTAACAATCATCCATCTCTTTTGGATTAGGTGTTCTTCCCGTAAACAGTCGTGATTGTGGCGTAGCTGCAGTGGATGCCAGCTCTTCAGGCTTGTTCGAGGATGAGCGACGCCGACGCATGTTGAGCGCCAACCCCGTCTACGTGCCTAGGAACTGGCTGCTGCATGAGGCTATTGTTGATGCTGAGCAGGATGATTATCAGAAGGTTTAAGACCTAATTTTTTAGGGTTTCTGGGTTTTAGTCATAGAAATAGTAACGTCTAGTATTTAGTGCACCCTGTCTAAAAATGGCAGGACAATCGAACATCTGCTTTACATTTTAATGCTATAGCTACCCATCACAACTTTCATCAGCGACTCGGGCTTATAATCCAACCGCTTACTGTGACTGATGAATGTCTTGTCACATATTATCTTGAACGAAATACGTTACTTCTAACGTATTATTGTGATCTCATTTAATAAGGCCTCATTTCTCAGGTACGGTTTCTGCTGGACGTGCTTAAGAAACCGTTTGAAGTTCAGGCCGAGGCTGAAAAGCTAGGCTTTTCTTCACAGCCACCTCAGTGGGCGTACGCTCTCAAGATTAGCTGCTCTAGTTAAATATTCTTGTCCTAAATAAATATTTATTTATTTTTCATCTTTAGAGTACCTATGCTTATTTTTTTATTTCCACATAAAATACCGTACCTAGAGTGTGGCTTGGGATAGAGAGTAAAAGTAAGTACCTAATCTCTATCCCAAGCCACACACCACCACCACTGCCGCCACTGTTCTAGAAACATGTTAGCAAGTTTAACGCTCAACGCCCTCAACGCTCCTTTTTTAACGATTTCTATAAATCTTATCAACCTGAACATTCTCTTAGTAACTTCAACAGAACAAGAAGCATTTACCCATTGGCCATTTTATAGTTAAATATCCAACGAAATTAATAATAACAAATATCTTGAGGCGGCTTGAACGGCGATATGCATCCACAGAACACTATTACTCCTTGGCGCGATGCCGGTGGCGGACAGTTCTATCTTGTAATGTAAATTATTCTACTCTGTGTTGTAATGTCAGTTACTTATTTTATACGGAGCTATTCAAACGCATGGTATACATTACTACCGTCCGCCACTGCGCCCACCACTACCACTTCGTCTGTCAGAATTACTAACTAAAATGAACACTTAAAAAACCCCTAAGTAACCAAATAAATCTTGCTTGTTATTTGCTCTATGTCATTAAAAAACTGACCTCTATCATACAAGTATGCCTTATGACTCATTTACACGAAAGGGCTTTATCGCCTTGAGCAGATTATGAGGTTATCGGGGACTTAAAACGTTACTCAAAATAATGTTACGCGTAGTTCCAGTACCAATAATTTGTACCGTTCCACCAGGATCGTAACAAAATTAATTCCTTGGCTATATCGAAACTGACAAACGGAACGAAATCTTAAACTGGTCACTAACGATATGATCACTATATCGTTATTGGTATAACGATTTATTAACGTTATTCATTTCGATACTCAACTTTGCCATCTTCATGACATAAAAGATGACGAAAAGGACGAAAAAGTATTAAGAATAACGTTATAAATGAATCTGTAACGTTTCACCAGTAACGTTATTACAAGCAGATAAGCTTAATGTTACTGATACCTATAACGTTACTTATAATATTGTTCTACGAATATGATATTCTATAACGTTATTCTTTGTAACATTATTGATATTTTTAGGTTTTAGTATCGTTACAAAATTTGGAACGTTATACGATAACATTAGTGGTAACGGAATAAAATTAATTTCGTTTTCAAGTCCCCGGTTTATTTATAAACAACTAGCTGACCCGGCAAACGTTGTTTAGCCATATAAATTATTTCTAGCTGCCCGGTGCTACTTCGTTGGCGTGGTGTCCTACCCCTTGCCCTACCCTACTCCTACACTACTCCTACCCTACTTCTAACCTACCCCTACCCTACTCTTAACCTACTCCTACACTACTCCTACCCTACTTGTACCCTACTCCCATAGATATTTTTTTTTTCTCTGCGTAAGAACCATCCTCAAACTTCAAGGAATATTCTGAAAAAATAATTAGCGAAATCGGTTCAGCTGTTCTCGAGATTTGCGCTTAGCAACACATTCAGCGATTCATTTTTATATTATAGACTAGCTGACCCGGCAAACGTTGTTTTACCATAAAAATTATTTCTAGCTGCCCGGCGCGCTACTTTATTTGCGTGGTGGCCTACCCCTACCCCACTCCTACACTACTCCTACGCTACTCCTACCCTACTCTTACACTACTCCTACCCTACTCCTACCCTACTCCTACCCTACTCCTACCCTACTCCTACTACCCTACTTATAACCTACTCCTACCCTACTTCTACCCTACTCCCACAGATATATTAAATTTTTCTCTGCGTTAAAACCATCCTCGTACTTCAAGGAATATTCTAAAAAACAATTAGCTAAATCGGTTCAGCTGTTCCCGAGATTTGCGCTTAGCAACACATTCAGTGATTCATTTTTATATTATAGATGATTAAAGTTATGTGACGTTCAAACGTCAAAAAAAACAGTCGCTAACAATGATATTCTAAAATATCATTGGTCGCTAACTAATCACTACCTAATGTATCTTTAGATCTTTACGCAACGTTTATGAATAAAGGAGATAAAGTTGACTCGTGAGAGTACGTACTAAATGTCAATGTCAATTCTCTTGTCATGATGACTGGCAAATGACAGTCGACAGATAAAAATCTTGTTGCTTTTATTTGGCATTGGGAAAACAAAGAGTAAAGTAACTATAGGGAAAATCAACTTTAAATTCAAAGAAATAAAGATAAATTTATAGTACAAAATATTCGGCACATCACATGTTTACAATAATAAATAAATTATTAAAGTTTCGCATTAATTACACAAAACAGGATTTGGTGAAGGTACTTTTTATAAAATTTGCTCCATGAAGCGAGCTTTCTGTGTGCTAGCAGCTCTTATGAACGAACAGAAGCCTAGTTTAGTTGGAAAAATGGTACCAGTGACTAACTTTAAGGAGTGGAAGTTCAGGGACACCCCGAACTACGCCGTGCTACCTATTGATGAGAATCCGGAGTATAATGTACCGACGGCTGTAAAGGATGCTGTGTTTTCTAAGGTAGGAATCTGCCTGTTTTGTTTTTTACCTAAAGTACATCATATACTAAGTGTTGTCTTGATTAGAGGGTCATCCAAGGAGGAGTTTGGATTGAAAATAACCCTATTTTTGTTTAACTATTAACTAAGTAAGTAATAATAATTATTTGGACTCAATGAAACATATCTAATACAGTTATATTCCTAAGAACTAGGGTACAAATAATGTAAGTATTCATGTGTATAGGTACCGACAGAGCCTTTAGCTGGTAAGCTACACCTAGTATGTGCTTCTGATGACGTTCTCAAAGATGTGTTGGACTTGGACCCGGCTGTGGCGGACACCGAGGAGTTTATCAACTTTGTTGCTGGCAGGTACCTGCCTGATGGAGGCCTGACTGTTTCACACAGGTATCACTATTATAATGTTAATGTTTATGATAATCCAAATAAATTTAAGCGTTTATGTATTTAATCTTCTGATTACTTAATACATACAATAGTAGAAAAAAGTATTTTGTAAACAGTATGTGTGTGTTTTGAACTGTTACAAAACAGTACTGTGTTTTGTAACACTTTACAAAATACTTTTTTGAAAAATACATCAGAGAGTACCATAGGTACCTTAACTCGTACAATTATAATTATCTGTTAAAATGTCTGCAGTTGCAATATTTGTAAATATATGAGCACAATGTATCTATCAACATAAATAATTTATTTGTCATTGCTTATTTTTTAATACTTACTTATTGTAGTATAGTAATTTAAGGTAGATTGTCTTCACATATAAATACAAAATATTATAAAACACTTTAGATAAGAAACTATGGAGTTTCTTGCCCGTTCTTCTCCATACAAAACTACCTTTTGGAACCATCTAGAATCAATTCTATTTTCTTGTAAACATGAAATAAACCATTTGACATTGCAATGCAAATTTTTTCAGGTATGGTGGTTACCAATTTGGACATTGGGCTGATCAACTGGGTGATGGAAGAGCTCATATCCTGGGAGAATATGTGAACAGGTGTTTAATTTGAATATTTAACAAAACACCACAGAACTCACACCACACCCACCTAGCCCTACACCTCTCTCTAACCCTTTGGGGAATAACAGGCTTGATGTTTTGTTTATGTTATCTAATAAAAACAGCTGGTTGCCTAGAAGTATGAGCTTATAACAAAAACTATATTTCTTTTCCTCCTTTCTTTCTATAGAGGTTTCAGAAGGTGTGTCAGTGTTCAAATCACGTGAAGGTCACCAGTATTGAAGTATGAGGAACAGGCTGTAAAGTTCATCGTCCATGCAAAAGGGAGGATCCTCTGTTCAGACGGGTTTTGTGCCTGGCGGGCAACTGTCCGTGGATTGATGTCGGGACGTTGTATATTATGCTTGTGGCGCGGTACTCTGCTAGCGTGATGCATAATTTTGCGTAACGTCAGTCTGATGCCTAGTTCCCATGTGGCGATGTAGATGTCGCCACATTTCTTCTAGAAATCTCTATAAAAAGAATTTGGAGTGGATAACCACTGCATATTTCTGTATTCCACGTTCACAAAGGCAATCTCTGGTCTTTGAGAACACAAAAAAGAAGAAAAACCAGAAGTCAAAGTAACTTATATGCAGTAAATAAAAAAACGACGATCTTGTGACGATGTGATAACGTTTTCAGGGCCCACATGGCCAGAAATCGCACAAGACAGGGAGGTTTAGAAGGAAAAAAGGTGGCCTTTACCCAGCAATGGGACAATATAGGCTAGTAAAAAAAATCAACACCAACCAATTTATATGTTACTACAGCAAAGGTGAATCTTGGCAGCCGCAACTAAAAGGCTCAGGTGAAACTCCGTACTCTCGCTTCGGCGACGGTCGCGCGGTGCTGCGGTCTTCAATCAGAGAGATGATCGCGTCTGAAGCGTGCTACTACCTCGGGATGCCGACTACTAGGGCGGCAGCATTGGTGGGTAAGGATTGATGTTATGTTTGTTTTTAGTTTTGATTTTGTAGTTAGATTTTAATTTGTATTAGAATGAGTTCGGAAATTATCCCACTGGAACATACTACCGAGATAAAAAGTATCCTATGTGTTAATCCAGGTTATAAACTATCTGTGTGCCAACATCGAAATCTGTTCAGCCGTTTTTGCATGGTTGAGCAAAAAACATCCAAACAATAAACAAACAAACTTTCATATTTTTTATATTAGTAGGATAGTAGGAATTAAATTCAGTTACAAATTTTTGTTAATAATTATATGAATTGTTAGTTACGGAATATTGGAACTGATTGTAATGTCGTACGGTATTTTACTATGGGGACGGGCTGCAGACATCGAGTCTATTTTTATTCTGCAGAAAAGGGCCGTCAGAGCCATATACAGCCTCCGCAGGCGTGACTCTAAGGGAACTGTTTAAAGATATTAACATCATGACGGTACCTTGTCAATATATCTATGAAAATATCATGTACGTAAGGAAAAATCTACATCTTTTTAGTAAAAGAGGTGAAAGACACAATTATATCACTAGAAATAGGGTCCCTATTTCTAGTGATATAATTAGTTCAACCAGGTTTCAGGCTGGCTAAAGTAGACTCGTCTTTCATGGGCTACTGTTTAAAATGTTACAATAAAATACCTACCCACATACTTGAACTGAATGAAACAAAATTTAAATCTTGTATAAAACGCACACTATGCAGCCAGGCATATTATAAATTGGGGATTACATCACTGACAAAAATGCTTGGCTAAACGCTGGTCCTGCTCCATAAGGACGCACAAATAAATTGATTAGCATTGAAAAACACTGTTGGAGCTGCTGAGGATTTTAAAATACTATTTTTGTATTATATAAATTCAATCACCTAGTATTGTATAATTGCATAGCACATGTGTGAGTACTATGTACATACTATAAAGCTTCCATTTACTGGGTACGCCTTTTATTGACTTGAATGTGCCCTGGCAGCTGAGAGTATGTCACGCTCACTCAAATGTCTCGCTGATGGTGACGCGTGTGTTGGATCATTTAGCTCCCTTCAAAATGGTTGAGCTGAATGGTGCTAATACATGCGTCATGTTCGTGAACGGGCGCCGTCAGTAGGGACTGGTCATCTCTTTGCTGCCATGGCTTATTTTAATTTAATACCTATTTGAATTGTTTTTTTTTATTTCGTCTTTTCATTACGGACGCTTTTAACGTTCTGCATCGTTCTAACATGTATAATTTTTAACATGAATGATGTAAACAAGACTTTGTAACCATATTATTTTGATTTAAAAGAGTGTCCATGGAGTTTCTTGCCCGTTCTTCTCCATAGGTATGTACCTACGCTTTGGAATGGGCAACTAGCTTCATCTTTCTGACTGACCGACCCCTTGACAATTCAAAAGTGCCTGTAATTGGTTTAATTGAAATAAATGCTTTGAGTTTGAGTTTGATTACTGAATCACGGGTAGGAATCATAATTATTCAGTATGCCTGCTAGTTTCTTCAGATTTATCTTGCTAAATAATCTACCATAGAGCCTTGTAGCAATATAAGGCTACCTTTGTAAAGAGGATGCCAGCTTAACATACTCTGTAAAAGAAGATACCTTACGGCTAAAGACAAATGGCGATACTTAAAGAAAGATAGGCAGAGATCTTCTAATTTAAAATTGCACTCCCCTCCACTGCTTATTTATTTATTTATTTATCCATTTATTTCAGGCATCAAGGCCCACATAAAACACATACAATACAATGTTATAACTTAAATACAATAAATACATACAACATTATAATTAAGTAAACTAAAAACTAACGAACACGAAGTGTCTGCGTCGTGTTTCGCTGACTGGTGTCATGTATCCGGCCACGAAACCGGCGGTACACAACACCCTTCGGCCAGAACTCTTCCTTGAGGAACTTCTCGAGATGATGTGTCGGAACACGCACCACGAACGACTTGATGATCGCGATGATGACGCGACTCCAACTTCTCGACCCTCAAAGTCCAGCTGGTCTTCACGCGCATGTACTCCACGATCTCCTCAACCTTCGTGGAGTGGTGCAGTCTGGACACGTACAGCTGCGTCGTCGGGATTGCTGGACACAGCAGCATGCACATCTCAAATGATTGTATAGACAATTTTGTAGAGGTGGGCGTGGAATTTTAAATAAGACTATCTCTACCTACATCTGGAACACCCTGGGCATTCCGCCCCTCTACTGCCTTGCTGAGCAATATTTTTCTTTTTTCTTAGTGAGTGACGACCACAAAGTATGGCGAGACAAAACCTACAGCGGTCGAGCGCGTCAAGAACGCGCCGCCATTGTGATGCGCCTAGCCAACGCGTGGTACCGCATCGGATCGCTAGAGATACTGGTGAAGCGACGGGAGCCGCACACTTTGAAGACGTTAGCCGACTTTATAATAAAGGTAAGTAAATCTCAACACCGATTATGCCTTTAGAATTAAGTAAGTTTATCTTCTGTCTATGTGCCATTTTACAGGATTTAAAATTATATGTTTTCTTTCGTTTACAGCACCATTTCCCTGAAATTGAGAACTCTGGTGAAGACAAATACGTAAAGTGGTTTTCAGAAGTGGCACATAGGAATCTTGATATGGTGGCGACCTGGCAAGGTAAGTTAAAGTTAAAGAGTGAGCTAACAAACTGTTAAATTATATTTATAATAGTATTAGTTAACTAGCTGTGCCCCGCGGTTTCACCTGCATAAGTCTCGATCCCGTGGGGATAAAAAGTATTCTATGTCCTAATACAGGCCATGGTCTACCCATGTGCTAAAGGACAATGGGCAAAAATGTATGGAAGCTGGTACACCCCTCCAATAGCAATGACATATATTATATCGTTGGATAGGTCTTTTTAACTGGAACAACATTTACTATGACAGCTTTGTTGAAATGTTTGTCCATTCTGAGTTATGGGCTAAAAACAAGGTAAAAATGAATACTAATTAGAATTGTAATATCTTAGGTTCTGAGAAAAAATAACACCAATGTTGTTGTTTGTTAATGTATTTAATATTTATCTGTATAAATCATCATCATCAAGCTACACACACACATACACACACTTGTACATGTATTGTACATATTTTCTTTTATTAATGTAGATCGTTGCCTAAAATAACGTCATTTAGGAACATTGCCGGTGCAGTAAATCCCTCGTGAACCGCATATGCTAAATACCATATAATAGATATAATATGCGCACATGTACCCATGGTGGGCCGTCCTGACAAACACGTACAGTAGTGTTGTACTATGTTGTTTCTGCCTTCAATGTAGTTATTATTTATCAAAATGTGGCAATAATATACCCGTGCTTTGACGTGTGGGGACTGTATGCGCCCACGTAAAAGCCACACGTCTTCATGGATTCAAATGCATTTCTTCATTACTCATAGAACCTCGTACTCTAAAATTCAATCTTGATCCACGTTGAACAGCTGCTCGTAGTATGTCACAAACATCACTAAAGTGGGCTGCAGTAAAATAATTAGTGGTGTTGCAAAAATTTTATTTATTTATTTATTTATTTTCCCAACTTACATCTATCTTTACAGGGCAACCTATTGCGATAGTGTACTATTATCTAATCTCTTATCCTAACTTATTACTAACTTCTTATTATAATTAAATTTTGTAACTTATTACAAACAATGCATTCTTTGTGAACTCACTCAGAGAACAACAGAATAGGTCCGAGTCACTAGCGATGAGGTTGAGAGTGCGGAGCGCACGCGTCAGTGGCGCCTCACTTAAAAGATTTGTCCGAGCGCGCGGCTCCGCCAACAGCCTTGGCTGTCGTCTTCGCCACACGTACCTGTCCGGAACACACAAACCTATGTGCCCTAATATATCCGCATTATATACCTTCCCTCTAAGTACTTTGAATATGTACGAGGTGAGTGCGAGATCCCTCCTGACCCTCAGATCGTTATATCCAACCATGCCCAAAATAAATAAAGTCGGGTACATAAGCGGATAAAACGGATATACACCATACAAGCGCAAGTACAAGTACCTCACAAACTTGTTCTGTACTCTCTCCAGCATGAGCCTATATTTAGATTCGTGTGGAGCCCAGATGACTGCGTTACATTCTAATTGGCTTCTAACTAAAGCATTATATAAGGCGATAACCGCTTTAATATTATTAAAACCACGTACTATGCGTAGCATAAAACCCAAATTACGGTAAGCTTTTCTGCAGCAGCTTGTGATGTGATCACGAAACGTTAGCCCAGTGTTGAATTTAACCCCTAGGTCCCTAACTTCCGTAGCCCTAGCCATTGGCAACCCGTCTATATTGTAAGTATATAGAATAGGTGTGCGCGCGCGAGAGAAAGTGATTGTTACGCACTTTGAGATGTTGAACTGCAAGATGTTATCCTTGCTCCAGGTCACCACTCTGTCTATGTCTCTTTGAAGCCTGTCACAGTCTTCTAATTTACTTATCTCCAGCGATAGCTTGAGATCATCAGCAAACAGTAAACATTTGGCGTCTTTAACAACTTCTGGCAAATCATTAATCATAAGAATGAACTGCAAAGGCCCAAGATTACTGCCCTGACTCACCCCCGACCTGGTAAAATATGGCTCTGACTTGTGTCCCGCATATTCTACGTACTGTTGCCTACCGCTCAAGTAACTTGCAAAAAATTTTAGTAAATGTGGAGTGAAACCAACGGCCGCTAACTTTTTTAGCAAAACATCATTATTTACTAGATCGAATGCTTTTTTAAAATCGAAGTAAGCGGCATCAGTTTGGCCCCCACTGTCCACTGTTGGCACAAGATTAGCCATGTAGTTCAGGAGATTGCTAGTAGTGCTTCTTGCCGGCCGAAATCCGTGCTGGACATCTGAAAGCTGGCTACTGACCTGTTGAAATATGCTTTTATGAATAGCCGCTTCGAATACCTTCGCCGGAGTCGACAGCACTGCGACAGGCCTGTAACCATCCACCGTCATGCCTGACCCTCCCTTTGGCACCGGTACGACGCGGGTAATCTTCCACTTCTCCGGAAACACAGCTCCATCCAGACATTTATTATAAATGTATTGCAGCGGTTTGGCTAGCGCCGACCGACAATCCTTAAAGATGTAAGGCGGAATGCCGTCCGGCCCAGACGACTTTTTCGGTTTTAGCTGTTGAAGCGCGCAACATACGTCCGACAGTTGTAAGTGATCAAGATGTACCCGCGCCGCTCCGTTCTCCCCGCCCGCTTCAGTCATAGCCGCATTGACATCCAACTCAGGCTGTTCTGTACTATACACCGAATAGAAGTACTCAGCAAACTCCTGAACACACTGTTCGTCAGTCAATGCCTCGCCATTCTTTAAAATCTTTTGCTGACTTCTACTACCTCTTCTAGATTTTGCATAATTCCAAAACGACTTCGGGTCTTCCAGCATTTGGTTTTCAACACGGTGCTCATGTTGTTCCCGAGCGCCTAAAATCAAATTTTTAACTATGGTTCTACACTGAGCAAACGCTTCGTAATCAGTCATCAACCTACTTGTTTTGTACTGTTTATGTAGAGCAGCCTTTAATTTTATGTTGCGAATTATTTCAACAGTGTACCACTCAGGATAAATATACCTTGAGCTTACACGACTTCGCTTTTTCTTTGGAACGCAATCATCAAAAATCGAATTAATAATATTGTAGAAATAATTTAAACTCATTTGCAAATCTAACTCATACATTGGAGCCCAATCTACGGCCGCAATTGATGAGTACAATAAGAAAAAATCGGCTTTGTTGAAGTTCCAGCCTATAGGTTCATGTGTACCCGCAGTCAGTGCTGCCGAACCCGCGCGCAGGCGCTGGCGCACTCGCAGACTCACCGACACATCGAGCGGCGGGTGATACGCGTCCACCGGCACAAGCGGCGCCTCCGCCGCGCGCACGCTCACACTCCCTTCCTCCGCGAATGTACCCAACACTAGATCTAATTGTCGACCATTGCAATTGTCTACCTTGTTACTCTGAGTGAATCCACAATAAGTTTGAAAACATTGAAAATAATTGACTATGTTTACAGAACAAGAATGCAAGTTGAAGTCACCTATTACTAACGTGTCGTTATAACATTTACACAACTGTTCAATAATCCTAAATAAAACCATGTATTCATTTTCGTTACTATTAGGTGGGATATAAACAACACATAACAAAAACAATAATCTATTACGTTGGTACACTGTTGCACATACCAGTTCAAACACCTGATTATCGATGTTGACGTCACCCGGTAAGGACACTCGTCGCAGCTCAAAACGCGGTGTGGCCACGAGACACGCACCTCCGTGTTTACGCCCATCTGCTCGATCACATCGTATAATGGAGTATCCAGGTGGAATTAATTCTGCGTCATGAATTGATTCATTACAGCCCGTTTCCGTAATAGCAAATAAGTTTGCGCTTGAAGATAAAACTCCTACATAAAAATCCTCTAATTTAGTGCGGAGACCCCTTACATTTTGGTAAATTATCTCCACCGATTTACTCCGGAGGTTTTGGTTTATTGGTTTGTCTCCGAAACCACACCCATTCGCAAAACTCAATATTTACTGCCCAACTTTCTGGTTGACACAATAGTTCATATTTGCTTTCCGGGACTCCTATAATGAAGGAAGCATAGTCTCTTTCGGTCTTATGGTTTATTTTCTCTATTTTCACCGGTATTGGCTCTCCATAAAGCTTCTTCACGTGTTTTTCTAAATTTTCCACGGTCGTTTCCTTCCGCAGACGCCATACATGCAAATATTTATTTTTCTCAGTTCCCTGAATTTCAGTTGAACCCGTGCTACCTCCTTTTCTCACATCGCTATTTGGATATCTGTTTTTTTTTCTATTTACTAATGTCCATCTCTCCTTTTTTTCCGGATTTTCATTATCCTTTTCTATAACAATATCTGATTTATTTAAACTCTTTTCCATAAATGTTTCCTGTTTTTTTCCGATAATTACTTTGTTGGCAGATTTCGTGGCCACACATTCCTTCGTTGGTACAAAATTACTAATTACCTCCGTTTGACTTTCCTTAACTACGCTTGCAAATGACACTGCCGGTATTCTAGATCCTCTTTCGGTCTCACTTTTCTCCTTAATATTTCTGGCACTAACACTGGCTTCTAATTGTTCATTTTTTTCTAATAGTACTTTAATTCTGTTTTCTAAAATATCCACTTTGTTAGCTTTTTCTTGAACTACCTTCATTATGCTTTTTAGTTCTCTTAATTCTGTTTCTGTGTTAACTAAATTATTTTGCAGTAGTATAAATTCCTTCCTTTGCTCATCCAGACGAGTTTTAATCTCTAAGCGAAACTCCCGTAGTTCATCAAGCACTTGGTTCCTGTTATCAATCACAGTAACTTCCTTTGGATTGCGACGACTGCCGCGCTCCGTGTTTACGTAACTTGGTGAATAATGTTCGTCCATCATTGTGTTTCCTCGGACCGGTGTATCAGAATTACCTTTCTTTGGGATAGTGCATGTACATTCTGGACATATCCATCTGTTCTTGTAATCCTGCGTGAATGCCCTAAACTGCACCTCCGTTAAGGTAAGACACTTCAGATGATACAGTTTTCTACATTTGTCTCTTGAACACTGCATATGTAACAAATCTGTGATCCCATCATCACAGCCGTCACATTTCTTATCCATTTAGGAAAATATTCCCAAAAGTAAAAAACAAAGTATTATTTAAAGTAATCCCGCAAGCAACACGTCCGCGCGCTCGCTATGCTCAAAAAAATCCGGCAACTCATCCCAATTGTTCTCTGCAAGGTGTTCTTGACATACTCTAGCACCATCGGGGTATACAACTTGTATTCACAAAGGATGTGAACTTTAATTGCCTCTGGTATTTGGTGTCGTGTGTCATTACCACAGATTTTGAAAATACAATGTGCAGGAGTGTTAGAAGCTCTCTTGTACTCGGGAACATGAAGTTCGTTATCATTTTGTCCACCAGGATCATTAGCTTGCACTTCTGGCACAACAGGTGGTCTAACAGCATTATCAGCTCTCTGCCAACATCGATGGCATACGCTTCGTGTGTTGTCGAACACCACCTGAAAATGGCATAACCCGTCAAATAATTCATATGTCATTTGTCCTTTTAAAAAAAAACAACGATTTCTGAGAAATCGATTATTTAGAATAATCGATTTCTCAGAAATCGTTGCTTTTTCGCTAACGGCTTTGTTCAAGAATAGACCACGTGCACGTGAATAGAGTTTACAAACCGAATTCTACGTAGGCCGATACTAAAACCAGTAAACATTATTATTATTATTATTGAAGCGGGTATTACAAATGTCGTTTTTCACTTGTGCGACATAGCAATGTGGGTTGCATTGTTCATTAATACTTTCACAATAAACATCTTGCATTTTTTGTCAAAGATAACTTTGACAAAGTCATATGTAGGTACATAAAACAGCATTTGAGCATTCTGTCCGACTGGGATCGATCAGTCAGTGATAATAATGAATTAGTCATCTGTTGACTAATTCATTATTATCACTTTCCTAACCATAATTCCCGGCCAACGAGTAACCGCGCTGAACACTGTTTAACCCTCATGATCATTGCTTATACGTATTTTGAGTATCTGCGAGCATAGCAAGGCTAAGATTCAAATCTATTAAATAATTATACTAATAGAAATATTAACCTCCAATACTGCATTTTCTTGTATATATGCAGCAAGCTCTGGTTGCGCTCTTGGAAGACTGTCCGTTAAAACGTGTTGTTGATACCTTCCGCGATAGAGCCCTCGCCTGCACATAGCACAGTTGTGTAAGTTTTCCATCTCAACGCATTTACCCAAATCGATAAACAGTTCAGTATGCCAGTGTGATAGCCGAATTCAGTAAAAAAAGCGAATAACAGTGTCCAAGTGATAGCCGGGTCTACAATATAAACAGATATCACCAGTGTCCAAACACCAAACCAAAGTCGTTAACAAGCAATGCATAAGAAATAACAAACGTAACGTACTTTCGTGCACAGTACCAATGAACGACTGCAACAGCGCGCCCAATCATCGGCGCTCGCGCGCTTCGCACAATCGGTTTAGAGAGGGGAGGGGGCCTCCCGCGGTCGCTCAAAGGATCTAGTTACCGGTCGTATTACCTTTTTAATAGTTTTGTTACTGAAACATAGTCAAACTCATTTTTGTATTTGTTTAAGAATTAAACACAAAAACAAGGTTTTTTAGTGTTTACTTATATTTAAACTGATAATTGCGAAATACATAGTATACGTATACAACGATATTGATGTTATTTACCTTTAGACACTTAAGATATTACAATATTAATTGGTATTTATTTTTTCCTTATTGTTGATACCTATAACTCAGAACGGACAAACATTTCAACAAAGCTGTCGTAGTAAATGTTGTTCCAGGTAAAAAGACCTATCCAACGACACATATGTCTTCGCTATTGGTGGGGTGTACCAATTCGCCCATTGTCCTTTCATCCAAATCTGTTCAGTCGTTATAGCTTCAAAGCGTAACAAACAAACATACAAAATATCCAATTTTTTATCTTTATAGTATTACTAGCTGCGCCCCGCGGTTTCACCCGCGTAAAATTCGATCCCGTGAGAATATCAGGATAAAAAGTAGCCTACATGTTAATCCAGGGTGTCAGCTACCTCCATACTAAATTGTATCAAAATTGGTAAAGCCGTTTGCACGTGAAGAAGTAACAAACATACAACATGTCCCAAAATTCAACGATAAGCCAGCACCGGAGGATAGACCTGCCCATGACTACTCGGGGAAAAAAAGAAAAAAAATATATATCTCTTTTTTTTTGAAGTTATAAAAAAAAAGAAGAAATTCTTAAAAAAGTGAGACCTTTTATGATATTTTTCACTACCATGACCACACTTTTTTAAATATTTCTGTTATTTTTTTTTATAGGCAACCTGAATAGCACTGCTATCTACCACAATTCTTAAAAAATCCAGAATACCTCTAGTTTTTTCACGTAAATTAATGAAACTTAATTTATTCCCTAAATTTTTTGAAGATTTTTACTTTTAATCAACTTTAACTCATCGTGGTGTAAAAAAAAAGTATGAACACTACTATGGCAAGTTTTTTTATAAATTGACGCAACTAATCAAGATTCCAAAATGGTATAATACTCTAGGAAAATCAACCACAAAAAAATTATATCCATACTAGTTCAAAACAAGAACCAAATTCCTTAAATTATAGTTGACAGTAATCACTTTCACTGCGTGCCCAAAATGGGTTCTTGTTACAATTTCTAGGAATTTGAGTGGGGCATACATACCTTAGAAGTTAGAGAGAGATAGATAGATAGAGATATTTACGTTAAAAAGAGACAACAACAGGGCAGGTAGTGGGTTCTTGTTACAATTTCTAGGAATTTGAATGGGGCATACATACCTTAGAAGTTAGAGAGAGATAGATAGACAGAGATATTTACGTTAAAAAGAGACAACAACAGGGCAGGTAGAGAAGCTGTTATTATTCTCAGAGCAAGTCAGTTCAGTACGCTCTGCTCCTTTGTTTACTGCGCACCGTTCCGTATTCAACTGACGTGGCTCTCGTACGTACTAACGACTTTTGGCTTGGCTTTTTGGACTGGAATCGATCTGCAAACTGAACTGACCTGGCATTATCTTGGACTACGATTGTGTGTTTTGTGACTACGATTGTGAGTTTTGTGATTTGGAGTTCTGGCGCATTTTGGACTGTTTAACGATCAACATGCCGCAACCATACACACCACAGGAATACGCAAATATGCACCTCATCTATGGAGAAACCCGATGCAATGCTAACGCTGCTAGCAGACTGTATCGAGAAAGGTACCCAAATGCTCAAAGATATCCTGATTATCGAGTGTTTATTAATGTGCATCAAGCGTTTTCGGAGGGTCGTATGCCATCCAGTAGGAGAAACGCTGGAAGACCTAGTTCGGATCGTGATGAAGAAGTTCTCAATGAGATAGAAAATGATTCGACTACTTCGGTACGCGCCATAGAAGAAGCTACAGGAATCCCGAAAAGTTCTGCACATCGAATTTTACAACGTCACAAGCTTCACCCATATCATTACAGGCGTGTGCAGACGTTGTTACCGCGGGACTATCCATTAAGAGTCACATTTTGCCGTGTGATGCTGCAAAGGCACAGGGAAGATCCCCAATTCCTGGACAAAATTCTATGGTCGGATGAAACAACATGCAAGAAAGATGGATATTTAAATCTACACAACCTACATAGTTGGAGCAATGAAAATCCGCACTTGATGAGACAAGACAGATCCCAATATCAATTCAAGGTTAACTTATGGACCGGCATATTAAATGGAAAAGTAATTGGGCCCTTTGAGTTACAAGGAAACTTAGATGGCAATAGTTATTTAAACTTTTTACAAAATGACTTGCAAGAATTGCTAGACGACGTGCCCTTAAATGATCTCCAAAACATGTGGCTCCAAAATGATGGTTGCCCAGCACACTATGCCCGCCCTGTGCGAGAATATTTAAATCAAGAGTATCCAGGGCGTTGGATCGGGCGACTTGGTCCTATCTTATGGCCACCTCGTTCACCCGATTTGAACCCCCTGGACTTCTTCTATTGGGGTTGTCTTAAAGACAGGGTCTACTCAAAACCCATTGCGTCATTGGACGAGCTTCGTCGAAATATCAGTCAGGCTGCGGATCATATTAATCGCAGAAGATATGCAAGACAAATAAAACGGTCATTTTTAAGGCGATGTCGTGCATGTATTATTGCTGGTGGCAAACAATTTGAACATTGGTTATAATGTTAATAAATTACATGAGAAATTGTTTGACCATTTATTTAAATATTAAACATTTTCCAAGAACTAATACTTTTTATTACCAGACCGTCATTTGGCCCCTGTTTAGAAATAATAGGAACATTTTTTTTTTTAACTTGTTTGCCTAGAGTATTATACCATTTTGGAATCTTGATTAGTTGCGTCAATTTATAAAAAAACTTGCCATAGTAGTGTTCATACTTTTTTTTTACACCACGATGAGTTAAAGTTGATTAAAAGTAAAAATCTTCAAAAAATTTAGGGAATAAATTAAGTTTCATTAATTTACGTGAAAAAACTAGAGGTATTCTGGATTTTTTAAGAATTGTGGTAGATAGCAGTGCTATTCAGGTTGCCTATAAAAAAAAATAACAGAAATATTTAAAAAAGTGTGGTCATGGTAGTGAAAAATATCATAAAAGGTCTCACTTTTTTAAGAATTTCTTCTTTTTTTTTATAACTTCAAAAAAAAAGAGATATATATTTTTTTTCTTTTTTTCCCCGAGTAGTCATGGGCAGGTCTATCCTCCGGTGCTGGCTTATCGTTGAATTTTGGGACATGTTGTATAAACACACACACACACTCACAAACTTTCGCCTTTATAATATTAGTGTGATAGTTTACTTTAGATAGTACGGTGTATTAAAATAGCCTCCACGATTGGAGATACTTAAAAGTACGTGAATGCAGAATGCCCCGGATTCTGGGTACTCCCAGCTTCCTCCTTGATCGTCATCTTCCTCCCCTTGTCGCTTGGCCCACTTAGGGCCGATGAATCACGTTTTCTCCCCCCATTCTCACCTGTCAACCGTCACGCTTGCTTGATATGAAAGCGTGACGGTTGACGGGAGAATGGAAGAATAACCAAAAAATAAACCGTTATTTTATTTTGTAGGAGTAGGCTTCACGCACGGCGTTTTAAATACAGATAACGTGAGCTTGTTAGGCCTGACCATAGACTATGGCCCGTATGGGTTCGTAGACCATTACAACCAGCATTATGTGCCCAACACTTCGGATGATATGGGACGATACGCATTCAACAGGCAACCTGAGGTGAGTTAATTGATTATCTAGGCTAATTAGAGCTCCGAGGGAGTGAAGTGTAATCTACCACACGGGCCCAGTGCGGGTTGCTGGATATCAGATGTCTTCGAACTTGGAAACCCTCCGTCTGGGATGAATGGAGGGTTATGTCGACTGCTGACCCCACTGACTGTATGACCCCACTGTTCATTCTAATACCATAAGTCGGGGGCCTGACAGCCCCGACAGATACTTGTACATTCGCCGCACACTCGACTGATATCAGCCCGCCATGCCTGGCGGGCCCCATCCCACGCGGGCGATCCCACGGCCCATCCGGCCAAAGCAGTGGTGATGAAATTAAAATACAAAAAGTAAAGTGCCTGTCTGGGTTCGAACTCGAACTCGTAAGTCGGGGCTAATATCACTGGGTCACCACTGCTCTTCTACTAGTAATCCTTAGTAATTGTTTCACGAAAGTTACAATGTATAGGTTCCTTTTTTTGATAGTGAAAAGGTTCACTATCAAAAAAAGATATCTTTAAAAGTTGAAATTGTTTATTTTACTTGCAGATTCTTCTATGGAACTTGGACAAGTTCGCGCAAGCTCTGGAACCAATTCTATCGGAGCAACAGAAGCAAGAGATCAAAGACATTCAAGCTACCCTCGAAGACTACGTTAAAACTAAAGTATTGTAAGTTCAAGCTTAGTTAATGCATAATCAACTTTATACAGAGTTGATATGACGGAGGGGCGTTAAATTACACTACGTTAACTATACGTGTATAGTATTAATTCGATATGGTACAAACATAAAAGGCGCCAAAAATGAGCATTTTTTTTTCAAACAAAGCAGCTTTAAGTAGCTTACAAATCAGAGTAAAACGCAACCACCCTTTATAAATAGATTTGACTGACCTTAGATGCCTAGGTAACAAAGTGGCAACGTCGCGTGCGCGCCGGAGCGCGGCGTGTATTATCTCTTTGGCGTGGCGGGCGGGCGGCTTAGGCCGCTCACACTGGCTTTTATGTTAGGTAAGGTTGTAAAGTACGCACACACAAAAACACAAAATTTTTAAATTCTCGATGTGTCTGCCATTCATATTAATGCACAAATTATACCAACGGAGAATATTGTTATTTATTTTTCAAATTAAATCACTCAATCGTTAAGCACTTTAATTTGTGAAATGCTAAAATAATCCTATTTTTTAGTTCAACAATTGTATTTACCTCTGAGGCATACACTTCACCCTTAATGAAAAGAAATCCATGTGAGTGAGGTCCGGAGATCGTGGTGGCCACCGTACAGGTCCGATTCGACCGATCCATTGCTGCCCAAACATTTCTGTGAGCCGTTTCCTGGAAGCCACCACAGAATGTGGAGGCGCACCGTCCAGCTGGTACCGGTACCACAACTTGCGATTAACGGCTATAGGCAGTTGGTCAGTATCATGTCAGTGTATTCTGACGCCGTGTAAATTACCCGAGGCATTGTTGAACACTTTAATTACACACACACAACCAACGTTTAATTACGTGTCCTATCACAATAAAAAAAGAGTCAATCACAAAAAAAACACTAACACTAAATAATAATAATCCCAAGTTACGTGTCCTGTCACAATAAAAAAAAGAAATACTGTCTTAAACTTATTTAGTGTCTTAGCACAATAACAAAACAAAATCATAATTGTCAGCGCGACAAAACAATAGCGGCGGCGGCGCGGCGACGCAAGAGCTTCCGTGTTACGTGACGTACGTTCCGAAAGGATAGCGTCGGCGCACTGAAAAAACAAGTTTTTTATCAAATTCGCAAGGATCTAGGATGCAATAGCAACACACTGACCTATTTCTATTTCTTTTACGCGCGGGATGTTTTGCCATGATTGTCACTCTGGTAATGAAAGTGCAAGTGTGTGTGTACTTATTGCTTCCTTGTTTGCATTGCCAACTTTTTAGTGAAATATTTGGTTGTACTTGTGACTTGCGTCAGAGCGGCAACAACGTATCTTAGATTCTACTCAGATTATTGTTTTAAGGTGCATGACCTATACGTATAGACATAATCAGCTGTTAGGAAAGATACAGCGTGTTCAAACGGGGCAAAAACTTAAAAAATCATTTGCCACTAAACTACTGCTCCTATTTAATTGATTTTTGGTACAGAGCTTGAAAATGGTACCTAGTATAGGCAGTTTAAAGGAAAGCCCCTCGGTCGTATCAACATTGTATTAATCAGAATAGCGTATGTTTTTTAACGGGAATTCTTGGAAAAATACACCGCTCGCGCTCGTACCTAATACTAGCATCATGGATAACATATCCCTATACAAAATTAGTCTTTTTTAAAACCGTACTACCTTCAATTACAGGAAAACATATCTACTAAAGCTTGGACTCAAAGAAATTAAAGATGGCGACGAGAAATTCGTTGAAGATCTGCTTGAAATGATGCAGTTGAAACTGGCGGATTTTACAGCAACTTTCAGACAACTTGCTGAGGTAACTGCTTCATATCAAATTTTTGTACTGTTTTATATCCGTGCAATGTAGGTGACTCGGCTCAGACGCGGCTCGTTCTTACAAAAATATTTTTCTCCTTTTTGGGATGATTATGTGTACCCAATGGGGTTAAAAACTCAAAGCTCGTCATAGGTGGCAGCACTGTTCAACGTCTAAAAACCGCTATTGTTTTCGAACGAAATTAAACGAAAACTTAGATAGATGTAATATATGAGACTTGGAATGTAGCAGTATTAAAAGACCAGCTAATGAAAAGGGGAACATTTACTACTACTTAGTAAAAGTAGTGGAGTTGGATAACAGCGACATCTGAAGTGACTTTCTATAACTGTTCGTCGTTCGTTCGTCTGACATGCCCGCTTTGTGTTCGGAGCTTCTCGGCCAAACTTGGATGTGCTATTCAATTATTCACATGAAGAGCAGCACGTCTATCTAAGCTCTCAACCACCCTGAAAAGTCATCCAATGCAGCAGCTGTAGCCGAAATCGGACATCATCATCATCACTATCGTTCGAACACTATTCGAGATCTTCAATTTTCATGTAAACTCATTTCAAAATCTGATTTTATTTTAGGTAGCGCCAAATGAGTTGACAAATAACACGGTACTAGAGACGAAGTGGTCTCTTAATAAGATAAGGGAGGCGCCAAATTGGGAGAAGTGGGCGCAGGCATACAATACTAGACTAAACAAAGAGAATGGTAAGCACCTATGTTTCTTTATGTATACTTAACCGGTAATAGTGATATCGACTCAATGGGAGGTAGCCTGTCCCATAATCAATGAGGCACTTAATATCGTGTCCAGCGTGTCGTGTTGTCTGCACGCTACAGGAGCTGGTGGGCGCCGCTGAAGGTGTAGTCAAGCTCGTAGACAAATTCTGGGCTGACTCTCTATAGATTGCCATCATCGACACGCTAAGAAGAAGAATGGGAGTTTGCTTGTTTTTGTAGTACAGTGCGAGTAACTACATTATTTTGTCTTTACAAGAAAGCGGCCGAAAGAAGAACACTTCTTAGTCGTTGATGTGCATGTATTGCAAGTCCAGACCTGGCACAAATTCGGAATCCGGGCTGCTACTGAGAAATTCCAGATATCCGGATCACCAGATGAAATAACACTTTGCCCGACATGAATCGAATCCAGGACCTCATGCTCAGCAGAACGCTTGCGACGGCGAGCCAAATTACTTTTATTTACATTTTTTTTTTCTTTAAGCCCAATAAAGTAAATGGTGTGCGTGCCTGGTTGATGGCAATAGGCTCTCTCCCTATTACTTAAACATAAATGGCGAAATGTGAGTGTAATAATGTAATGCCTCTGCCCAACCTTTTGGGGAAGCAAGTCATCATCATCATTTCAGCCGAAAGACGTCCACTGCTGGACATAGGCCTCCCCCAAGCACCTCCACTTCGACCGGTCCTGTGCTTCCCGCATCCAACGGGTTCCTGCTGCCTTCACAAGGTCGTCGGTCCACCTTGTGGGAGGCCTACCAACGCTACGTCTTCCGGTACGGGGTCGCCACTCCAGAACCTTTCGGCCCCATCGGCCATCTGTTGTGCGAGCAATGTGCCCTGCCCACTGCCACTTAAGTTTGGCAATTCTTCGGGCTATGTCGGTTACCTTGGTTCTCCTGCGGATCTCCTCATTCCTGATTCAATCACGCAGGGAAACTCCAAGCATAGCCCTCTCCATTGCCCTTTGGGTGACTTTTAGCCTTCTTATAAGGCCCATTGTGAGCGACCACGTTTCAGTGCCATAAGTCATCACTGGCAACACGCACTGGTCAAAGACTTTCGTCTTGAGAAGATATTGCGTAGCTTCCCGAACGCTGCCCAGCCGAGTCGGATTCGTCGATTGACCTCTTTCTCGAAGTTAGACCTACCTAACTGGACAGTTTGTCCTAGGTAAACATACTCGTCCACGACTTCGAGTGTAGCGTATCCGATCTTTATGAGAGTGGGTGTTACATGGGCATTTGACATGACCTTCGTTTTGTCCATGTTTATTTTAAGACCCACTCTTTCGGAAGCTCTACTGAGGTCATCGAGCATTAAATTGTACTGAGGTCCTTCATAGTCTCAGCCATGACTACGATATCGTCGGCAAACCGAAGGTGAGTTATGTACTCGCCATTGTTGTTGATGCCAGCCCCTTTCCAGTCCAGAACCTTGAAGACATCCTCCAGTGCAGCGGTGAACAGTTTCGGCTCTCCGAAACTGTTCACCGCTGCACTGGAGGATGTCAGGGAGACGTTATATCTCTATATAACGTCTCCCTGTCTCACACCTCGCTGCAGAAGAATAGGTTTCGAGGTCTGATCCTGGAGTCTGACTGACATAGTGGCGTTTTCGTACAGACACTTCAGCACTTCGATGTACCGATAGTCGATAGTCGATCTGGCACTGTTGAAGAGACTGCAGCACAGCCCATGTCTCGATCGAATCAAAGGCTTTCTCGTAGTCCACACACGCTAAGCAGAGAGGCAGGTTATACTCTTCGGTCTTCTGTATAACCTGTCGCAGCGTATGTACGTGGTCTACGGTTCTAAAGCCTTTACGGAATCCGGCTTGTTCGGGAGGCTGGAAGTCGTCAAACCTGCGCGCGAGACGGTTCGTGATGACTCTCGAAAACAGCTTGTAGACAGGGCTCAGGAGTGAGATGGGCCTATAATTTATAAGGAGGGCATTATCGCCCTTCTTAAAGAAAAGTATCACCACACCTCTGTTCCATGCCTGTGGTGTTTTGCCCTCGAGTATGACGGAACCAAACAGCCTCTGAAGGGCCTTCAGAACGGGTTTTCCGCCGGCCTTCAGCAACTCCGCCGTAATTCCGTCATCACCCGGTGCCTTGTTGTTTTTGAGCTGCTTCAGAGCCATCCTAATCTCGTTCAGCCTGACGTCCGGGATGTCTTCGGTATAGTGCCGGGTCAATCTAGCTCTTGGGTCGTTTGCCAGGTTCATAACGGGGTTATTTGTTGAAGTGTATAACTGTCCATACAACCTCTCGATCTCTCTCAACAGCTCAGGTTTGTCGGATACGATCCTGCCATCATCGGTATTCAGTTTCAAAAGCTGGCTCTGCCCAATAGACAGATCTCTAGCTGGGGAAGCAAGGCGTGATGTTAATTATTATTTTGTCATAATTACAGTGTTCGAAGAAGAGCGAATCGAGCGAATGGTCAAAGTGAATCCAGTTTATGTGCCGAGGAACTGGATCTTAGAGGAAGCTATCAAAGATGCTGAGAACAATGATTTTGAAAAGGTATTATATGCATTATATTAATTTCTAGTGTCCCCTGTAGCATAACAAAAGAAAAGACCTATTTCCTTGGGGGCCGTCTCCACGAGCGAGAGAATCGCGGCGATAGTCACGCCGTGCCATCAAATTTTCGCCGCGATGATATCGCCGTGTGGAGACTCGTTCTAAGAGAGTGTATAGAAATACGTGGCACGACGATAATATCGCCGCGATTCGCTCGCTCGTGGAGACAGCCCCTTAATGTTGAAAAAAACTGCGACAGATTGGATTACCCATGGACACGAAGAAACCCTAATCTAACTTTTAACAACAGTCCATTTAATTGTTGCTTTCCTAATAAATACCCATTAATTTCAGGTACGATTCCTTCTGAAACTATTCAAAAATCCGTTTGAAGTGAACGAGGAAGCGGAAAAGCGAGGCTATTCGGCACAACCACCGAGCTGGTCCTATGGACTTAAATTAAGCTGTTCCAGTTAAATATAAAGTACATACTGCTAAATATGGATACTAAGCTGTCTGAATTAAAATAAATAATAATAAACTAAAGCACATGAGTGTTGTGAAACAATGCTACGTAAACTAAGCATAGATTTTGATCAAAAATAATAATATCAAAATTTTCTGTAAAGTGTAAATTTCCTCTAATGGCTTCTCCACTCCAAATGCACCTACAGCGTGAAATTGTTTTAGCACAAAGGAGGGGGAAACGTGATTTTTTCGAATGAAGTTAGAATCGTTAGTACTTTTGTGATGTAATTTCTTGAAAGGTATTAGATTAAGATGGTAGTTTATGACTGTAAGGATCATAGTTAATTATTTAGTATGTATCTAATTTATTATTTTTGTACCAATTTATTTGCTAATATATGATGTTATGTTTATAATTTCTGCTTTTAATTTACTCGAATTTTGACCCATTTATTATTATTATTATGAGCCTGTTATGTCCCACTGCAGGACAAAGGCCTCCCTTCCATCTTTCCATTTTTCCCTGTCTCTTGCTATATCTGGCCAATCCTTTAGGTAGGCGTCCAATTCGTCACGCCATCTTTTCCTGGGCCTACCGCGTCGCCGATTCCCCTCCACTTTTGCCCAATTCTGTTGCGACATGCGGCAGATGTGGCCTGCCCAATTCCACTTTAGTTTGGCGGCTGTGTTGAATTGAATTCGACCCACAGAATTTTATCTAAAAAAACATTTTAAACTTGTAAATGTTACGGGCTCAAAGTCAAACAAAACACATAAAGCATAATCAGCCTATAATTATTTTCACTACTGGGACACAGGCCCCCTCTCGTTGCGAGGGTGTGGGCCATAATCGTGTCACTGACTGGCAGAGCCACCATTAGGGATTTTAATTTTGATAACACAAAAAATTAGTCGAAATTTGTCGCCAAATATCAGAATTTGTCGGTCACTAGTTCAAAAGATATAAGAGTTTGGTGGCCGATCTGGAGTCTCCCCAGCAGAGCCACATAAGTGTGGCTCAAAAAAAAACGGGCCAAGTGCGTGTCGGGCCACGCACAGTGTAGGGTTCCGTAGTAGCCCGTTATCACAATGTAGTACGATTCTGTTGTTTTTTATTCTGAATATTTAAAAAAAAAACATTTTCTTTTTCAATGCAAGTCTTTACCCGTTTTAAACAAGCAACTACTTCATCTTAGTCACTTTAAAAGATTAATGCTAAGGATTTTGTATTTGGTACATACAAAATTATCCAACACCCAAGTTCAACGACTATTACTGCTAAACTAATAAAGTTATCTTAACCGCTATACTTTTCCTTTAAAGTTCATGAAATACACTATCATCGTGATTTTTTCTAGATTTTTCGAGCCCGCAGTTTAGGTTTTAGATGGGGGGGGGGGGACGCCCTACTGGAACAAAAAATTGCACTTTAAAGTTTAATATTTCGTAAATGGTACATTAAATCGAAAAATTATTTTAGCAACCCCCAAGTCATTTTAGAAGACCTATTCAACGATACCCCACACGATGGGGTAGACGACGAAAAAAATATTCTTCCCCACTTCACGTGTACGGGAGCTGCCCTAAAAAAAATTTTTTCAAAAATTTTATTTTACCATTTTGTCGGCGTAATTAAGAGCGTTTACGCTGTTCGGCATTTCATACAAACTTTCAAGCCCTTGTTTTTCGAAATGAGTGAACCGATTTTAATGAAACTTTATACGCATATGCAGGATGCAAAGGTCTAAGTCTAAATAGTTAGTAGAAAACATTTTCGAAATGTCTTATTTAAATGAAGATAACTGGAAATCTCTTCTTCTATAGAAAGTTTAAAATCGGTCTAATTTGGCTGTAAAACTATTTTTCGAAAATGTTTTCTACTAACTTTTTAGACCTTTATATCCTGCTTATGCGTATAAAGTTTCATTAAAATAGGTTCATTCATTTCGAAAAACAAAGGTTTGAAAGTTTGTATGAAATTCCGTACGGCGTAAACGCTCTTAATATACGCACTCCTACAAAATTACAGCTTTCTAGTACTAAAGGTCTCTTAGCAAAACCTCGGACAGACGGACTTGACGAAACTATAAGGGTTCCTTGTGGGAACTACGGAACCCTAAAAACTAGGGCACCTAGCGAAGACCTTTTTTCTCCCATATTTTGTCGCCAATTAGTCGGAATCAGTCGACCGACTAATTGGCGACCTCTTTTGACCCAGTGACCGTCAAATTCTGATATTTGGCGACAAACGACTAATTTTTTGTGTTATCAAAATTAAAACCCCTGATGGTGGCTCTGCCAGTCACACGGGTGGGCCCCATGTGGGTTGGTAGATGTCACATGTCTTCGAATTTTTGGATCTAGGATTACCGGTATACTCACAATGTTTTCCTTCACCGTTTTGAGAGCAGTGGTGATGTGAAACAAAACACAACATACAAAAAAATACTGTAATTAAAATAATATTCTTTCCTTAATAAACACAATTAAACTTAAAGAAAAACCTATTTACAATTAACATAATTTTCTCTCTGGTAGCTCTCTGGTATAAAAATGACCAGCATTAAATATTCACTTGTAATCTTCATCGCCACTATCATCAGGTTCAGAATAATCTTCATCAATTTCTACCTTCCTTCTTTTAGGTTCTGGAACATTCTCTTTCTCTGCTTCTATAGTCTTCTGGGCTTCTGTTTGGGCAGATCTATGGTGGAAAACAAAAGAAATAGTCTTTGCTAAGTCCCAGCATTGTTTTAATACTAAATCTGCTAAGTTCTTCTTGTCTGCACAATGGTACCAGTTCGACAAATCTGAGGTGCAGTCAGAATTTTCTGGGGGAATTGTGACTTGGATATTGTTGACACATCTCTTGCATTTGAACTTGCTGTGTGTGTCTGATAATGTGTTTTCTTCCAATCTAAACAGATCTTTCAAGTCCTCAGAAGTGAAGTGTCTAAGAGATTCTTCATTTTGATCAACTACAGTGTCACTTAATGCCTTTTTGTGTGCTTGTCTTTGGAAGATCTTTTCCTCAATGGTTCCTGTTGCAAGGAGTCTGTATATGTAGCAAGGTTTCTTCTGCCCATCACGCCACACTCTTGCCATGGCTTGATCATCATTGGCAGGGTTCCAGTCAGGGTCAAACATGATTAGTCGGTTTGCTCCAATAAGGTTGAGTCCACAACCACCAGCTTTGGAACTCAGCATAAATATCCATTCTTTATTCTCCTTGTTGTTGAAACTCTCAACTACCTTAGCTCTCTTCTTGATTGTCATGGAGCCATCAAGTCTGACATACAAATAAGATCTCTTTCTACATAATTTCTCAAATAAATCTAAAGTTTGTGTATAATTAGAAACCAGTACAATTTTGTCATCAGTATTGGTTTTCAAGTTAGCCAGGATACAATCTAAGATCATGAGTTTCCCTGACAATTCTGGTTTCACATCTTTGATGTCATAATTGCTTGGTAAAAGGCTCAGAGCCTTTTCAAAACCTTCAGATCTTTCCACTATCTTGTCATAAACTAAATCAGGATGGTTACAGAGTTTCTTAAGAGTAGTGATGCTTGAAAGAGCACTGAGGGTGTTCTTGTCTCCATTGCCACTGAACTTGTTGCGGATAGCATCAGAATTTATGAAGTTTTTGTACAGTTGTGTCTGAAGGGGAGTCATCTTCACACATATGACTTGTTCAAACTTAACTGGCAGGTATTTAGTGAGAAGACTGCTCGTTCTGCGGATCATACATTTGTTGACAATAGAGGTTAAAGTTGCCAAGCATTCCTGTGCTTTTTCTCTTTCTGAAGCAGTTGCCAAAGCATCTTGCCCTCTTAGAATTGCATTTTCATATCTCTTCTTGAATTCATGAGCAGTTCCAAGGATACCTTCATTGACAAAATGAACTAAACTGAAGTATTCTGTCAAATCATTCTGGATTGGAGTTCCTGATATTAAAATTCTTCTTTTAGCCTTCAAACCCATTAAAGCTTGGTATGTTTGATTCTCAGAGTTCTTCAGTCTGTGTCCTTCATCACATAGGACTAATCCCACTTCAGATGAATGAAGAATATTGGTGTAAATTCTGAATGTTTCATAAGAGATGATTAGAACTGGGGTGGCTACTCGAGTTGTGGTAAATGTGTTCATATATTGCTGTAATTTTAAAGTAATGTCAGCTTTAGACCCTCCATCCATGGCCAGAGCATTGATTCTCTGCCCTAGCCACTTATGTATCTCATTGTACCAATTCTTGACCAAACTACTTGGACAGACAATGATTGCCTTACAAATTGTAGGCTTACAGTCAGGTCCTTGCCTCAGAAGTGTCCATAACAGAGTAATACATTGTAAAGTCTTTCCTAAACCCATTTCGTCGGCCATGATGCACCCATAGGCGTTCTCTATCTGTTGTCCAGTAACGCAGTCGTACATAAACTTCACTCCTTCTCTCTGATGAGGTCGTAAGATGTTCCCCAGCACAGGATCCACGACCACAGCCACTTTGATGTCGTTAGGACTCATCTTCATCTTCTCATGTTCAGGGATGTAAGGTGGGCGATACAATACCAACGCATTCGGTTCATCTGGGTCGTGTAAGGCTCTTCTAACCTGCGTCCTTTTCAAACCCAAGCTTTTACCACAAAATGAGGACACATAATTTGGTATGGGAACTTTAAAAGGCTTATTGAGTATCTGCTTAATTAAATTCTCGTGTTCAGAAGCAGTTAACAACGCTTGAGATGAAGATTTCTGTGCCAGTGGTATCTTCGTACATTCCCTCCGTTTATTTCGTTTGGATTCTAGCAGCGGGCTTTTGAAGACGTTTTCGCTGGAGCCGACCTGGCTCGGCGCCAGGCTGCGCCGCATTTTAGATCTTTTTATACCATTTATAACACGGGCGTTAAATAAAACAACAAACACACCTGTTAGAACTTGTTTTGAATTATTGAAAATTATAAAAATTTTAGATTTTTGACAATGACGTTGTAACTGCAGTGTTGCGATATAAAATATTTTAGTTACTTTACTCTTTGATTTACACGCATCGTTGTTTTTGGAGCTAAAGGCTGTCATACATACACGCGAAGATGCCAGAACAGTTTCATTTTATGGTCTATGGACATGGTACAGTCAGCAACTAAAGTCGATGGACACTCGAATATTTCTTTTTATCATATAATTTAATAGAGCAAAGATAGATATTAATAATTTAATTTGGGGATGTTTTTGTTTCAACATCATCAATTTGGCTCTATATTGTGGTTAGAATCGGCTTATAGTCTAACCAAATGTCGGATGAATATTTTATTTTCCATGGAGGCGGAGCGTCTGCCATCTGGCCTACATAAGGAAACACCGATATTCACAGCATTTTTGGCAACGAAAAGAGTATGCATAGAACTTGGCACCATTTTTTTAAAATCCGTGTAATAGGTGCCAGAAAACCAGAATTAGGTACTGCAGAATTCAGCTATAACAGACGGACAAAAAGTGGGGTTATGAAATAAAACAAAACAAAGGTTACAAAAATACTTAGTATTAAAATGAAAACATTTAACAAAAACTTTCTCTTACTTCTTAAGTTACAATCAGCGGTACTTATCGATGTTTCAGATCATCCACTACCATGATTCATCACAGACAATTTATTAACTTAAAGCATAGGTACTGTAGCTAATTTTAAGTCCGAAAAATAGTTAGGACATGCGATTATAGCTTTCGAAAATATTAAATGATTTTAATAACCCAGATAATATATCAGAATTGATAAACGTATTATAAAGTTTATAAAACTTCAGACACACAAAGCAACGCATTTGCGAATACGTGAATGCATTTTAATTTTAAACACAACATTAATAACTTAAAAAAACCTTCATCAAAATTATAAAATTAAACTCAATCATTCACTCATTACAAAAAAGTAAGTTCTCATTTTCGGACAAGCAAAGATTACCAAGCCGCATTGGGCCCGCGTGGTGGATTATGACCCACTCCATCGCACCGAGAGGAGACCTGTGTCCCAACATAACAGTGGGAACTGTATAATATGCTGATTATGTAGGTAGTGATTAAATTATGTTTGTGCGATAACATAGTTGGGAAAAGGCTAGGCAGATGATGATGATGTTTGTGCGATAGCTGGTATATATTTATTTATTCAATGTAACCACAAGGCATTATTTTTATTGTTTTTTTGTTTCTATAAATGTTCCATTAGACAGTGTTAAAGTATAGGAATTAAGTTGTTTTGGACAGATCCTTGTTTTTGAAGCCCATTGGCATAACTTGACACCTTGTGCTATACTGTGACGTCATAATAGTGAGGTCCCAAGTTACAGTACGCGGGCGTTAATATGGCACATCGAATTTTAGAAAGAGACAGCGCTCTACAGTCCCGGTTTTGGAACGAAGTTTCTTAACGCACTCTGCACACGTGGCGAATGAGAGCTAGACAGAAAAAACGTAACGTGTAACATTTGGCGTTACACTTTTATGTTACGTCACAAAAGTGTCGTGTCTAGTTCTCATACGCCAAATGTGCAAGAGCGAAACGACTCTCGGCTGGTTTTTTTTTTTTTTTCTAACTCGATGTTCCATATTAACGGTCGCATACCGTAAGTCAATGGAACGAGCCTTTCGCAAATTCCTTCAATGATTTCTCGGCAATGGCATTCAGATAATTAACGTTGTAGAATTACTTCTTGTTATTACGTACGACCCTAATGTTAGTGCCTTCGAAGACGCAGTCAGTCCGCGATGGGTACACGTTCTTGAGGTTTCCTTCAGGATCGACTACTTTCACCTGGCGAAGGAAACAAGATATTAGGATGCGGATAAAAATTGATGGACAATGGACTAGCTGGAGCACTGTTAACAAAGCATTTGGCTTATCTGTGACCTATCATAGATAAATAGCATCGTTGCAATAACTTGATTGTTGTAGCGAGGGTTCTCTCGCCGATTTTTATCACAACATCTCGCTATGTACTCCCCGTAGGAGTCGGCAGAGGTGTTTATTTCTTGGCTATGTAGGTTACAAGCTCCATTTAATAGAGGAGTGCGTTTTTTTTTGGTTGTTTTTATCACTGTAGCTTCAATGTGGATGGCTGTAAGAAATAGGCAGGCGCATGTAAAGCTCTGTGTAATAATATGCCTAGGAAAAAGTGAATTCTGATGTAACAGCTGACAGAGCCGTTTGGACGAATAAGATGCCCTGCTCCTGTACCTACCCCAAATACATTCTTTTTTTTTTGTTTAGCCTATACTGTCCCACTGCTGGGCAAAGGTCTTCCCCAAGTCCTTCCAGGAACTCTTTTCCCGCGCCACCTCGAACCAGCCCTCATACATTCTAGATTTCTATTTGTGGTAACATGATAAAGGAATGGGGCATTATCTTACCTGCTGCACAGTGAGGGTGTGGTAGGCAGCGTCAGGATCTTGGGGTCCAATTCCCAGCAGGAGGCACTCTTGCAGTAGTTTGTTCATCACAGTCTTGCAGGCGCCGAGAGACGTGTGTGACGTCACTTCCACAAACATTGACTTGCTCTCTTGAGACATCTGAGGAAATAGTGTTATGCTATAAATCTATACTAATAATAAAGCTGAAGAGTTGGTTTGTTTGAACACGCTAATCTCTGGAGCTATAGGTCTACCAGAATCTCATGGCAAAAAAAAAACAAAAACACTTTGTGTCACACCACAGTGTTTTTGGTAAAAAAAAAAAAAAATTTTGCCATGAGATTCTGGTAGACCTATACCAGTTGGATTTGAAAAATTCTTTTTGCTTTTGAAAGCCCAATTCTTGAGGAAGGCTATAGGCTATTTAACATCTCGCTAGGTCCCTTAGGAGCCGAGCAAAAAGAAAAAAGTCAGAAAGAACGCTAAACGAAAACGAAGCAATAGCGCGGGCAGGCGATGCGATGCAACGGGGTGGACCGGGGGAATAAGAAATTTCACGCGGACGAAGTCGCGGGCAGAAGCTAGTATAATATATATAGAAAAGGGTGTGTTTTTCATCTTATCATGTTAGCCTAGCTTTTTCCCAATTATGTTGGATTTGGCTTCCAGTATAACCAGATGCAGATTTATTTTGCATTTTTTTTTTGTTATTGCAAGAGTCTGTTATGATGTGCGAGTTCCTTTTGCATGATCAAAGGTATAAAGTGAAGAAGATAATAAGATAAGACAAACTGTCAACTGTCAGGCAGGACGACACATCAAAATTTTCCGTTTTTACAAAAAATATATATTTATTTTGAAAGATTCATTCAGTCTCAAAAATTGCAAAGAATGTGCGCAATTTGGATGGAGTACCAATGGAACTGTGGAGTTGACGCTGTGTAAGCATGCGTGTTCCATCGCGCAGCCCGTTCGATGTCCACCGCGCACAGGATGGATAAGCACATTAAGTAATTTTTTGCTCCGTTGGTGTAATTGCTGTATGGCGTTCCAGCAGGAGGATAAATAAATAAATAATGTCTGGAACCAGAAAATCTACTCTACTCTTTATAAATACACACCTTACACAAAGACAAGCTTGCTTCAGTCATATTTCTTTATCAGATATTGATCAACAATTTTTTTAGGACATACCTTAGTATCCTCCGAGTTAGTAATCGGGGGGAAACTGATAACTTTCCCGCTAGCGTCTTGCAGACAAGGGTACACAGGTTTGCCTTCCAACAAGTACAAGTATCTGTAACAAAATTATTATAATGTGACTACTTGTACAATAAAACAATACATTAACTTGTAGATTATTAGTTCCCACTAATAATCCTTCATCAGGGATATATGGATAAGTCACCTGAAATAGGAAAATGCAGAAATATCATTACTTGAAGCAACCCTTTTTCAGTTTCAGTAACAGGGTATACCCAGTAAAAAAAATATCCACAAGTCTTCACTGGAGATGTATGTCTCATGTAAGTCAAGATATTTTTTAAATAAACAATAATAATGTATGGTACATACTTGTGTATCCCAGAGTAGACATTCCTCTTCTTTTCCTTGCGCAGAGCCTCAGCCTCCGCTGTAAGCTGCTGGAACAGTTGCTCGCCGGAGTAGGGTCGCAGCCTCGACAGCGGGACCAGTTTCAGAGCTGCTGGGGCCTTTGCTGTGTATACTAGGTCACCTGGGAACATTCAAATAGTAATTATAGCTTGAAGATATTTACTAGAAGTCACTGTAGATATTTGTAGGGTGAAGTGAGCAAGGTATTCTTGTGACTGTTATATTGTATCTTATATTACAATTATTTAAATTATTGAGGTCCATACAATTTGGAAGCTACAACTTGGAGCTTATATGTTTTTAATACAGTCTTTAAAATCTTGAAAAGAGAAATAATAATATCTTCTCCCTAATATAGTAAAGAAAACACAAATGTTTTTTATAAAAGGGGTACCCTGAATGAAAAGCTTGAAATAGAACAAAAGTAAAAACAAACCTGGTGCAATTTTGTTCAAGTCGTGAGTAGCAATTGTAGCTACATTTCTCTTATCACAAACCGTATCATGCAACTTTGTTTGCAGCTGTATGAACTTCTTGAAAGACGTCTCATTGAAGGACAGGTCATTCACAATACAGCACAAAATATACGGACGGACTACTGCCACTTGCGACTCAATAATCTTAACTCGTTGAGTGTCATCTTCTACGTGTAAAATATTCAAAGAATGACAGAGATCAGACTCTGTTTCTTCAGGCGTGGGTTCTTCTTTCTTTCCCTTCTTTCCTTTACCCTTGCTTGCAGGCTGGGTCGGGTCTGTCTTGGGGCAGTGGTCCCGGATGTAGTCCAATATTTGCTTGGTACGACACTGGTCAACGAGCTTCATGAATCTTTTGTCAGTGAATTTGTTGCCTTTCAGGTTAATTTCTGAAAGAAAGATACGAAGTGAGTCAGTACAATGTTTTGCTTAGTTTTACAATAATGTTATGCAATATGATTTTAATTATCCCCATGTTAGCAATCTGTGGTGCAATATTTCAACAAAGGTTTTAATATTTCTTAATAGCAATGTCAACAATGACATAAACAAAGTATTTTAGATTTTTACACAATTATGTACAGGATGCGGTAAAATAAATATTTTACCTTTCAATTTAGCCATGTTGGCTAATTCCCCAGGAACAGTCTTCAGCTGATTGTCTCCAATGTCGAAGTTCTTCAATGATGGCAAGCTACGGACTATGTAGCTAGGCAACACCTCGATAGAATTCCCTTTAATCTTCAGATCAGTTAAATGAAGCAGCACAGCATTCTCCAAGTCCAAGAAACTAGTCAATTTATTATTTGACAAATCAACAGTAAGCAAACTGGGAAAATCACTGAATTTCGGCATTTCTACGATTTCATTAGAACTTAAATTGATACTAGTTAACTCTTTCATGTCGTTCAGACTCTCCGGAATACTCTTCAGTTGGTTTCTCGACAAATCAAGCACTTTCAATTTCTTCAGAGAGGTTATGTTTTTATTAAAATCTGCTATTTTGTTTCCGAACAACAGCAAGGATTGCAGGTTTACCAGACGACTTATATCGTCCGGTATAGCTGTAAGACACGTGTCACTGATATTTAGAAGGTTAATATTTGTTAATTGAAATATACCTTTGTCTAAACCACTTTCCGAAATACGTTTCGAAATAGCCGCACCCGCCAATTTGATTTCATGGCGATTTTCCGACTTTGCAGTCGTTACTTCAGGCCACGCACTCATTTTTGTGACAAAACTATTAATTCGGAGTAGCGTCTATGCAGCTAAATAGGTATCAAATAAGAATTTAATTAGAAAAAACGCGCGCCACGACGGTTGCAAACAGAAAACATGAGAGAAAAATCAAATGTCAAATGAGATGAAATGACTTTTGTTTGACAAATTTGACAGTGACAACAGTAGGTGCCAAAATGCCAAATACCAACATGTTTTTTAAAATCCTCAAAATAAAAAATATACCAATTTTCGGTTTTTGTAGTGAAACTTCTTTAGCCGCGTTGGGCGTTTTTTGAGATGGGATAAATCATTAAACTCGCGACACTGTTACCGTAACCGACACCACGCGAGTTTTGTTTATAGGACGATTAAAAAAACACGTGTTCAAGGTTTCACTCACTGTTCTCGGCACACCCGGACTTTTTTTTTTTGGAAATTTCAATTGAAATAAGTTTGCAAGTCAACCTTATATATAAAAGCATCATAATTATGATGAGATTTGATCATAGAATAGACTCGATAGCCAAACAACGCTGAGGGACAAAATTCATTTGCTAAATCACTAAAATCACATTGGTTGATTCCTCAAAATTTAACAATTTTCCCGACAAACGGGGTTCATTTTGCTAGTTGGCAATACTGATATAAGTGTCATTTAACATTTTAAATTCGTTTGGGATTGTTGGACAAGCATCCTAAAGCTTTCTGCCTCATACAGGAGGTCACAATCATGAAACAAGAACTTTTCATTTGAATGAAACTACGGATTAAGCTATCAATTATTAACCATATTAGGTGACTGTTTGTGTTGCCACAAGTAGCGATACATAAAAATAATATGGAATCATACCATCGCATCGACAGTTACAAGTTAAAAGTTTTAATAGAATTGGTAATATTGTTTGCTTTCTTTGGCTTTTGATGATGAAATCACTTATCTTATCTTTACAGTTGGCAGCTATGACTAGCGAAACTTAACTTGGGCACCGGCAAGTTTATTTTCAGGAAATTGCATCTCATCTTCAGCACCACGAATCGAGCTTGATATTTTTTGCACTTTTCACCCCGGATACGTTAGATTTATCGTTCGTCGATTCATACAAGGAGTACTTAGTAGTACTTTGTCGAATTATGCAGAAAAGCTATGCTTATGCGATACAAGAGCAAGCAAAGCGATCTCGATAATTTTTGCATCTCGCCACGAATGGGATAGGTTTTATTTTTTCCATGCATACAGAAAGAGATTTAACTGTGTCGATTTATACAGGGTTAAATTGATTAAATATTTAAACAGGGTTAAATTGATTAAACATTTAAACACGATAAAACGAAAATTAAAAAGATTTGATGTTTTTGTTTTGGGAGGTCAACGGCCGCTGTTAGTTTTGTTATTTGTAGTATGAAGTGAGAAAAACTGTTTTCTTATGTTTAGATATCGATACCGATCACGACCGTGAAGTTTACCTACACAAAAAAAAGGAACGCGAATTTCACTTAAAAAGCTGTTTCTTCAACTTCAAGCGACTGGAATATGGATATTCCAGTCGTTTGAAGTTGAAGAAACAAGATTTCAAGTGTCACTTCAGCTGGCTTGCTGACACTTGTAGGGATATTCCAGCTGGCCTTCTGGCTGCTTCTGGCTTCTGCCTGGCACGTCTTCGGATGATCTCGTTGCAAATCTAATCCATTGCAAACTCCCAAATGAAAAAATTTGGTAACGCTTTAACATTTTTAAATAGCATATTATAGACCTATGCATCTCGTCCCGCAAAAAAAAAACAAAGTCGGTACAGAATCAACCAGTTTTTCAGATATCACTTGGTAGGGTAAGTATATCGACGTCAACTTGAGCATTTCAGTTTTTTAAAACTGCAAAACGAATTTAATGAATTTCTAAATCGTATGTGAATAAACTTAATAATGAAAGGTAGATTCTACTGGAAAAAACCAGAATACTAGAATACCTTAATTACTTATCCTACGTTTATTTGACTAAAAGCACTAACATAATAAATTGATAGTTTTATACCTATTACTAGCTGTTGCCCGAGGTTCTTCCGCGATCCACGATGAAAAGTAGCCTATGTCTTTACCCGGGTCAAAGTCTATCTGTGTGCCAAATTTCATCTAAATCCGTTCAGCCGTTTTAGCGTGAAAGCGTAACAAACAAACTTACCTACTTTCGCATTTATAATATTATTGCCGACGAAGTCGCGGGCAGAAGCTAGCTTCTGCCCGCGACTTTGTCCGCGTGAAATTAATACTTCCCTCTAAGAATTTCGAAAATGTATTTTTATCATTTATTTAGATAAATAAGTATTCGGGTAAACTTTTAAGTTTATACCGTAGATCAAAGGGATCAGATTTTTCAAATAAACTGTATCCCCGCTTTTCACCCCCACAGGGATGGAATTTTGATAAATCACCACCCATTTTGACCAATTGACCCAGATACCCATTTTCGAGTTAATGGAAGCTAGCAGTAAAATCCACCCCTTAAACTTTAATACCCTTTTCCACCTTGGTAGGAGTCGATTATTGAAACCCTAAAGCACATACTTTTTTATTTTTTGTTTTAATAGTAGGTACCTAGTTTCGGGTTAATCCGACAGCGGGTTAAATATTTTTCTAACCTATCAACTTTGTCCCCCTAAATCCTCTGTGAGGGTTTTTTTTTAAACTAAAAGTGACAATCTTTATTATTTACTGAGCCAAATATTGCCAAGTTTCAAGCTCATTAACCAAATGAATAAGATTTTTCATTTATTCTGTAACCCCTATTTTTATACACAAAGGGGTGGAGTTTTGAAAAATCGGCTGGGTTTTTGCTGTAGCTTGACTTAAAGATTATTTATACCAATATTCCAGTTATTCAAGCCATGTAATAAAATTCTCCCCTGTGAAATTGACTACCCCTCTTCACCCCGTTAGGGGTAAATTTTCGAAAAACCCTTATTATTTATTTTGGTCTTACATACTGAGTTTAGAGTTAATTGGACCGCGCATTATAATGTTTCCATACTTGACACCCGTCCCCCAATCCCCCTTTAGGGGGTAGTTTAGAAAAACCAAAAAGATCCCAAACTTCATAATTTACTTAGATAAGTATTCGTGCCAAATTTCAAGTTTATTAACTCAAGGAATAAGATTTTCCATACAAACGAAATCCCCCCGTTTCACCCCTTAGGGGGTGAGTTTTGGAAAATCCTTTCTTAGCGCGCGCCTACATCATAATAGCTATATCTGTGCCAAATTTCAGCGCAATCCGTTCCGTGGTTTGACCTGCGCGTTGATAGATCAGTCAGTAACGGTTGCCTTTTTACCCGCGACGGAACGGAGACAGTATACGGCTTATAAGTGTATAGTCTATGGTATACGGTATGCGTTTGGGGTGAGAGGATGTATGTGCAAACCAGTTGCAGTTGCCATTTATCTCCAAAACTACTAGTCCGATTTTGATAAAGTTTTCAGTGATGGGTTTGGATTTGATTGGTGCATGTTCGTAAATAGGTGTTACGGTAACAACTCACCAGGGGGCGCTGCAGTAAACATTTGTTTGTACAAGCAGATTTGCCATTTATCTCCAAAACCACTAGTCCGATTTTGATGCGGTTTTCAATCTTTTCTTCTCTTTTTGTGTATAATTTGTCTGTGTGGTGCCGGACTTAAAGAATAGCACCACCCTATACTTCCCGTGGGTGTCGTAAAAGGCGACTAAGGGGCGTACCGAAGAATGGGCAGCAGAGTTCTCTATGCATTCCACCTTCCACCACCATACCATACTGCGATCGCCAACCCGCCTGCCAAGCGTGGCGATTATGGCGAACCCCCCCTTTTGGGGGAGGCCTATGTCCAGCAGTGGACTTCTTTCGGCTGAAATGATGATGATGATGATGATGATGATGTGTATAATTTACCTATGCTCTATATAAAGTTTGAAATATTACCCGCGACGGTACGGAGACGGTATTATGCGTTTGGGGTGAGAAGATGTGTGTGTAACCAATGTTACCATTTATCTCCAAAACTGCTAGTCCGATTTTGATGCGGTTTTCAGTGATGGGTTCCTGTTTGATTGGTGCATGTTCTTAGATAGGTGTTACGGTGACAACTCACCAGGGGGCGCTGCATTACCTAAACATTTGTTTGTACAATACCAAAACTACTAGTCCGATTTTGATGCGGTATTCGTCATCAATAATGGGTTTGTGGTTGATTAGTGAGGATTCTTAAATAGGTGTTACGGTGGAAAATCAGTAAGAGGCACTGCAGTATTACCTACATTTTATTTTAGTTTCTACATATTATACATATAATAAAATGGTAGGAAAGTCAAAACTGTACATTGAATATTTTTTTAAAAGAATACTTGAGGTGTGATCTACAATCGATACCGAAGTCAAAAATATAGTTTTTAGATTTTTTGTCTGTTTGTCTGTCCGGGATAAACTCAAAAAGTACTGCATGGATTTACTTCAAATTTGGCACGAATATTATTAAGAAGTCGGGTCAACATATAGGCTACATATTATCACGCTATCACCTACGGGGAACGAGCAGTGAACCTTTATCTATACATATAATAAAACAGTAAGAAAACTGTGTCTGTACATTGAATATACTTACTAAAAAAAAATTGAGGGGATTTTAGAAACGGTAATAGAGCACGAATCCAAAAAAAAAATTTTCTCTGTTTGTTTGTACACGCTAATCTTCGGAACTACTGGACGACTTTGAATGATTTCTTTTTTGTTGTATAGGTATTAGGTCTGGGCTACATATAGGCTATAATTTATCTTGGAAACTTGAACACCTGATGCAGAACCGCAACAGACCAGCTAAACTATAAGAGATACAAAAATGGTACCATAGCAAAAATTGTTCCACGTGATGAACATTTTCTGCTAGGAGAATAAATTTGAAGATGTGGAACACCTGATGTGGAACCCCAAGAGCCCAGTTACACTATAACATATATAGGAATGACGTCTTAGCAAAAGTTGTTCGGTCTGATGGGCATTTCCTGTTGACTGACAAAAATGAAAGATCTGGAAGTCTCGAATCGTCTCGCGCATCCCATTATTTTCCCGTCCCCGGGCTCTTAGAATTCGACATCAGACGTTTCAGATCTTCGATTTTGACAACCCCGTTGTCGGTGGCATAAGCAACAGGATCCGCGTACGAAGTCGCGGGCAGAAGCTGTGTATAATAAACCTAAAAAGCCCTCTTAAAAAGTTTGAAATAAAAAGCAATATTTTTTTTTTTAAAAAGCCCACGATGGTTACATGTAATTGGAAAAGGATAAAATAATTGAAAAACCCCCGTTTTATAGAATGTATGTAACGAGACTAAAACAGATAAATTCATATGGCAGTTGGGGGACTTAATTCTTAGAATGGAAGGTGTTCCACAGAACGGTCCAATTTCTCGGTTTTTCTCTACTATAATATAGTGTACGGTTGTCTGTGTGGTGCCGGACTTAAAGAATAGCACCACTCCATACTTTCCGTGGGTGTCGTAAAAGGGGACTAAGGGAGACCGGAGAATGGGCAGCAGGTTCTCTATGCATTACACCATCATACCATACTGTGATCGCCAACCCGCCTGCCAAGCGTGGCGATTATGGCAAACCCCCCCAAAATTGGGGGAGGCCTATGTCCACCAGTGGACGTCTTTCGGCTGAAATGATGATGATGATAAATATGGGTACATGTATTATACGTAATAAACCTTCCTCTTGAATCACTATATCTATTGCTGTAAACTGCATTAAAATCCGTTGCGCAGTTTAAAAAGGGAGCGGGAGCGACTTTGTTAAACTATGTCAAGAAGAAAAGACTAGCAACGCCCCGCGGATTCACCCGCTTTTGTTTCGATCCCGTGGGAATACCGGGATAAAAAGTATCCTATGTGTTAATCCAGGAAATGGTCTATCTATGTGCTAATTTTCATCCAAATCCGTTCAACGGTTTACGCGTGATTGAGTAACAAACATCCAAATATCTTCACAAAGTTTCACATTTTATATATAGGTAATATTAGTAGGAAGTAGGATCTTTATACCTAGTTAGGATTATCAGAGCATGTTATCAAAGGAAATGATTAATCTTTTAATGCCTTGTAATCACAAAATACAGATAGTACCTACAGAAGGCAATCTACATACAAAGTGCGCTCGAGTAACGCACACATAGACATCGCTCACGGACACTTTATCTCGGACGGGTTGGGAGTAGTGTGAGCGCGGGTGCCATCCACTTGAGACACGCGTCTGTGAAGTGCAAAAATGGAGCAACAAAAAAATGCCTATCTAAGCTCGATTTAAATAATAGTTTCCTATTTAGAATCAGTATAAACGAAGTAACTTTTTAGGGTTCCGTAGCCAAATGGCATAAAACGGAACCCTTATAGATTCGTCATGTCTGTCTGTCTGTCCGTCCGTCTGTCTGTCCGTCCATATGTCACAGCCACTTTTCTCCGAAACTATAAGGACTATACTGTTGAAGCTTGGTAAGTAGATGTATTCTATGAACCGCATTAAGATTTTCACACAAAAATAGAAAAAAAACAATAAATTTTAGGGTTCCCCATACTTAGAACCGAAACTCAAATTTTTTTTTTCATCAAACCGTAGTGTGGAGTATCTATAGATAGGTCTTCAAAAATGATATTGAGGTTTCTAATAATAATTTTTTTCTAAACTGAATAGTTTGCGCGAGAGACACTTCCAAAGTGGTAAAATGTGTGTGTGTCCCCCTGTAACTTCTAAAATAAGAGAATGATAAAACTAAAAAAAATATATGATGTTCAAACCAATTTTCGGTGGAAGTTTAGATGATAATTCATCTAAACTTCCACCGAAAATTGGTTTGAACGAGATCTAGTAAGTAGTTTTTTTTTAATACGTCATAAATCGTAAACCGCAATTTACCTTTCATTCAATCAACTCAAATATAAAAAAAAAAAAAAAAACATTTAATTTCATAAACATAAACCCGGATGTTACGGAACCCTCGGTGCGCGAGTCCGACTCGCTCTAGCCCGGTTTTTTTTAGATTAACCAACTGTTACGTAAGTTGAAAACATGATTTTTTGTTTGTGTAGATATTGTGTTGTTTTTAGGGTTCCGTAGTTCCTACAAGGAACCCTTATAGTTTCGTCATGTCCGTCTGTCTGTCTGTCTGTCCGAGGTTTTGCTAAGAGACCGTTAGAACTAGAAAGCTGTAATTTTGTAGGTGTGCGTACATCAATTACTCCGACAAAGTGGTAAAATAAAATTTTGGAAAATATTTTTTTTAGGGTATATCCCCTACATGTGAAGTGGGGATGAATATTTTTTTCGTCGTCTACCCCATCGTGTGGGGTATCGTTGAATAGGTCTTCTAAAATGACTTGGGGGTTGCTAAAATTATTTTTAGATTTAATAATAATAATAATAACCCCGCCGCCGTATCTCTACGTTGACGCCGTGGTGGGGCTTGCGCGCTCCGAACTCTAGGCCTATGCCGGAAGAGTTTACTTTGCTGGAATAGGTCTAAAGTGAGGAGCCAGACCAAGAGAGATACAGAAATCCGCAGGGCAGCATGTGGCGAACTGTTGGGCAGTAGCGACCCCACGGACCCTATCTTCAGGGAGAAGTCTTGTTCCTCACCTCTGGCTTGCCTTTATTGGCCGGCTGGAGTGGACAATGACGATGAACAGAGCTCCCACCTCATTCTTGCCTTTATTGGCCGGCTTGAGTGGAGATTCGCAAGAGCAAACGTGCTCGGAGGAAAGAAGTATTCCAGTAAGATGCTGGTAGGGATCTTGACCGCACTTCCGGGATTGTCCTGATAGCCGTGGAATACCTCTCCACTCCTCATAAGCACCTCAGGACATGTTGCCCCCTTGTTGCTACGTCCCTATGTGCTAGCGACCGTTTCCGGGGGCCCATTGTTGAGTGTGCAAGTCACCCCCTGCCATTTTATCCGTGTATATATAAAACATTGATCAGGCAGGGGTCGTAGTTATTCCATAGTTCTTGGTAACCAGTCCACTTTAGCCACCCAAACCCATAGACCAACTTTTTATTTTTCCATATCCTGCAATAGTCCTACACCAACCGGGGGTTATCCTTGGGTGCACTTGCATAGCGCATACAGGGATAATCGTCGGTTGGTGCGCATTTCATTAAAATTTCCTAAGGGGCCTCTGCGAGTTGGCTTCGGCCCCTCGTACGCCTTCCAAAGGACCGGGACCCAATGGTTCCGAGAAAAAAGAAAAATAATAATAATAATAACCCCGTCGCCGTATCTCTACGTTGACGCCGTGGTGGGGCTTGCGCGCTCCGAACTCTAGGCCTATGCCGGAAGAGTTTACTTTGCTGGAACAGGTCTAAGGTGAGGAGCCAGACCAAGAGAGATACAGAAATCCGCAGGGCAGCATGTGGCGAGCTGTTGGGCAGTAGTGACCCCACGGACCCTATCTTCAGGGAGAAGTCTTGTTCCTCACCTCTGGCTTGCCTTTATTGGCCGGCTGGAGTGAACAATAACGAGGAACAGAGCTCCCACCTCATTCTTGCCTTTATTGGCCGGCTTGAGTGGAGATTCGCAAGAGCAAACGTGCTCGGAGGAAGGAAGTATTCCAGTAAGATGCTGGTAGGGATCTTGACCGTACTTCCGGGATTGTCCTGATAGCCGTGGAATACCTCTCCACTCCTCATAAGCACCTCAGGACATGTTGCCCCCTTGTTGCTACGTCCCTATGTGCTAGCGACCGTTTCCGGGGGCCCATTATTGAGTGTGCAAGTCACCCCCTGCCATTTCATCCGTGTATATATAAAACATTGATCAGGCAGGGGTCATAGTTATTCCATAGTTCTTGGTAACCAGTCCACTTTAGCCACCCAAACCAATAGTCCAACTTTTTATTTTTCCATATCCTGCAATAGTCCTACACCAACCGGGGGTTATCCTTGGGTACACTTGCATAGCGCATACAGGGATAATCGTCGGTTGGTGCCGCATTTCATTAAAATTTCCTAAGGGGCCTCTGCGAGTTGGCTTCGGCCCCTCGTACGCCTTCCAAAGGACCGGGACCCCATGGTTCCGAGATATATAAATAATAATAAAATCTTTATTTCAGACTAAGTCCATAGATACATGCGAGAGTTATAAAATTTGCACACGAATAAATTCTTTCAGGATATTTGAGTCCTGTTTATGAGCAATGACCTGTAGGATGCTGTTAGTGCTACTCCGGACTCTGCTCAGTAACGACGCGAGCCGCTTGCGCATAATGGCATGGAAGCCATCTACCCTAGCCTCCGCAAACATACCAGAGGCACTACAAAAACGGGGCAACCCTAACAACATCCTAAATCCATTATTGTATTGGACACGTAGGGCATTGATGATCCTCTGCGTATACCTGAACCACAGGCTGCACGAGTAGAAGGTCTGACAGTAGGCTCTAAATAGTGTCACCTTAACTTGTTCACTACAACGCGCAAACCTGCGGGCCAGCATATTGCTCCTGACCGCCAATGCCCTAAGTTCCCTTTCCATATCAGCTTGGTCATCAAGGCCCTCAGTAATGTAGTGTCCGAGGTATTTGAATTGATGCACCCGCTTCAGTTCACTACCATTCAGCTTTATCGCAGGTACATATGACGGACACTTACCGGCGGCCTTGAAAACCATGTACTCACTTTTCTTACAGTTAAACACTAATCCCTGCTTATGGCTGTATGTTTCACAGATGGCTAGCAACTGTCTCATTGCGCTTACAGTTAGGGTCAGCAGCACCATGTCATCAGCATAACTAAAGTTGTTCATACATACATCGTCAACCCAGCATCCTACTCGAGTGCTGCTGAGCCCAACTATAAGCTCATTCACGTACAAGTTGAAGAGCTTGGGAGAACTCAAACCACCTTGTCTCACCCCGCAATCCAACCTGTACGCGTCGGAGAAGCTGTTCGCCCACCTTACAGATTTTATCTGGTTTTGATACCAGAAATGAAAAATACGTTGCACCTGTGTAGGCACGCCTGTCCTCTTGAGTTTATCCCATAATACGTAATAAGACACTAGGTCAAATGCTTTGGATAGGTCAAGGAAGCATGCATACACAGGTGTATTCCTTTCCGTATAGTATTGTACAGTGTGCTTGAGACTCAGAATTGCGCTTTCAGTAGAAAGTCCAGCGCGAAAACCGAACTGCGCGTCATGAATATTCAGGTGTTTATCTAGTTCTGAGTCAAGCACACTGTCCAAAACTTTAGCCACGATTGTTGCTAAGGAGATTGGCCGGTAGTTGTTCTTATCGGACAAATCGCCAGTTTTGTTTTTAACAATCGGTACAACAACCGTTTTCATAAGGTCCATGGGCAGGTACGAGTGATTCAAGCATAAAGTGAAGAACATCGCGAGCACACGTGGCAGATGGACGCCAGCGTATTTCAAATGCTCGATACTGAGTCCATCATGACCTGGTGACTTGCCCCCAGGGATTGAAAACCGGTACGAATTTGGGTTCCGGTTCTTCATTTCGGTTCTTAAAAAGGTTCTTCTTTTCGGTACGGTTCCGGTTCAGGTTCCGGTTCGGTTCTGGTTCCAAAGTACCGGTTCCAAATAAAGGTTCCAATATACCGGTTCCGTATCATCCGATTTAAAGGTTCTCTAAGAAAGAAGGGATCCGGATAATGTTTGACGCCTGGCTGGCGTACCTTTTCTTTCAGTTCGCGTTCGAATTATTGGCAAGTAGAAGTCTGTAGTCTGTAGTCTATCTGTAGTCTGTACAGTATCAGCAAATATTGTCAGTAATTATTATTAGTGGCTTATATAAATCAAACAATGAAACAAATATAGTGGCGCACGCGTTGGTTATGCAACGAATGATGCGAATGATCTACAAATACAATGTACCCCTCTCCCCTCATAAAATTTACCACCCACCCACCGCGCGCCGCACGGTGGGCTGAAAATCGCCTTTCATAGAGCTTGAATATTGAAAGGACCTTTTTTGGCTTGAAATGGATTCTGCTGATCATTACTTTACTATAAAATTTCGTATGAGTCAATTGCGTGTACAAATGAAGGAGTTGTCATTTTTTAAAGAAACATTTGTATGGCGCTGACATGAAAAATGAGGCTATCTCTGGAATCTTAAGGTTGGCCATTATAATTATCCTTACACACACTCAGATATAGTACTATTTATTTGTAATTTTTTGACATAAAAATCCTTTCTTTTTATGTTTTATGATTAATTTTAATGCTTATATGCTTACTGATGGTGATTCATTTTAATGCTTGAATATAATTTACAATATTTTTTATACTATAGGCCAAAACAGTCTAAGAAATCACAAAAGTTCGTTTTATACCTATGTGGGATATCTGCTATTCATGGTAGGCATCTAGTACATTTAATTGTATTGGATTGTGTGATTAAAAAACAGTTTTAAAATTTGTATTGTATAAAAAAAATCATCATCGACAATAAAATCAGTAGGTAACTAAATTAAACTAAATAACAAATTATTTATAAAAACAATAAAATTGTAACTGAATTAGTATTGATATATTAAAAAAAAATGTTATAAATAAATGTCAACCAATGAAAAAAAAATACAATATTTATGAATCTAGCTACCATAAACTATAAAAGTTAATTTATTCTAAACTTCTTTGTCGCCATCAGAATCCACTTCAGAATCAGGCTCTACAACTGCCATTACATCTAAGAACTCCATCGGAGCTTCCTGATCCTGAAGTTTAAATTGGTCTAAAAATTTAAATTTAATTTAATTTTTTTTAAATTGGTCTTTCTTAAAGTATGTCTGCATCTTATGGGCATCCAGTTTTGGTCTTATTGTAGTAATAAGATGATCAGAAGAGACGATAAGCATATTGAGGACATCCTCGTTTGATGCTTGTCTGCTCTTCTTCCTCGAATGGTGTTCTCTGAACCTCCTAAAATCTTTGTTTCGGGCCTATGAAGCTTCTTCCGAAAGACTCCTAATTGTCACAATAGCATTTTCTGCGATTATGTCCCCTCCATGAATTAATCATTTGTGTACGGTCGATGTCATGTAGTACCAATTATACAGCACACGTATTTTTCCGCGGTTATTTTAGAGTATTTTTAAAATTCAGGTACTTCTATAACCTCTCCAGATGTGATAGCTTGCAGGATCACAGCAAACCTGCGGATCAGGTCTTCATCTAGTCCAGTGATCGCTGCAGTTTTATCAGGAAACTCAAAAAACCTTCTCGCTGTGTTACCATCGTTAGTTGTGCCTGATCCTTGCTTAACAATGTCGATCAAAAGATTGAGCTCGTCTTTAAATCGATCTTGGATTAGTTTTTTCCTTAACTGTAACAACTCTTTGTGATCTTCTTTTCTCGCAGACCAAGTCATAAAATCGAGACGATAAGCTATCTGTAGAAGACATTCCATCACATTAATGCGGGCGTGTAGTGACGATAACCCAAACTCATATACACCAGGAGAAACGGTTTTTGACGCAACGGTATTTAACTTATTGATTTCCGTAGGCTTAGCCAAACACAGGTAGCAGGCCGCATTTGATTTAGCTTCAGAAAGATACGTACTTTTGCCGTCAATCATCGTCATCATTAATTGATGACTAACCTCATTTCCTTGGTATTTTGAGGAACCTGAGCCTTGATTTCGTTATCCATTCTAGTTTTTTTCATCCATGACAACTTTTTTGCTCTCCTTCAAAAAACTACATTGCACTGGACGACAACACGAAGATGAGGGTTTTGGATTAGTCCTGTGGTAACTTTAATAGAACCAAAGAGGTCATAAATATGCTTGAATCATCTTGCTCACTTACCATTTTTTGCTTATATCTACTTTGGTGGGATGCATCGTCAAATCTTCACTTTGATATTAACATCAATTATTTGCCATGTATGACATTAGTACTAAGAAGACTTTCAAGAATCTTATTCAATGTTAAATCTAGTAATGCTTGTAGTCGTGTGTGCTTGTAGTGCAATCTTAGCTGAGGAATCCGTTACAGTCACAAATGTCTTCGGAGGGTAGCACTGCAGCTTAGCCTTTTATACTTTATAGTAAGATGGATATATATCCTTTGAACCTTCTCAAATTGTGGTTTCCCTCAAAGTGATGTATCGCCATTTCGATAGTTTTAATGAAAGTAGCAAACCTAGTGCTTTCTCTGGTGAAAATAATGATGAAGAAACGGGTTCCTTAATCATTTCCTTAATTTTTGCCGCTGCTCTGGATTTTTTAGTTTAAATTCAATAACAGATGCAATATCCTCACGACCATCTTGTCTAAAAAGTGCTGTAGCTGAATACGCTAGTTCAAGAGGTTCATCGCCTTTATGTTCCTCAGATCGTCTCTTCTTCTGCTTGTTACCTAGATCTTGAAACTGCTTTCGAGATCTTTTGGTCATCGTTGAAGTCGATGTCATCAATGACGTTGATGGTACAGGTTCAGCACAAATATTTTCGCTTATTGGTTCTTGAATGAGCAAATCGGTTTGCACGCAAATATTGACTGGCCAAACGGCCAGTCAATATTTGCCTGAAGCCAATTACTGTAATCACGTCTAAAAATTTCACTTTTGCGGTGGGATCGTATCCATCTCTTTTGAACTGCTCTTGTGAACCTTCGACAAAATTCCTTCAGGGTAACACTGTCTTCATCAGAAAGGCTAGAACCCAGTCGAATAACAATTGAATTGAACAATATTTCATGATCGAAGGAAGAAGTATCCTGGTCCCTCAGAATAACAAACAAATCCAAGTTTGTAATTATGCTTTCCATTATTCACTATCACTGAGACGCACGGTGGTATCAGATCAGTAGAAATGCTCAAAATGAACTGAAGTTACGAACTTGATTTTTGACTATTTATTGTTATTGACTAATGAGGGTATCACATTTACCTAATTACCCTCATTAAGGTGATCCTGCACTCATTGTTAAATTAACGTAAACTCTAATTATTTTTCGAGTGTATCCTTACAACTAGTTAATTCATCAGGTACATAAGTATTTAGTGATATGAGGTCCTCTATGAGGTCTATGACCTCTATGAGGTCGTTAGCTAATAAGGACTTAAGGACTTGACCATTAGAGGAGATTACATTCAAAAGGTAATTTATAATTACCAATTTTGTAAAACGAACTTTTGTGATTTCATAGACTATTTTGACCTATAGTATAAAAAAAATATTGTAAATTAGACTTGGCATACTCATATTTAAAGCAACTTTGAGGATTTTGAAAAAAAATAATAATAATAATAATAATAAACCATTTATTATCAGGTAACAAAGACCCATAGATACATACCTTAACCTAAGTATACATAATAATATAGTAACAATTTTGTTAGTAAATAAAACTTAATAACTATGTTAGTATCACTTAGTTGCACTAAGTCTTTGTGCGTTCTGGTGGCACTTGTCCGCGAAAGCGGCGGAATACCACATCCTGCGGCCAAAAGCTTTCTTCCATCACCAGGTGCAGGTAGCATGTTGGTATGCGCACCACGAACGCCTTGAAGTTGACGTTGCGGTGCGACTCCAGTAACTGCACCCTCGGTGTGTACCTCGTCTTCTGGCGCACGTACTCCACGATGTTCTCCGCCGTAGTGGTGTAGTGTAGGCGGGAGATGTACACCGGTGTGTTCGGCTTTGCGGCACGCAAGCTGACTTCGGGCTCCGTAGGAGCTTTGCCGCAGCGGTTCTTGTTCGTTCGTGACCGGCGCTTCCTCCTTTGCACCGTCACGAAACCCTCATCATCAGCCCTATTCGGTGCCTTTTGTGGCATGGGCTTCCTACTTGGAGCTCCTGGGGCACTCGCGGTGACGCTAGCGGATTCCATTTTTTGCAAATAGCACATGGTACCGCAATACGAAGTATGTCAAAAAATTACAAATAAATAGTAGTGTATCTGTGTGTAAGGATATAATGGCAAACCTTATGATTCCAGAGATAGCCTCATTTTTCAGGTCAGCGCCATACAATTTTTTCTTTAAAAAATTATAACTCCTTCATTTGTAGACGCAATTGCCTCATACGAAATTTTATAGCAAAGTAATGATCAGCAAAATCCATTTGTAGCAAAATAAGGTCCTTTCAAAATTCAAGCCTCTAAGTCTATGAAAGGCGATTTTGATCCCACCGTGCGCCGGCGCGGCGCCGGCCGCCCGTAGGTACCTTGCCGCTAGATCGTCCTGCGCTGAGCGGCATCGCAACTATGAACTCGTTCGGACTCGTTTTAAAGAAGAACCGGTAAAATAAAGGTTCTTAAAGGTTCTAATTTAGGTTCCGGTTCCGGTTCGGGTTCTAGCAACCGGAACCACTAAATACCGGTATTTTACCGGTATTTTCGGAACCTTTTCAATCCTTGCTTGCCCCTAGACATCCTACTAACAATTTGACGTACTTGTTTGGCTGAAACATTATACAAGTCACCAGTCATGGTAGACCCAGGATCTCCAGATGACGGACCTAGTGGTGATTTCACAGCAAAGTGTTCTCTAAATAGTTCAGCTATATCCCCGCTATCACTCGCACCGTCCACGCTCACAGGGAGACCAGATTTATGGTTTAGATCATTCGTTGCTTTCCAAAAGTCACTAAAATTCTTTGAGGCTCGACATTCTGAAATTATATCCATTTTTAATTGTTCCTTATTATTTTGACACCATTTTAGTCTATCTTTAAATACTTTACGACTTTCACACATTTCCTCATATATTGTTCCAAATTGTGGTCTATCCTGAGCAACCCAAAGTAAGAACTTATTCCTGGCCTCCCTGTGTGCTTCACATACGTGTTTGTTCCAGCCTGTCACTTGTCTCTTCTTCCTCTGTGTGCGAGACCGCGTTTCAGACGTGTTAATGACAGCGTCTGTTAGCGACGCTATTATGTCCTTATACATTTTGTCTAAATAATATCTATGTTTCTCACAATTACGTACATTATAACTACATTGCCTTAATTCAACCGGAAAATCTATTAACTTAAGTTTACTATTGCACATATTTGTATAATTCTTAATCTGCTCCTTAGTTCTATGGCCCCAAACAGCTGTATTTTTACTAATATTACTACGCGGACTGTTTTTACATATCCTTTTTGTACTTAATTCATACTCAATGATTAGTGGTAAATGGTCCGACCAACACGTATCATACTTTATAAATATATTTTTAATAGTTTGTCTAGCAGAATGACTAGTAACACAGTGATCGAGCCATCTTACACAACCATGAGCATCACTAATAAATGTATAGTTATTTGATACACTTCCTAACATATCTATATCTACACAGGTCCATTGTTGGTCCGTACACAAGCTAATTAGTTCATTACCGAATAACTCTCCCGGATGCGCGTTAAAGTCTCCTAACACGTAAACAGCTTCTATTGAATAAGTGTCAACTATAGCACATACCTCGCCAAAACACGACGTAAAATCTTCTAAATTGTCCACTCCGTTGGTTGGCATATAAACGCTAAAAACTAGAAATGCACGATTATTCACAGACACTTTTATTGCACTGATACGCGGATTTTTGCAATGGATAACCGTCACTTCTTTAAACAAACTTTTCCGCCACAATATTGCCACACCTCCGTAAGGTCGTCCTCTAAAAACACCATCCGAAATATCTATGGCTGACGAGCCGGTATAAGCAAAATCCTGGTCAATAGTACCCAATACTGGAATATCGTAGGGAAATAACCAAGTCTCTTGTAAGGCTATAATGTCCGCGGAGCAACACAAATTTCTAACATAATCAATAGACCTTTTAATTGCCTTGCAGTTGAAACTGATAAATTTAGAAATAATGTTCGTATTAGTTTGTAAATCCATTATTTGTTATTTTGCTTCAATTCACTAATCCTGGTATTGCCATTAGAGCTATTTTTATTAATGTAAACAAAGCGCCTAAAAGACACTCCTTCTGGCCATAGGCTATCATTTAAAAACATTTCAAGTTTGTGTTGTGGTACAAAAATTAATGCTCCATTTGCGAAATATTAAACTTTAAAGTGCAAATTTTTGTTCCAGTAGGGCGTCCCCCTCTAAAACCTAAACTGCTGGCTTGAAAAATCTGGAAAAATTCACCATGATAGTGCATTTCATGAACTTTAAAGAAAAACTATAGCGGTTAAGATAACTTTATTAGTTTAGCAGTAATAGTCATTGAACTTGGGTGTTGGATAATTTTGTACCAAATACAAAATCCTTAGCATTAATCCTTTAAAGTAACTAAGATGAAGTAGTTGCTTGTTTATAAATAACGGGTAAAGACTTGCATTGAAAAACAAAATATAAAAAAAAAAAAAACCGAACAATGAACAACAGTTTCGTACCTACTACATTGTGATAATGGGCTACTACGGAATCCTACACTGTGCGTGGCCTGACACGCACTTGGCTGGTATTTTAGTGTCGATAGGTTTAAGTCTAAAACGGATAGGGCAAAATAAATTGTGTAAATAAGGTAATCCGTTTTGAAGTTATTAGGGATTTTCGGTAGTGAAAATTGACAAAATATGTAAAATTTTATGTATATATTTTTGTTCTGTAAACTTTTTGTATTGTAATACTATTTTTATAGTTTAGTTTTAATATTGTAGAATACGAGTGCCACTACCACGATAGTTTTTTGTGCATAAGCCAAAGTTGACAACCCTAGCGCGACTGCCGAGCGTAGGTATGAAAATTGAAAAGTGAAGTACATACATGTGATTGCCTTCTGTACTCTCTGTATTTTGTGTTGTAATCTATATAAATATGTACACGTGTTACATGAGCACATCAATCTGCCTTGCCTCTTTCCAACTATATTGGGGCTTCCGGTCTAGCCGGATGCAGCTGAATACCAGTTTTTTACATGGAGCGACTGCCTATTTGACCTCTACGTTTACAACCCAGTTACTGGATAACACGACAGTGGTGAAGGTTCTATACAACTCGATTCGTACCGGCTTCCCTTTGAAAAATGGCACAGTCAGTATACGCCGCATACTGTTACGTGCTTGGGGTTTGTGACAATAAAAACTGCCGATTTCATAACCAAAAAAATGACACTTTAATCAACAACACTAATAACAACTCAAACACACTAATTACAAAACACAATTGCACTACTGATCGCTTTAAGTCGCACTTGAAGATCGCTTGATGTTTTCACTCGTGCGTGTCGCTTATCTAACACTGTGTCGCTCGCTTTTTTTTTTTTTGGGGTGTGGCATCTCGTAGTTCAACCTGGGGGTTGTCCACTGCTTAACCGGACTTTCCTGTGGATGCCACAATAAATTGAGGCCTCCAGCCAGGGCTTAAAAACTAAGCGACTACACGCTAAGGGCACCCCCCGGTGGGGTTCGGACCTCGGCTTAGGGCGTCGCTGGGAGAGGACAGCAAGGGACAGGCTGGATCGGAATTATTTGGGGACGGATTTTGGACTACAGGTTCAGTGGCGCTGGCTGGCTCGAGCAGGGTCGGGGCGGGCATGGCCGCAGCAGAGTCGAAGAAGCGCTTGGAGAGGCGCTTCATGAACTGCTGGACGGTGGGGAGTCTGAGATCAACGTGGAGGTTCACGTTTCTGACATAGAAGGGGGCTCCCGTGACCTTTCCGAGGAGACGGTTTTGGAGGGTCTGCATTTTGTGCAGGTGGCGATGATTGGCGTGTGCGAAGACTACACAAGCATAAGTCATGATTGGACGGATGACCGCGGTGTAAAGGCGCAATTTGCACTTAAGTGACAATTTGCTGCGGGCAGTCAGTAATGAGTGAAGCCTACCGAGAGCGAAAGAGGCGCGCGAACGCGCCGTCTTTATGTGCTCTTTGAAGTTGAGATGGTGATCGAGAATGACCCCTAAGTATTTGGCTTGCTTACCCCAAGGGATCGGCTTGCCATACAGAGATCGGGGTGGGGAGGGGGGAGTGTCGCTCGCGGCCCACGCCGGCCTTATATAGTGCCGCAGATAGTTCTAGAACCTTCCATTGTAGAAACATCTAGAATGTTCGAGTACATACCGATTTCGACTGACCAGATGTCGATAGTTCGAGAAAGTTCTAGAAAGTTCTAGCATCGAAATTTCTAGAAGGATCTTGACTACTAGTTCCGCTACTCGATACTAGATGGCGCTAGTGGTAACTAATGTCACCATGTACTAGGAATTAATTGTGGCGCGCAACAATACTGTATCACAGGAACAAAAGGAGTAGTGAGGGGCGCCACAGAAATCTCGAAAAGAGTAGTAGATCTCAGAAACAATGAGAACTTTCCACTAGCGCTATACGTAGGTTAGAAGTTAGTAAGATTCGGCGAATCTAGTGAATCTACTGATGCATCATCCGACTCTTCAGAAGAAACATTCCCACCAAAATCATTTTCATGTAAAATGGTACCAAGACGAGAGATGGTTCGCACTGTCAAAATGTTATCAGATCTCATAGTAGAGTATTAGTAGTAGAGCATTTTTCAGTCTTTTTCGTCTTACGCCCATGTGATGGTAGCGAAATGTTACGCCACATATTTTGACTAAGGTGTATCGAGTTTGTGAAGTTAGGGCTTGTAGAGTTAGGGCGTGTAGAGTTAGAAGCTTGGCTCTACATGAGATCTGATAACTTTTTGGCAGTGCGAGCCATACTCGTATGGTCTCGACTTGGCAACATTTTACATGAAACTGTTGAGTTTGGTGGGATTTCACTTCTTTTTGTAAGTAGCTTATGAAAACAAAATTTTTATTGGTGATTATTTGCTAAACTCCTGAAATATTATGTTTTTTAATTATTTATAACAAGGAGTCCCTATATCTATCAATTTTCAGACCTCTAGCAACAACATTTGCGGAAGTCTCATACAAACTTCCATCCCCTAGTTTATGAGGTTGGGGGGTAAACGTTCCAAGTTTTAGAATTCTTTTGTTGTTTGTGTCTTAATACTAGCTTACATACCAAATTTCGACTCTCTAGGACTTCAGGAAGTACCTACCCTAAGAGTTTTGATGATCATCAATGAGTCAGTGACGAAATCAGGGTTTTAACTTAAAATCTAAAGAGCTATGCAATTGAAACTTTATATGTTTTATAAGTCCACTATTAACATCATATCCCGAGAATTTTGCTTATCTGGTATAATCCAAACCCAAGTTAAGAAGGTTCAAAAAACAACGAAGCGCTTCGAGAAAAGGTAGATATAGTGCCCTTGCGCTTCGCTTGGCTCGTCTTCGCGGGGGCACTGGCGAGAAGCCTCATCCACTCACAAAAGAGGGCGAATGAATCACTGATTTGTTAAATAAAATTGAAAAAAATTTTTTATCTTTCTTTGGCAACGATAGAGTATCGCTAGCAGCGAAATACTGCGATCACGACCATTGTGACACTTTTTATGTATATGTCGGAGAAGGTATAGTGCGTCTCGTTATCATCAGGCATAGTTTAATTATTGTGGGCGAACTATGGGTAGTGCTGGTTATTGCGCAATAGAAAAACAGTTTGCAGTTCAAATCAGATTATAATTTCACGAACAGTTTAATTACACTAGCGATTCACACACTGTATAGGTACACACTCAACGATACGGAACGCGCGACAGTTTCTGAGCACATGTTGCCCGTCCGATGTCCAATGGTCAAGTCCGCCGCTCCACCTCGAAGCTCGCTCTCCTCGACCCCTCCACGGACTCAGGCTAGACTCTGTCCAGCGCCACCAGATGGCGCTGACGTTCCGAATAGTCAAATGAATGACGTATTTCCGACATATACATTTTATTATTCAAGTATTACAGTTCGAATTTGATGAAGGAGCGTAGATATACTGTTAGTTCGACATCATTAATGTTGACTTAGCCCTTACAAAACATCCATTCAAGGATTTCAACAAGTCAACATGTGATGCAGTTTAGGAATTAACTAATAATATCATACAAAACCTGAACACTAATAGAAAGGTCCTAACAATATTTCTAGACCTGGCGAAGGCATTCGACACCGCCCCCGTCTGTACTCTCTTACTCAAACTTGAAAAGTTGGGTGTCAGGGGGTTGCAACTGGATCTCTTTCAAAGCTACCTCACAAATCGCTCCCAAGTAGTGAAGATTGATTGTCACAGCAGCAATGAGCTCCCCATCTACTATGGCGTTCCACAGGGAAGCATATTGGGTCCCGTATTTCTAGTTTTTATAAATGACTTATGCAATATAAATATCCCAAATGCCAAGATAACATCCTTTGCTGATGACACTGCTATCACTTTTGTCGTACGTGTTTTTGTCAACACGTGGTCTGAACTCGAGGACAAAGCACAGCATGGCTTTGATGTAGTGTTGAACTGGCTTTACGCCCATAAGCTTACACTTAATACCTCCAAAACCAAGTTCATTACCTACTCGATCAGTTCTGCCACCCAACCAAAATCATCAATATCACTTAAAGCTCACACATGCTATTTGCAAACTCAAATTTCTTGCCACTGCGAACCTATATCCTCTACGGATGAATTCAAATACCTGGGTATAGTCATAGATAAGAATCTTAAATTTAAATCTCATATTAATGTCCTTACTGGCAGAGTTCGCAAACTTATATATATCTTGAAAACTTTAAGAAATATTGCTAATCCTATAATTATACGTAATGTCTATTTTGCCTTATGCCAATCTATTATTACCTATTGTATTTCCTGTTGGGGTGGTGCTGCAAAAACTATCCTTAAACCATTGGATGTTGCAAATCGCGCCATACTGAAAGTGGCTACCTTCCGTCGACTAATTTATCCAACTAATCAGTTATACAAAACCTGCAACGTCCTCAATGTGCGGCAACACTTTATTTTACAATCAATTCTTTTGCAACACCGCATAACCCCCTATATTGAACTTACTAAACGCCGAAAAGACAAAATATGTACTCCTCCAAAAACTCGACTGTCGTTTACTAAAAGATTCTTTTATTATTTAGGTCCGTCTCTTTTCAACACAATAAACAGAAAATGCCCAATATATAAATTGTCTTATCGTAATTGTAAAAAGACTGTCCGCACATTCCTTCAAAATAAAACCTACGACGAAACAGAAAAATATTTAACTTAAGTTTTTCTTTAAGACAAGTTTGTATATTGTACCACTTACCCAAAACATAGACCCACACTAATCCAATCCCTTTACTAACGCACGCTTACACAGCCGCACGGTCACGCACATACACACACAGACCCTACACGCACACACAGCACATACATACACACACACACACGCACACTCACAAGCACACATACACACTCACAAGCACACACACAAATGCGCTCGCGCACTAATACTTGTATTTAAAAATAATAACTTGTAAAAAAATAAAATTGTAGTAATACAATTAGAGGGGATCGGGGCACTGTTACTCCTTAATACAGGCTATGTCATAGCCTAGCAAGGAGAGCAGCACGTCACCCACTTGATTTTCAGAAATTTAATACTACCCACGTTGATAGTAACATTGATAGAATTTCGTCGGAACTTGAAGCACTTCATCCTATGCAATCGTATATCTGCGCATCAGACACATGTGGGAATTTAGCACGTAAAATTGATAGTCCTTTTTCAATATTTCATATAAATATCCGCAGTATTAATAAAAACATTGATCAACTAAGTACAATCCTTACTCACCTCAATACATGTGGACTGTGATATAATAGTACTTTCAGAATGTTGGCTCTCCAAAGTCTCAAGTGTTCCTTCTTTAGATGGTTATGTATCACACTTCACGTATTGCACATCAAACCAAAATGACGGCATCGTGATATATACTGCATCACGACTTGGGGTGGAGCAGCAAAGACTATTCTCTTACCATTGGAGAGGGCACAAAGAGCTGTTCTCAAAGTTATGACTAAAAAGACGTTTCGATACCCAACCGCCAAACTTTATAGTGACACAGCTACTCTGACCGTAAGACAGCTCTTTATACAGCAAACAATAATTAGGAAACACACTACACTAACTTATGACCCTTTAATTTATAAATGCAAACGTCGGTCGGATATAGTCTGCCCCCCAATCAGACACAGAACGACAATGGCTAAACGGCATTACAAAGTTATTAGTTGTTTCCTGTACAATAAAATTAACAAAATTCTAAAACTGTACCCCTTAAGAAAAATGGAGTCAAAAAGAAAATTTAAATCATGGCTACTAAAGCTAAATTACACAGCTACTGAGGACCTCCTTAACCAACACTAATACAATTTTAAGGAATCAATCGCTAATTCTACCATAACAAAATATTAATAAGTATAAAAAAAAAAAACGCGCCCTCTACATTAAATAATAGCCGAATTGAATTAATCGTCATCTGTTACAAACACATAACACAAACACACTCATAACAGCACACCCTCACCTGCACTTACTCTCTCACACTTAGTACACCCGTGGTTCACACCGACACCGAATGTGGCACATTCATTCTTTTTGTATTCTTGTATTTTAGTACCTAATTTTATATGGATTCCCTATATACAGGCATGCCTAAATTGGGAATCCAGTAACTCAATATTTTTTTTACTACGGACGTTTGTGGTAATGTTTCTAGTGAGATGGTGGAGCGGACCTAGTGTCCGTAACACAGGTTAATTCCTAGCAAGGAACTGGGTTTGCCTCACTATCCACCATGATATTCCTATCCGTCGCTCATGATGTAGTATTTAAGTTACCCTGTACTTGAAGTTGTTTGTTGAAATAAAGATTATTATTATTATGAATTTATATATCTCGGAACCATGGGGTCTCGGTCCTTTTGAAGGCGTACGAGGGGCCGAAGCCAACTCGCAGAGGCCCCTTAGGAAATTTTAATGAAATACGGCACCAACCGACGATTATCCCTGTATGCGCTATGCAAGTGCACCCAAGTATAAACCCCCGGTTGGTGTAGGACTATTGCAGGATATGGAAATATAGACAAAAACAAAACAAAACATAAACACAAACATAGTTTAAACATAGTTTTAAGTTTATACACTAACACACAATGTATTAAGTATTATAATATATATGTTAGTCTGTAAGGTATTTATCTATGGGCCAAAGTAGCCTGAAAATAAATGTTTTATTATTATAATTTATTTATTATTATAAAAAGTTGGACTATGGGTTTGGGTGGCTAAAGTTGACTGGTTATCAAGAACTATGGAATAACTATGACCCCTGCCTGATTAATGTTTTATATATACACGGATAAAATGGCAGGGGTGACTTGCACACTCAATAATGGGCCCCCGGAAACGGTCGCTAGCACATAGTGACGAAGCAACAATGGGGCAACATGTCCTGAGGTGCTTATGAGGAGTGGAGAGGTATTCCACGGCTATCAGGACAATCCCGGAAGTACGGTCAAGATCCCTACCAGCATCTTACTGGAATACTTCCTTCCTCCGAGCACGTTTGCTCTTGCGAATCTCCACTCAAGCCGGCCAATAAAGGCAAGAATGAGGTGGGAGCTCTGTTCCTCGTCATTGTTCACTCCAGCCGGCCCATAAAGGCAAGCCAGAGGTGAGGAACAAGACTCCTCCCTGAAGATAGGGTCCGTGGGGTCGCTACTGCCCAACAGCTCGCCACATGCTGCCCTGCGGATTTCTGTATCTCTCTTGGTCTGGCTCCTCACCTTAGACCTGTTCCAGCAAAGTAAACTCTTCCGGCATAGGCCTAGAATTCGGAGCGCATAAGCCCCACCACGGCGTCAACGTAGAGATACGGCGGCGGGGTTATCATTATTATTTCGTTTATTCATTTAAATTCCTTATTTATTACATTTTTAAATATTTCAATATAAAAAATAACTATAAAAAAACATTTAAAAATATAAAAAATAGTGATCCGCCGGTGTCGGGAGCAGGGTCCAAGCTACCGGTGGTTAGGGCTCTAGAGACAGGAACCTCCTCACAATGCGAGCCGTATCGAGGAGTACTGCCTTCTGAATCAGGCCCTTGATCCAACCACCTAACGAGAGCCTCGATAGATGTTGATCGAGGCTTTCGGCCATCAGTCCATTGGCTGATACGACAATCGGCACAATGACAGCCGAGCTCACATTCCACATGTCAACAACCTCGTGTGCTAAGTCGAGATACTTAATTTTTTTCTCTTTCTCAGCTTTCACGAGGTTCCCGTCATGTGGAATGGTAACATCGACAATCATTGTGCGGCGCGCTAATCGATCTATCACCACTATATCAGGCTTATTGGCAACAATAGTCCTGTCAGTAATGATAGACCGATCCCAGTACAACGTGACATGGTCATTTTCAAGAACTGGGTCGGGCACATACTTGTAATACGGTACCTCAGAATCCACAAGCTTATATTTCAAGGCAAGTTGCTGGTGAATAATCCTGGCCACTTGGTTATGCCTGTGCAAGTACTCGCCGTTAGCCAGACGAGAACAACCAGAGATAATATGTCTGATAGACTCACCCGGACGGTGGCATGCCCGACACACGTCAACCGTCCCGTCCTTCATAATATGTCTCCGGTAGTTATTCGTTAAGATAACTTCGTCCATAATTGCACAGACAAAACCTTCAGTTTCCCCGAAAAGGTCACCAAAACGTAGCCAGGATACAGACGCTATGAAATCTACACCGGGCTCATGAAGAGCCCGATAGAAGCGCCCGTGGAGCTCCTTGCTTTGCCATACCTTCTTGCGGTCATCAGTAGAAAGTACTACAGGTTTACGCCAGTTCTCTTTAGCCATGGAGAGCGGGGTGAGCCCCTTGTCCACTGCGACCACATCACGGTGCATACCCACTTCGGTTTTTAAAAAATATTCCCTGAGACTGCACACCTCGCGGTTGTGGAGGGTCTTCGCATTTAAAAAGCCTCGACCCCCGCACTTCCGCGGGATATACAGTCTCATCACCGATGATCGTGGGTGATGCATCCGGTTTGCGGTCAGTAGTGTACGGACTCTTCTATCCAGGGCGTCGAGTTCGGTCTGAGTCCATTTGAGTATGCCGAAAGAGTACATCAAAACCGGCATGACCCAACCGTTGAAGGCGCGCACCTTATTTCCGCCCGAAAGAAGACTAATTAATACCTTCTTCAGGCGACAAAAGAAGCGCTCCTTCAACGATTGCTTCATGTCAGCATCGTTGATGCCTAACGCTTCCGACATACCCAAATACTTATAGCTTTCGGATGAGGAGAGGGATCTGAGGCTTATGGAATCCGAGAGTTGAATTCCCTCGGATTCCTCATTATTATTATTATTATTGTTAAAGCTGTTACATGTACTACAATCTGTTTTTTATATAAATAAAGATTATTATTATTTTAGTATAATCAGTTAGAAAAGGCCTTAAGACGTCATTTGATTATTCTATTTCGAAAACCTTTATCACCTTATCACTAGATAGAGAATAGTCAGATAAAACACTAATTAATTTAGCTGGATTAACTTTGTAGGTATTTATCCAAGTAAATAATGCCTACCTGCTCGTTTCATATAAATTGGTTTTTAAGACTGACCGAGGTGTAGAGCGACTTGTCTTTTTCTAGAGAGCGAATAGAATGTTGAACAAAAAAATGGTTCTTTAATTCTAAGCCTAAAAATCTATTATCACCATTTTCCATTTCCTACGCGGTCAAAATGAAAACCAACCGCGGCAAGCGTAGCGGCTGTTATTATTTAGTCATGTTATACGCAGGTAAATAAAAAGTTGACCTTCAGTAAAAAAAATTGTTAGGGTCATCATTAATTTAACTAGAGAAGGAAAATGGCATACGTACCTACCTACATACTTTGTGCATATAATATAGAACATTATTTTTAGTATATGCGAAACCCGAAACACGTGTCTAGTATTTTTATGTAGAGAATCTATGTACAAAATTTCAAAACTGTATCATGAAAAAAAAAAACAAAGTTATAAGCTTGTTAAGTTACCTGTTTGTCCGTACAAAATCATGCTTACCCGCGCCGCTCGCACCGCGCCGTCTTGCGCTCATTGATAATAGTACCTAGGTACCTAACCGTTCGGCGCGGAGATTGGATAACCTACTTAGTGTCGCTCGGTGTCCAACTTTTAACCTTTTTCAAATATTTTTGGGACAAAATATAACATGAGCCTGCATACGTTATACGAGTACCTATTCGAATCTACTGATACGATTCTAGACAAGAAAAAAAAATCTGCTGTTTCATAGAAAAGTGCAATATCTACCTATGGGGTCAAAATGTATGGAACAACAAATTTTTTTTAAAATAACCGACGAAAAATTTGCAAGGCTGGGGATTTCAGAATCATGTGAATATGTAGTAACAGGTTGCGCGATGTCCGTCATGTCCATGCTACCCTGTATAGTATGCTACATTACATGCAAAAACCGGGCAAGAGCGAGTCGGACTCGCGCACCGAGGGTTCCGTACCATCATATGATTTTAAATTTTCATCGGCGAGGCCTATACTTATTCGTTGGAGAATTTTAACACTGCGCACTGCGGTGTAGAATATTGCAGTTTTAGGTTAGCGCCGTCTCTTGATCTAGGAACTAGTGTAACTTTTGTTGATTTTTTCTGAAAAAGTGTGCTATTTAGAGACATCGTTTTATTTTTCCTGTAGGTAATCATTACATAAACTTCTACCACATAGAAGCAGATTTTTCTCTTTGCAAACTTCGGAGATAAGGGGGGGGAGGGCGGTACTTTTTTTACATGTTTCATCAAAAGTCGAAATATATGGGGCCTAAAAAAAAGAAGAAAAAAATGTTTGAGAATGTGCAAACTACGCTCTTTCATATGATACCCCACAACCCCACATAGTATAGCATAGCATAGCACAAAGCCCTAGTCGCCTCTTCGAATATTTTAAACCCCTTTTCAGTCCTTATTACAAAAAAAATATATACCTACCTATTATTATTTCCTTCTTATTTGCAAAATAGTTGGGCAAACGTCATCTAAAACTATTCCAAACAAGTTTACTTATAGCATTATTAGTTCTTGAGATATCCAGCTGTGACAGACAGACACACAGACTGAGTCTCACCATAAAGGTTCCGTTTTAACACTGCGCAGGTTTTACCATTTTGGTACGGAACCCTAAGGTTGAGGCCAAACGAGCGTAATTTTTTGAGCTGTGAGTCGCATAAAATGAGTCGCGGAATTTACGCTGCATTCGGTTTCATACTAAAGTCCTGTTTGTACCACACGGCGACGCAAAATGAGTTGTCTGCTGACTCACGCGCGTTATTTCAACCGAATTGCGCTCGGGGTGAGGGAGGGGAGTGAGGCAACCGTCAGTTAAGTTAAACTCAAACTCAAAGCATTTATTTCAATTAAACCTTGTACAGGCACTTTTGAATTGTCAAAATTAAATAGTCTGTCAGTTAGTCAGAAAGTTGAAGCTAGTTGCCCATTCCAAAACGTAGATCTCTATTGAGAAGAACGGGCAAGAAACTCCATACAGGATACAGGCAGTTACAGAGTGCGACTGAAGTTACGTCCGTCCGTCTGGCAGTCTAACCGAATTTCAGTTGAACGTTAATTGCGATACTCAAAATGCGCGACTCACAGCTCAAAAAATTACGCTCGTTTGGCCTTAGGCTAACAGTCACGTCTGATCAGTCTTTGCAAGATGCTGAATTTGAACTTGAAATAACGACACTAACGTTGACTGCTAACTTATAATCACTAACTAGTAAAGAATAGGTACCTACCTTATTCCATTAAATGAGCCGTGTTTATCATGAATATACATAAAAGTTTACAACAGACCAAGCAGACAGTGAGAAATTATTATACTATGTATTACTAGTGTTAGGGTTCGTTGATTTACATTTTTATTTAATTAAATTTAAACGCAAAAAGACTAGGTTCCAGGCCAGTAACTATTTGATTCGAATATTTTGTACTGGCAACACTTTAGTTTGTCAGTAGGTCGTTGGATGCTTCTGATTGGTTGACGACATAAAATCGTTAACCAATCACAGAACTCGATTTTACCGCGCAAATTGTCAACTTGGGAAGCGGGAAAAGGTCGGTTGAACATTCTGGCTTGAGGAATTGTATAGAAAGGTTGAGTGGAAGAATAAAGTTGTGTTTCCTGTTACCTGGATTTTCTTCAGTACTTCACCTAGGCATCCTGAAAGTCTAATTTCAATCTTTAGAACCAGTAAATTTTAATACTAGCGGCCCGTTCCAGTTTCGCACGTGTGTAATTGTTTTTTTGAGTTTTCGAAATTTTCTTTCATACAAACTTGCCTTGGCAAACCAAACACAACAAAAAATGAATTACTTATCCAATTTGGTGCCGTCATTCGGAAATTATACGCGTACAGACATTTTGGCGACTTTGTTTTATAATATGTAAGGATTCACTTATAAACAAAGACATTAAAGTATTTACAATAGACGGGACATTGCGAACAAAACAGTGTTCCGATACTTGTTACCTAGGAGTAACAAGTCTCTCAGTCTAGTATGGTACGCCTGCGCTTCAAGTCGCATTGACGCATTCGTGTCCAACAAAAGAAAAATATTTTGTATGGAAATATGCCGCCGAGTTGCGCATTACGTTACTGCAAGTCTCGTTAAGGTAAAACAACTGGACCTAACTTCAGTTTATTTTCGTATGTATTATCTATATTTACTCAGTAGGTAATTAGAATTAAATAATTTTCATAAATAGATCTAGAAAATTTGGTTATTTTGTATTAAACGCCATCTATTGCTGAGTAGCTTTACTATAGTTGGGTAAAATGACAGCTTAAGTGTTACCACTTTTTAACGAAATTAATATAGTGGTGTGATAAAATAATCGATTCATTCAAGTAACATTCAGTTTAAATCGATCCATGTTTAATTGATTTTATAAAAGAGGGTAATAATTATTAGAAGAATTAAAAACTAAGCTTGATGTGCTGGTGTCTGTACAGACACTTTTATACGTCAATTATATTTTAAAAACTAGATGAGGTCGGCGTTTCCTATCTGACTAATCAGAGAAGAAAAGCCAAAACAAACTCAAGAGATATTGGTCAGATAATATCAAGACCATACTGAAATGGTCTTTTGAAGAATTAACCATACCACACAGCACAGACCATAATAACGATAATTTAGTAATTTGTATGAAAAAAGAATTTTATATATAAATCATTTGTAAACATTGAAACTATGTATACACGCCAGCACATCAAGCTACTACTAAAGCATAAGGTTCAAAGTTGATTGGGAAAATTTGACAGTTTCGGGTAGCTTGATGTGCTGGCGTCTGTACTAATAATTTTATTGCTTTCCTAATTTTTTGGCACTTATTTCAATCTATTCAAATGCGAAAAAATTGTCTTACTAACTTTTTTCAATATTATCGATACCTTTGAATCTATATGGTAAAATCCCTACCACAGGTTTTATAGTTTGTACTTAGTGTCACCCCGCACTGCCAGACCTACGGATTTATCCATAGATCTACGGACTTTGGACCTCGCCTCGGATATACGTATATCGATATAAGATTTACAAATATTTGCAAACAAGTGTAAAAAAATAATTTTGCAAAAAACGAAACGCAACCGACAATTGCAAAAAAGGTCTACTTTACACAAAAAGCAATATAAAACACAAAAGCATAATAATTCGGCGGCAAAGCAGGCACATTTAAAATTATTTTGTTTTAAAATGTAAATAACTACTTACTTATAAACACACACTGAAACTGATACCTTGTCATAGACGGTGACACGGACAATGAATAGTACCTAGCGAATAAAATTGTACTTAGAATATTTTTTCTGCCTGAGTCAATTTTTGCCTAATTTGTTTAGTTTTCGATATTTATCTAACTGATTTGATTTATATTAGATTTTTCAGGCACCACCGATCCGATTGAGAATCGTATCTGGCAACACTAGCCACACTGGCCATCTACCGGGCGATAGCTGAATCTAATTGAATAAATTGCCGCTCTAATTTTGCTATACATTGGCAGATGGCGGCACTGAGACATGGGATCACAGTTTTTCTAAGACATTTCTTTGCATAGCCCCTCTATTGTACCTATCTTAAATCTCTTTGCTTATAAAAAAAGATACTTCGGACATAAACTGAAATGTAACTTTCCAACAGTGTCGGGAACCCGTATCGAGTCGGGATGGGAGGCTAAAGGCTCCTACACACTATGCCGGCGGCCCAGCCGGCGGGCATGCCGCCAACATGCCCGACGGCATTCCCGGCAGGTATTTGTGCTTGCCGCACGACGAGTTGCACGATTGAAATGATGCTCTGCGGCCACCTGATTATACCGGCGGCTTACCCGCGCGGCTAAAACCCGCCGGCTGTGCCGCCGGCATGTGTGTAGGAGCCTTAAGGTCGGCCAGTTCCCTCACCTGCTGGGCCTTCGTTTGGTGACCCCCGCAGGACGCGTCTTCGGCTGTGGAGGATTCATTCTGAGGAGGAACCCCTTGCTGCGCTCGGGTTCTACTGTAGAATCCTTCACTCCGCCCTGGATTCAAAGAAACACTCTCGGCTTCAAAATTGTTGTTTGCTCCCTTGGCAAACAATCTAAGTAGGTACTATTTTTTTGTTAATGTTTCCATACGTTTTTTTTATTAGACGTTCCAAATTCAAATCACATTAATGACCAGCGGGTCATAATGAAATTTATTACAATATTAATGCCCGGCTAGAGCCTCGGGCTTAAATGACTTGCTTTAGGTTAGGTTTGCATGACATATAATTTGACGTTAGCGAGAAGATGGTGTGAAAAAATATTAAACACCCGGTTTTTTGTTATCGAAGCTCCGGACACATAAGTAGGTATATACACTTTTGTAGGCTATTTAAGTGCATGCTTATATCAAATATACCTAACTTCTACATTTTTATCATAATTAATCAAGTACTACAATTAATACGTCATCGTAAATGATATTTTGAGTAAATCCTCAAAATATCAGTTACGAAAACATATCGTACGATTATTAAGATTAGACTTACTGCGTTATCATTTAATCATCACATTTCATCAATTAATTCCCAGCCCCGAATTATATAAGCTAACAAAAACCAAATTTTGGTTAGTTTGAAGATAAAATGGCGATGTGGGGTGCAGTATTTTTGTTGGCTGTTGCTGGGACGACGGTAAATATGGTTTTGTTATAATATTTAAGGGTCCGTTCAAGTCCGTTAGGTTGTTAGTAATGACAGTCCAATACGAAATGCTTGCTTGCTGCTTCTGCTAGATCATGCAATTTCTGGATCGATCTGTAAACTAGGAAAAAATCTTGACTCCTGAATACTCCTGATTGAATTGAACACAGCAGTGCGATTCTGTAACCATCTCACCGTGAAAGCTTAGGTGAAGTGAGAGTATGTTCTGTGAGTGAGAGTGGAGTGAGCTGTCAATATAGTGTCAATTCTTAGCACAAACAAACTCAGGTGATGTGAGTGAGAAGTTTTCACGGTGAGATTTTTACAGAAGCGACCGGCTGGAACGGTTTATAATGTTTTTTTATTTTTATTTTCAAGAATATAATGTTTTCATGATCTAAAGCAGCTAACAGAATCAAAATAATAATACACTTCTGGACACATCTATTGGCCCACCTTAGAGTTTAGGTTTCGATGACCCCTACCGAAATATGATTGCTAGATTGAACAAAAACTGTTGATGCAGTTTTAAACCTGATACATTTTACCATATTTTTCGATCGTATTGTTTTAAATTTGAATTCAGAATACCATACGACATGGAGCTACACCTAACAAGTCGGATATGCGCCTTGTTAAAGGCAATTGATTTTTGAATAAAAAACATGTTTTATCAAATAAAGGTTTAATTTAATAACGCGTGTTGCCTCCATGGCCATCTACCACAGCTCTCATACGATTAGGCATAGAGTTTATCAACCGCTCTATGAAATTTTGAGGGATCATCTCCCATTCCTCTTCTATTGCAGTTTTCAACTCCTGCATCGTCTGGGCAACTGGCTGACGAGCCCTAACACGTCTTTTTAGCTCGTCCCACATGTGCTCAATGGGGTTCATGTCTGGGCTTCTGGCTGGCCAGTCCATAACTGTGATGTTCACATCCCGAAGATATTCCCTGACGATGCCGGCCGCATGGGCTCTTGCATTATCATGCATAAAAAGGAAATTTGGGCCCACATAGTCCGCGTATGGTATCACGTGAGGTTCTAAGCACTCACGACTGTACCTTTCAGCATTTAATGTTGGCAGCCGTGGTCCTGTAACAACCTCAAGTTGAGTTTTGCCGCTCGCGGATATACCGCCCCAGACAGTCCATGAGCCACCGCCATGCAACCCTCTCTTCAAAGCAGCATTGTGCGAAACGCTCTCCCTTACGTCGGTAGACCTTCTTCCTTCCATCATTGCCTTGTAACACAATTTTAGACTCATCAGAAAAGAGTACACAGCTCCAATCTTGCTGTGTCCAATTTAAATGACTGCGGGCGAAATGAAGGCGCGCTGTTCGGTGGGCTCGCGTTAGTTTGGGCCCATTAGCTGACTTGTGTGGTACCATATCGCGTTCTTTTAACCTTCTCCCAACAGTTCGAGCGCTCACAGATACTCCGTGGAAGTCGCGAAGTTGGTTTTGTATCCCAATGGAGGTAAGGTGACGATTTCTCAAGCTGGTCGTCACGATGAATCGATCCTGCCTTTCAGTTGTGACCCGAGATCGTGGCCTTCCTTGGCGACGAACAAAGCCGCCAGTCTCTAGGTACCTCCGATAAACATTTCGGACCGCAGATCGACTTAAATTAAGTTGAGCACTCCCGTTTCTTTGGCTGTGTCCGGCCTGAATAAGTGCCACAGCTTGGGCGGCGACTTCAGGTGAAGTATCCATAGATTATTGATAGAACCTCACCTTAATGTTAAGAGCGGCTGATAGTATGTCATGCTCACACAAATGTCTCGCTGACGGTGGCGTGTGTATTGGATCATTTAGCTCCCTTCAAAATGGTTGAGCTGAATGGTGCTGATCTATGCGTCATGTTCGTGAACGGGCGCCGTCAGTTGGGGCTAGTCATCACTCAGCTGCCTCGGCTTATTTTTAATTATTTTATGATTGTTGTCTTCTTACTATTTGCTGTACTCTGGACGCTCTTAACGCGTACGTATTTTTTTACATCGTTCTCACATTTACTTGTAAATTCAACATTAATGATGTAACTAATATTTTTGTAAAAATACAATTTAAAAGAGTGTCCATGGAGTTTCTTGCCCGTTCTTCTCCATAGGTACCTACGCTTTGGAATGGGCAACTAGCTTCATATTTTATGACTGACCGACTTCTTGACAATTCAAAAGTGCCTGTAAATGGTTTAATTGAAATAAATGGTTTGAGTTTGAGTTTGAGTTTGAAGAATAAGTAATGTTTGTTGCAAAACCAAAGATATCAATCACTTTTTCAAGAATTAAATCCAAGTAAACCAATAAAACCAAGTTTTCTTAGTATTCGATTGTTTGATATCAACAAACAGGCTCCAAATTGTCTTTTGTTTCTTTAAATTCTGTGTTCGAAATTCAAAAAAAGACTATAGAATGAAATTGTGAATGTGCCAGGTTCAAAACTGCATAAAAACTTTTTGCTCGACCTAATATAAAATTTTAGCTAGGACCAAACGAAACTGAAAATACAAGGTGGGCCAATAGATGTGTCCAGAAGTGTAGTAATATGTACAGACGCCAGCACATCAAGCTACCCGAAACTATCAAATCCGAATCAACTTTAAACCTTATAAGTACTGTAGCGATAGGTATAGTTGAAAATCTACTAAAGAAATTTTACAGATTGTATTAGCTTGATGTGCTGGCGTCTGTACAGTCACGAGCACTAATATGTCAACACTTGGCAACTTTTAATTGTGATTTTTTCACGAATTATCGAATGCAACGTTGAAATACGACACTTTACATAAACCTATGGGTTCGTAAATACTATGTTCGTAATAATATAAAATTTCGAATGAATGAATGAATGAATTGCACCGATCCCAGCGTGGTTAAACCAGACTCGATTAATCGAATGAACCCCAAGATTCGCACTAGCTCCTGTAGCCTCATGTTCATGGTGCTACAGCGACCATTGCATATCAAGGAATAGACCGGGGGGCGCGGTAATGGTAGGGAAGACGTGCCCGTAGGATAGGTAAGGATTTAAGAGCCTACCGGATATGCATCCTAGAGCAAGCATTGGACTAGTGGAGAGATGGGTAATTATTGTCTGTGGATGGGCATCTTTTATCGACCTTGCCGCCAGGTTGGTTCAGGTCGAGCTTCCTCGGTGTGTCTTTTGGCGGGCTTCTCCTGCTTTCTCGGTTCTTCTGTATGTCATTGCTCTGCTGTGTTGTGTTAGATGTTGCTGTTTTCAATGACTTCGTCGGAAGTTTCGCTACTATCCGTTTCCAGTTTTTTGTAAATCTCACTAGCAGCTATCTTGATCTTACTTCTATCTTCCGCTGTATCCATCGAAAAATTGATTCCCTTGTCGAAGTACTTCATGTCCTGTTTTAGATTGTCGTTCCATGTGTAAATAGGTCGGCCGACCTTCTTGGGTTTGGCCTTGTACTGCATTGCTGCATGCAGTAGGTGTGGTTTGCGGCGCCTGTAGACATGTGCGAGGTAGCACGTCCTGTGGTTCTTGATGCGTTTGGTTACTGTTTTTCCGTCTAAGATTTCATGCATTTTCTTTTGTCTTGGTTTATTCCTAGAGTGGTTAATCAAGTCTCTCATGATAACTCGCTCATATCTTCTGAGTCTTGACCTGTTAGCTTTGGTAAATGCCGATACTTTCAGACCATTGTATCATGCACGGTACGATCACCATTCGGTACATGAGTCTGGCTAATTTCCAGTCCATATTTGAGTTATCTATGAATGGTAGTAACGATTTGGCGTTTTTCATGGCCTGTTTGCAACGTTTTTTTATAGTACTTTTTCTGCTTAATGTAGATGTAATGTATGTACCTAGGTATTTAATTTCATCACCTGTGGGTATACTTATTCCATTAAGGGTCACGTGGGCCGTTATCTGTGTAGCTATGGGGTCCCTAATTATTATTTTTGTTTTTGTTTCATTTATTTGGAGGCCTAAACTATCTAGTAGGGGTTTTATATGGTATAGGATACCTTCTAACCTTTCTAGGTCATCTGAAATGAAGATAAGGTCATCCGCAAATGATAGTACTAGGGGGAGTGAGATTTCACGATCCTGGTCGAGTTTTATTAAGTGGGTTTCCTCGTCGAGGGTCCTAAGGACTTCGTCGATGACCAGTGTAAACAGGCGAGGGGACAGAGGGCAACCTTGTTTGACTCCCTTACCTTTAATAATCCAACTGCTTTGCTGGCCACACCATTTGGTGGATGTTCGTTCATTCAAGCATACCTTAATTATCTTGTTGGTCAGCGATTTGTTGGTTCGTTGTAATAGGATATCCCTCAGTGCATTGAGTACATAAGTTCTTTTACCTGCTCGCCATTCTTCGCCCAAGACCCTTTTAAGCGTAAATATATGGTCGTCTGTTGATCTATTGTTTAAAAAGGCCGCTTGATAGCTTCCCAGTTCCGTTATTGTTTCGTCTAGTTTTTTTTAGTACGTAGGAGGCGTAAATTCTGTAACCCGTGTTGCATATCGATATGCGGCGATATTCATTCGCATTTTTAGTGTTATTGTTTTTTTTTGAATTGGTACTTGTACGGTCTCCAGTCACGTGTCGGGTGCTTCGTTCTGTGTCCAAGCTTTGTTCATGTGTTTGGTGACGGCTTCTTGTAATATTTCTGGCATTGCTTTGTAAAGCTCGATAACCACTTGGTCAGTTCCGGGGGCTGTCCCGTTCCGCATTTTATTAATGATTCCCATTACGTCATCCGCAATGAGTCCATCACACTGTGCTTCGGTTATCGGATTTTTTATATTAACTGTTGGTATAAGATGGCCCTCGGATTTTTTAATATTTGCTCCCATTTGGTCATCGGTATATAGGTAGATCTTTTTCGACGTTTTGCTTGAAGTTTGTTTCTACTGTAAAAAAGTATAGTATCGGCATGCGTTTTGTAGGGTGGTTTTTCCCCAATCCATTGAGGCAGGCTCTGCATGCTTTTTGCTCTTCCTGATATTTGACCTTTTGAAGTGTTGCCTGACATTCTTTTACTAAGTTGTGCCTATTTGGATTATCAGGTTGCCTACTTTGGAGGAACTTAGCTTTTTGTAGTTTAGCAAGAGCTAGTCGATGATTTCTGGATAGAACTGGCTGAAGAATCAGAGTTTCCTGGGCAGCCGTTTTTAATACTTCCGTTATGGTATTCCAGGGTATTTCGATGTTTTTGTCGGCTGAGTTGATTCCGAAATCTTTTAGTTTTTTTGTTATGCAATCTTGGTATTTTGTTTTCGTGAATTTACTATTGAGGGCGGCATAATAGCACTGTTTATAGTTGAAATCTTTGGCTGCAATTGTTGGTTCCTTCGCGGCTTGCTGTTGTCTTTGTGCATTAATGTGTTTGGTGTTTTCATTTTTGTTTGAAGTTCGGTTTATTCTTAGCAGACCCCAAATTATTTTATGGTCGGATGTGCCCCTAGCGGCTAGCAGCCCATTCGCCTTTAATACGTTTGAACAGCTTTTCTGTTGCGTGTGGCGTTATAATGTGATCCAATTGGGATTTTTGAGTGCCCTTTGACCATGTTATCCTGCATGATGATCTCGCTTTTGTCGTTTCTATTTGCAGTTTTTCCCTGTTGGCTATATCCATTAACATTTCCCCGTTGTAGTTAGAGAAGTCTTAGAGAAGTTATGGTGTAGGTTTTGGTGGATCAGTCCTTTGCGTTGCGAACTTTTTGTGTCATGTCGACCAATATGAACGTTGAAGTCGCCAAGAATTATTAAGGTACATTTCCTTGGTTTTGTCTGATCAAGTTTAATAAGCCTGTGAAGGATCTGTTTGCTATAGATGTACAACTGTTGATGTGAGAATTGATTATATACAGATGAGCAGGCTTATCGTTTCCCCTATTACTTTAAGAGTAGCTGACATCGCGTCTGTATCCTTTTTCTGTTAACTAATTCAATCTTTTCTGATTAGAATTGCAAGTCCCCGGTGTGTTTTACCTGAGGTTCCATAGAGGTGCCATTCGTAGTGTGTAGAGTTGTATGCTCCAGTGTTCATACCTGTTTCTTCTATGCAGGCAGCATGCATGCCCCTAATTGAGAGTTCAGCGTCAATTTTATCTTTTTTGGCCGGTTTTGAGGCCCCACGGACGTTCCAGGTTGCAATACGCAAGTCTGGGTAAGTATATTTTATTGCGCTAGACGGCTGGTTTCTAAGTATTGTGAACCCAGTGGCATCTGCGAGTACATCTGATATCTGTGTATACATTGATGTTTGTTGTTCATACTGTGTTAATGGGCTAGCTAATTGGGGGCTGTTCGTTTGGGACTGGGGTTTTATGGTTGACTCTTCACGTGTGTTGAACTGGTTAGTTAAGTTATGCTGTGTTGTTTTGACGTTGTTTAATTTTTGCATAAGATCGGATCGGATCTTTGAGTTGTTTGGTTGCTGTTGTAATGTTCGTCGTCGGTCATGACACAGCTATCATAGTGCTGGTCCTTGTAGCGGATGTGTATGTTGCCGGGTACTGGTTCGCCGGTAGGTGAATACACTAGTGTGTGTCTTGTATCCGTGTGCACGTGCAGATTTACAAGATAGAACTCGGACGCGGCGATTAAGATATCCTCTCCTCCCCAGAACGTCTTGTTAAACTGCATGGTTATGTATTTTTAACCGACTTCAAAAAAGGAGGAGGTTTTTTATCCTTTGTTCCTGGGAGAGATTGCTGTTAGGGAGAAATTCTTGTATATTATTTAAAAGTGCTAGGCGAATTCTGTCGTTATTTCGATTCTCCATTACATAATATGAAGCTAATTCCCGGCGTACTGACACGTGATCGAAGGTTAAACCCATTAAATTATTTATTTGATGGGCTATAGCCCTAGATAAGCAATTGCAGTCTTTTGTCATACGCACAATTATACCCATTTTTAAAGAAAAAAGCCTTTTGTTTTTATGGTATTACAAGACCTTCTCAGCAAAACATGTGCTGTGTGGGTTTTTGAGAAACAATAAGGCTGACAGGGGACGCCTCAAATTTATGAGCTATTTTTGTTACTTAACTTAACCTTTTTTTTTTCCCCTTCGAGCCCAATTTTGCACACGTGTTCAGGACTTGACTTACAGGCTGGGAATTAGAAGTTTTGCTCAAGGCAGTTTTGGTAATTTAGTACTATGTTAAATAAGGAAAAGCGTGGAGAACGAATTCTAGAGCGATTTTGTCTTTTAGGCTAGTGTTTATCCCTCGCTCCTAGATATAATATGAAAACATTTCCCTCAAGCCTATTTATAACTTGCTATGATGTTAAATTCACGCGTGGCTTCAAAAATACAAATTAAGAAAACAAAGCGCAGCCGGATACAGCTTCTAATGGAGATCCCTGAAATAAACGGAAAGATCTCACCAAATTGGCCCGCTGAGAACTTGTCATCACCAATGTCTTCGGCTGGAAGGCCTAGGCCTCGGGCTTCTATCTCAGGAACACACGTACGCCACTTCACTAACGTTTTAATACCCACAAATACCACACACGATACACCAACCGAATTTCGAATTTGAGTTTAAAGCTGAGAGTTACGCCCGTTTAGTTAAAGCCACGTGCAACGCACGTTGCATCAAGTATAAACAAAGGCTGGACAGGACACGTCTGTCCCCTTCGGCGGTCACTATCCGACTTCTCCTATGTTCGTAATAATATAAAATTTCATACAAAAATAAAGGAGAAAATCGCCTTTGAACAAAGCCAAGTGTATACATACTTATGCTCGTGACTGTACATGTACAGTCAACAAAGGAGATAAGTATACAGGAGCGTCGGATATAGTTGAAGTTTACTAAGAAACCGATGGATGTTCTGGACTGAAATTTAATTTAATAAATGAGCTGTTTGTTTTCTATTAATAAAATCAAATTTTATTCGAGAACCTCTATTGGTTTCTTAGTAAACTTCAACTATATCCGACGCTCCTGTATACCTATCTCCTTTGTTGACTGTACATAAAATAGGAGGGAAAGGAATCAAAAGGTGTCAACAAATTCGTCCGCTGGACCCAAAAGGCTAGCTACGGAATCAGCATTGCCACGTTGTAGGGCTAATTCTATGATCTAAAAAAGTTATTTAAAAAAATAAAAAACCCGACTGCGGTAAAAAACTGAAAAGCTAAAAACAAGCCCATTTTAAATTAAATAAAAGTTGGAAGCAGGCGGGACCCATTTGAATTTGAAAATATAATAAAAATGATATGGGTCCCGCCTGCTTCCAACTTTTATTTAATTTAAAATGGGCTTGTTTTTAGCTTTTCAGTTTTTTACCGCAGTCGGGTTTTTTATTTTTTTAAATAACTTTTTTATTTCCAGCTTTTTAGTTTACAAAATAAATGTGAAAGATTTCGCAGACGATTTAGTTCTTGGTACGTGTTTTTTACGATTTTTCATTTCGAATTACTTTTAACCGTATAAGTTGTATATATTTTTGTAATCACCTTTTATTTTGATACCCCACTTGATAGGTTTTGAGAAAAAAAAATTTTTTTGAAGACATAATATTGCCCAAAAAATCGGCCATTTTATTTTTTTTCAATTTTGATATACCCAGTGTCACTCTCACAATTAAGACGAATCTAACGGCACCTCTCAAGCTGAAATCGATCAAGCCGTTTAGGCTACAGAGCGTGCCAAAGAAATATAAATACATACATACGTACATACATACTTACATACATACATACATACACTCGAAAAACATAACCCTCCTTCTGACGCAGTCGGGTAAAAATAGGCCAACACTGGTTACGTGCAGTGGCGTGCCCAGGGGTCAAAATTAGGGCAAGCCCACAGATTTTCAAGGTATAAAAAAAAGGCCAACTGAGGGATTGGCTGATTTTCTTGTTGTTAATGGTTGTTAGTAGTACTAACATCATTATTATAATTTGCGTAAGAAAACCTTTAAAATACGAAGAGCAGGTACTACATATTTCAAACACCTACGTAATTGTCACAAGCGCCATCTATATGTATTAATGAATGCGCATAACCACAGCGCCTATCCGGAACTTTCTTCATTTCGCTTGTCACATGCATTTGTTCAATCAAAATGCAAATGGATAGATGGCCTCCAAATTATCGATTTATTGTTCTTTTTTCTTTTCTCGTACGCATTATTTTATGAATTAGGTACTTACATTTTTAAAGTCAATCATGAGCCAACACATACCTATGTTTAACACCTATGTTTGTCATATTCATAAGTACCTAGTAAACAATCAAATGAGTAGGTACTTACCTATTTTATAATATAATCTGTCTTCTTGACTGACAAAAATACTTACTTGTTTTTATTTCCGAGAAGTACCTACAGTAATTTAAGATTGGTTACGGTGCCGGTGAAGTAAATAGTTATTTATTGGCAGAAAATTGCAGAAAACTCAATGTATTTACGTACCTTTTCGATGACAGTTTCCGAATTCACATAATAATAAAAGAACACTATACTTATTCATTAACCGTTTGCATAATCATAGGGAATGACATCGCCACAATCAATCACTTTTTCAAATGATAAAACTATTATTTCTCAAAGTATTCAAAACTTCAAAACAATAACAATTTGAGACGCGTCGCGTCATCGACTCATCGCGACGCCACACGTGCAACTAACGCGGATAGTGCATTTGCGCGAACTTCATGCCTATCAAAAGCCTGGCTTTTCATTTCATAGAAATCTGTGTTTTATGTACTTACCAATATCAACAAATGTAAACTTTTTATAGCAATTTGTAGGTGAAAACTGCGAGACAGAGAAAGGAAATAGAAGCCAGGTAAAAGCCAGACTAGTGTGAGCGAGATGGCGCAATTGAATGCATTGCATAGCGTTTAGAGCGGAATTTAGCGCGAACCTAGGCCAGTGCGCGCAAATTCGGATTTCGAAATAATTGTATTATTATTCCTATGACATGAATGTTTGCGTTCGAGTTCATTGACTGGAATTTTTTGAATATATTTTTTATTGATTTTGTTGTTGTGAATTATGATTTTATTAGGGCAAGCCGGCTTTTTGGCTTCTATGAAGGGCACGCCACTGGTTACGTGAAGCGTCGAAAAAATAAGTGGGCATTCGGAACCCATGGCCGTATTGTTTCAACCCCAAAGGGCTCGAACATTTATAACAAGCAATACGCACCGTTGCAAATTTCTCGAGCAAGGTCGATTCTGTAAAAATCTCACCGTGAAAACGTAGGTGAAGTGAGTTTGTTTTTGCTAGGAATTGACACTATTGACAGCTCACTCCACGCTCACTTCACGTAAGTTTTCACGGTGAGATTTTTACAGAATAGCACCGCAGTATTGAGCAGAAAATTCGGTGCCCTGTGAATAATGGGAAAGTTTTAAAATTTATCGTACCATATTCACCTATTCCGTACATTTCAGGTTCTTGCCGATCCCAGCCTAACCTTCCCTGAATTAGCGAGAGGTAAGTCAATCAATCAAATCATACTAAGTATCTTAGAGCAGATTTTTCAATACTCAGATAATTTTTATCCGTGGAATAAATATGGCGGTTTGACAGCTTTTGTATAGAATAGGTCCTGTATATGTCAAACTGTCATACGTATTCTTCAGATAAAAGCTACCTGACTATTGAAAACAACTGACCAAGTGCAAGTCGGACTCGCACACGAAGGGTTCCGTACCAGAAGGAAAAAACGCCGAAAAAAACACGTTTGTTGTATGGGAGCCCCCCTTAAATTACTTTATTTTGTTTTTAGTATTTATTGTTATAGCGGCCACAGAAATACTTACATAATTTGTGAAAATTTCAACTGTCTAGCTATCACGGTTCTTGAGATACAGCCTAGTGACAGACAGACGGACAGACAGCGAAGTCTTAGTAATAGGGTCCCGTTTATACCCTTTGGGTACGGAACCCTAAAAAATAGCACTTAGTATTCACTTTATCAAAATACTAGCTTCTGCCCGCGACTTCGTCCGCGTGAAATTCGTACTTTCCTCTTATAATTTCGAAAATGTATGTTTATGATTTTTATCATCTATTTAGATATAAATAAGTATTCGGGCCAATTTTTTAGTTTATAGCTCAATGGGATCAGATTTTTCAAATAAACTGTATCCCAGCTTTTTGTTTTCCCCGAAAAACCCTGAACCACTTTATTATTTATTTTGGTCTTAGATAGGTACTGAGTTTCGAGTTAATTGGACCGCGTATTAAAATTTTTCCATACTAAATTAGACACCTCCAATCTCCCCTTTGGGTTAGTTTAGAATTCCAAAAAAATTCGAACTTTATAATTATTTGTGCCAAATTTCAAGTCCAAATTTATTTGTACCATTTTTTTTTTGAGTTTATCAAGGCACTCATTAAAATCCCCTTATAAATCGAATTACCACTTTTTGTCCCGTCAGGGGTCAATCATTTTCGAAAACCCCATACACTTACTATTGATTCTTCATCTGCCTAGCCTTTTCCCAACTATGTTGGGGTCGGCTTCCAGTCCAACGGGATGCAGCTGAGTACCAGTATGTTACATGGAGCGACTGCCTATCTGACCTCCACAACCCAAATACGATACCCCTTGATAAGACTGGTTGTCAAACTTTCGGGCTTCTGACCACCCCTAGGGACTGTCAAAGATCCACGAATGACAGCCGGGACCAACGGCTTAGCGTGCTTTCCGAGGCACGGAGAAGTCACGGTATGTAAAGATGGACACCTATCCACAGACCTCCACGAATGACAGCCGGGACCAACGGCTTAGCGTGCTTTCCGAGGCACGGAGAAGTCACGGTATGTAAAGATGGACACCTATCCACAGACCTCCACGAATGACAGCCGGGACCAACGGCTTAGCGTGCTTTCCGAGGCACGGAGAAGTCACGGTATGTAAAGAAGGACACCTATCCACAGACCTCCACGAATGACAGCCGGGACCAACGGCTTAGCGTGCTTTCCGAGGCACGGAGAAGTCACGGTATGTAAAGATGGACACCTATCCACAGACCAACCGCGGCAAGCGTAGCCTGCTTAACCTGATCGATCGATCTGTGCGGCTGTTATTATTGATTATTTTCTGTCAAAAGTATTAATACTGAGTGTCGAGTAAATCGGACCGCGCGTTAAAATTCTTCCACACAAACTTTAACACCCCAACACAAGGGGTGTTGGGGTGTTTTGATAAACGAATAATGATAAACTTTATTACTTGCTTAGGCAAGTATTCTTGCCAAGTTTATTAACCAAATGAATAAGATTTTTCTTATAAACTGTATCTCCGTTTTTCACCCCCACAGGGATGGAATTTCGTAAAATTGTTTGGGATGTGTTCACTACTCGACTCAAAGATTGTTTATACCAATTTTCGAGTTAATCAAGCCACGCAGTAAAGTCTTCCCCTATAAAATTAAATTTTCACCCCGTTAGGGGTAAATTTTCGAAAAACGATGAAACACGTTATTCTTTATTTTCGGTCTTAAGTATAAATACTGAGTTTCGAGTTAATCGGACCACGCGTTAAAATTCTTCCATTCAAACTTTGACACCTCCCAATCCCCCTTCAGGGGGTGGTTTAGAAAAAAAAAGCCAAACTTCATAATTTATTTAGATAAGTATTCGTGCCAAGTTTCATGTTTATTAACTCAAAGAATAAGATTTTTCATATAAACAAAATCCCCTCTTTTCACCCCTTAAAGGTTAAATTTCCAAAAACCCCTTCTTAGTGGATATCTACTCTTCAAAAAGAACACACCCTCCAAAATTAATTTCTCTACCCAGCGGTACCGACCAGCGTTTTAGGCTGTGCGTTGATATATCAGTCAGTCAAGACAAAATTTCATCCCCCTTTTCACCCCCTTAATGGATGAAATTCTAACAACACCGTTGTTTTAACTTCCAATCATAAGCCTAGATAATAAATTTTGTGACTTTTACGTCGAAAATTAATGACTTTCTATACACAACTTCATCCCCCTTTTTAACCCTTCGGGGGTGGAATTATCAAAAACGCTGAGACACGTATAAATTAATTTTCAATTGTCAGCCTAAATACAAAATTAAAAGATCCTAACTTCAAAACTGTCGGACTTTCATATAAACTTCCATCCCTTATTTTAACCCTTTAGGGGTTGAATTCCCAAAAATCCTTTCTTAGTGGATACTTACTCTTCACAAAGAACACACCTTCTAAGTTTCAAGTCTCTAGGTCCAGCGGTTTGGGCTGTGCGTTGATATATCAGTCAGTCAGTCAATCAGTCAGTCAGGACTTTGAATTTTATATATATAGATAAAGTTATTTAGTCGGTACCAAGTTAATTTGGCGATTTGTGCACGCAATGTGCTAAGTTTATGCTTACTGGTTCAATGCTGAAGACGGTAGTGAGGGCAGTGATGGCGCAGTGATAAAGCAGTTGAAGGTCGTGGGTTCGGACCAAAGAGAATATAACCACACGGTGAAGGAAAACATTGTGAGGGAACCGCACATGTCCTAGAACCAAAAATTCGAAGACATATGACATAGTCTACTAACCTGCACTGGGCTCGCGTGGCACACATTAAAGCCCACTCCCTCTCGAAGAGAGGAGGCCTGTGTCCCAGCAGTGGGAATATTATAGGCTGATTATGCTATGCATGATTTTTCTATAATTGTGATAAAAGCAGGGAAAATTACAACTCTGACCTAGATAAATGGCAACCGCTTTCAAAATTACAGCTCTGACCTAGATAAATGGCAACCGCTTTCAAAATTACAACTCTGACCTAGATAAATGGCAATCGCTTTCAAAATTACAACTCTGACCTAGATACATGGCAATCGCTTTCAAAATTACAACTCTGACCTAGAGAAATGGCAACCGGTTTCAAAATTACAACTCTGACCTAGATAAATGGCAATCGCTTTCAAAATTACAACTCTAACCTAGATAAATGGCAATCGCTTTCAAAATTACAACTCTGACCTAGATAAATGGCAATCGCTTTCAAAATTACAACTCTGACCTAGATAAATGGCAATCGCTTTCAAACAATGATACTATAAAGATACGCTACGTTCATACTGAGCGACATTCTGTAATGTTGCGTTGTTATTACTAAAGTACTTACATATAGGTGTATAGTAAAAACACTAGGCCCCTAGTACCCGGCGGCCCGCCTACCCTTGGTTACGGTAGCGGCCAAGGCCACGGTTAGGCAAGGGGTGCTAAGATAGGTGTATAGTAGTTTTCAACTACGACTGCGATAGATAATACGGAACGTATGACACAGAAAGAGATAGCTATGTGTAGTGTGATGCTAGCTGCTATTAGCGGACTAAATGAAACTACAACAACTGTCTGAATTTGTCTGCAACAATTTGCGCGCGCTAGTGCCATATCTACCTCTTTAATATAATATCATTGCTTTCAAAGCGTTTCGTATTTCTACAACGACTTTCAATAGGATTAAGATAAATTCGGTAGATTATGTCAATCTAACACATTTTTGACTTTTCCATCATCGTTGTCGCTGATAGAATACCTCATTGTCTATGGCCTGTCCCCTAAAATAAAACTAACTTACCTACCTTTTTAGGGTTCCGTAGTTCCTACAAGGAACCCTTATAGTTTCGTCAAGTCCGTCTGTCTGTCTGTCTGTCCGAGTTTTTGCTAAGAGACCGTTAGTACTAGAAAGCTGTAATTTTGTAGGAGTGTGTAGGTATATCAATTAAAAAGTGTCCCTATGTTTTTCTTTTTGATGACACATTATTTTTATAAGTACTAGAACCCTCAAAAAATGCTCAAAATTGTCGCTGTAAACAGAGGCCTAGTGCACAAATTTGAAAACTATTAATGAAAAAAGAAAAACATAGGGACACAGTATATATCCTTCTTATTCTGTTTATGAAGTATCTTTTAAATTGGTCCAATATTGGAGGAGAAAATAGGCCAGAGCCAAACCTCGAATTACGAATTTTAACTTTGGCTTCTTCAAAAAGTCTCTCCGATCGCATTTCCTCTTAAGACGTTTTTCAAATAACCCTGTATAATTTAAGATAAAATTTCAAAGAGCTGTAGATTTTGTGAGTCCATACTACCCCTACTAATCTAATATTATAAATTCGAAAGTAACTTTGTCTGTCTGTCTGTCTGTTACCTTTTCACGCCTAAACCACTGAACGGATTTCGATAAAATTTGGCAAAGAGATAGATTGCATCCCGGGGAAGGACATACTTAGGGTAGTTTTTATCCCGATATTCCCACGGGATCGACACTTATGCGGGTGAAACCGCGGGGCGATGCTAGTAATAAATAGATAAATCTATCTATCTTACCGAGATTTTAAAAACCTTTAACATCTTCTTATTTTCTTTTGACTATTCCACAGCAGGTGCTGCACGTATCGTGTCAGGATGGGAAGCGCAGCCCGGCCAGTTCCCTCACCAGCTCTCTCTCCGTTTGGTGAACTCTGTTGGAGGCGTCTACGCCTGCGGTGGTACTGTCATCCACGCTGCGTGGGGCCTCACTGCCGCTCACTGCACCGCTGGGTAGGTGTACAGTCTATCTATTCTGTAAAAATCACACCGTGAAAACTTAGGTGAAGTGAACTGTTAATTATGCTTGCCGCCAGATAACAAAAAAAAAAAAGTCGTTGACACCTGTCTGTCTACCAATATTTTGCAAGATTACAGTTAGTCTTAGTTTTTTGCCACCGACTTCCGAAAATAAAGTTATTTCATAATTTTGAGTTCGTTTCTTTTTGAAGTCGGTTTAATTTTTTTTTTAAATTAAGTTTTTTTATATTTCGTAATTTTTAGTTTTAAGTAAAAACTGGAATATTTGTTTGTAATAAGTAGGTAATAGTTTTGTTGTAAATATTGCACTAGAATTGCACAGGGTTTTGAGATGTTTTCCCTTTGACACTACCCGTAGCGTGTATCAATAAGCCAGGCCGTCACACTTAAAGGTATTAGTCTATATCTTTAAAATTACTGAATCGATTTTGATGAAAATTGCAGTGTTCCCTAAGTTGAAGTAAATGTAAGCCAATAAAAAAAAATGGTCACGATGCGATTAATAGTTGCGGAGAAATGCGTGGACAAACATACATACGTCTATAAAATTTTGTATATTTGTTTGGAAGCCCTAGTAGATGGTCGTATACAGTGGCGGGCATTCCATAGAGTGATAAAGACAGTGTCTACCTTGGAGAACAGATCTAATATTATTTAAGCTTGTCAATAAACAAAACTTAACAAAATATAAAAATTCTTAAATCATAAATCAGCTCCACCTACCGAGCGTCGGTAGTATCATTAAGATTTAATTCATTTCGCATCGTGCAGCGCGAATCAACGCGCTGCACATGCGCCACCTTTCAATCTCAACGGCAAAGACACAAACTATTCGTCACTAAATGTTTAGATGTGTGCTCTCGCGGTCAGTCGTGCTCATACGATTTTATGAGTGTGTGCGCGCCTGTAACTACGTGGGCACTGCTCCCACATAATGAAATAAATAACGCACACAACTGCGATAATAGGCAGTGTCTTTACTGTAGTTTCTCATAGAGCAGAACACGAACTCGCACCGAACTTGCCCGAACGGAAGTTGGCTATGCAATGCAAGTATTTTAGAAAGTAGCATTACTTCATATCAATAAACCTAATTAGACGACCATTATTTTTTGTCGTATAATATTCTTTTTGTTCGCGTCAACTCGGAACTACGAGCGACAGAGAGGCCAATACTCAACGCGTGCGCGTGGCTGTCCACCAGCATGCGCGTAGTGTTGCCAGGCGCTAGCGTCGAATCCGAAATTTTACTTTTTGATGCAATAGTTACATTATTTTATTTTTTATTTATTTACGTGATTTTGGGCTCGGAGGTCGGAGGCAAATTGATGTTAGTAAAATGTCAGAAAAAACGGCAGAATATTTAAGTATTTTTTTTAATATAGCGATTCGAGTACCTAATTAGCAGACACAATAGAAATGTTATTGTATCTGGCAATTTGTGCTGCGTGGCTCAAAATGTTAATTTTATATTCTTTATTTCAGAATCATGTTGTTGTTCTAAGCAAATCACAATCAGCCATGTTTATTTCCCTTTTCTAGATAAGTAAGTACCTACGAAACCGCAAACGGCGCAGTTGTCCTAAACATCACAATCAGCCATGTTTATTTTCTTTTTCTACTTAAGTAAGTAGTTACGAAACCGCGAACTCGCGTAATATAATGTAACTTTTGCAGTAAAAATGTAACACACAGGAAACAAAACGTAACTTTCGAAACAATGGTCCTGGCAACACTGTAACATCCGCGCTATGCATTCAAATGTCTTTGCATTATACGCCATATTGTTTGTTTATGTTTTTTATGAGTGAGATTGCGCTCAGGTTTTTAAGATTTTAACGTTGTTATTAGTGTGAAAATGGATCATTTTCTCTGTGAAAATTGTTCTGGTGGTGTGTGTACTGACAAAATAAAAAATGATGCGTTTTCAAAACTATCTTTTGGTGAAAAAAAAACGTGTGATAGAAATAGGCCGCCCTACACCAGAATTGCAATTAATACAGACTAAAGGGAAAGTTAATCGTAAATTCAATAAAAACAATATGATTCATATCATTGGCTCACAGGTTGCATACACAGTAATCGTTTGTTTTGTTTTGTTTGCCTTCTATTTTCAAACAATAAAACAGTCTGGAATGAAGTCGGTTACGCTGATATTCATAATTTTCCTACCGCCGCGAAAAAACACGAACAATCGGAAAAACACTTAGAAGCTTCCCTTATACCTTTGGAAAAAATCGTATAGAGACGCGTTTAAATTCTCGGATACAAATTGATATTGATAGACACAACGCGAAAGTCGATCGGAACCGTAATATTTTTCAGCGACTTATTGATATAGTTTGCTTTTTGGGGAAACAAGAGCTTGCTTTCCGTGGACATGACGAATCTACTTCGTCAGGGAATAGGGGCAATTATTTAGAAATGGTCGACCTACTCGCGAAATACGACGGAGTGTTGGAAAACCATTTACAAAATTGTACTAGCTCATTTACGGGTTTATCAAATCGTATTCAAAATGACCTAATCTCTAGTGTAGCGTCTGTAATGATCGAAACAATAAAACAACAAATCGCTTCCACTGAATTTGTAGCTGTGATGGTCGATGAAACACCAGACGTAAGTGGCAAAGAGCTGAAAGAGCGTACTGGAGAGAGTAGTGGTGACTGTAGTAGAGAGAGTACTGGTTTTAAGGTATTTTCATGAGTCAGAAGTGTTTGACCGATTTATAAAATATATTGATGTAAGTTCCGACCGTACCGCGAAAACTTTAAGTGCCATCATAATGCAAATTTTATCAGAATTTAACTGTTTGTCAAAATTAGTAGCTCAGACTTACGACGGTGCTGCTGTGCTGTCATCTGAACGGAACGGCAATCAGTCGCTAGTTCGCCAGCAATGTCCTCTTGCTGAATACGTTTGGTGTTCCGCCCATGTCCTTAATTTGGTACTTTCCAAATCGTGCGAACGTATTCCGAAAACTAAACGTTTTTTCAATCTCATAAAAACTTTAGCCAATTTTTTTCATAATAGTACTAAAAGGCAAAACCACTATAATAAAATGGCCGATATGAAAAAATTGCCTCGCGTTGCTGACACTCGTTGGACTTACAATTCGCGAACTGTAAATGTAATTTTCAATTCCTCTTTACATTTAATTAATTTATTTGAGGATATGGCTGAAAACGAAGACGCCTGGGATGGCGAGACGTTAAGCCAAGTTTCGTATTTGTTAGACAATTTAAAAGACTTTCAATTTCAATTTTTACTCCATGTGTTTAACGAAATATTCACAGAAACTGACGTGCGTTACGAAATAATGCAAAAAAAGATGTCAGATGTGACTTATTGCATTAAAAAAATTAATGACTTTGAATCATTTTTAGAATCATTCAGATCTAGGTTTGATCCAATTTTTGATCGCGTAAAAATAATCACAGGGCCACCAAAACGAAAACGTAATGTCGTGGACGCAAAAATCAATTTTAAGCGAATTTTTATTGAAATTATAGACAATATATCAAGCGAATGTCGCGACCGATACTTCCCAACTTTTACGATTCCATATTGCAGATATTCTTACAGAAAGATAGGCGTGTAGATTTAATATACAAATAAAATTATCTTAAAATAACTTAATAGATCCGTGTAGTTTATTTGCGGCCGCCGCGGCTAGTGCGCGCACACTGGTGATTTAACTACAATGCAATTGATCTCAGTGGCCGGAGCGGCCAGCGACTGAACACGAGCCGCGAATGCGTCGCTTCGATCTCGCTGACCGCTGCGGCTCGGTGTGGCCGCTGGCCGCGTACGGCCAGGTGCGCGTGCTCTATGGCGATTTCATACTAATGTACAGGGCTTGTTAACGTTACCAAATAACAAAATAATAACCGTTAGGTAACGTTAATTTCAATTTGATACCTTAATAACGTTCACAAAAATGTAACGTTACTTGATCACATTACCAGTAAAGTAACGTTAATTAACATTAACGCAAAATACATCAGTAACTTTATTTTACCGTTAATTTATTTACGTTACCGTTCCGTCTGTTTACATTTTTGTGCGCTCGCGCGGGCGCCTCGCTTAGCATTGGATAAGATGCACTGTTGCCGCTCCGCTACGCGCTAACCGCGCCGCCTGAGGATTAACATATAGGATACTTTTTATCTCGATATTCCCACGGGATCGAAAATTATGCGGGTGAAACCGCGGGGCGCAGCTAGTTATAAATATGTCTTATTTTATTTTGTGACATTTCTTATTTTTGATAGCGATTTTAGCTCGTTATTGAGTTTACGTCCAAATATGGAAATCAAAACCGATTTTACGTAGTTTTAGTAGTACTACTATTGTTTGTAAATATGTACTACTAGCTGCGCTCCGCGGTTTCACCCGCATAAGTTTTGATCCCGTGGGAATATCGGGATAAAAAATATTCTATATGTAAATCCTGGTTATAAACCATCTGTGTGCTGACGTTCGTCCAAATCCGTTCAGTAGTTTTTGCGTGAGTAACAAACATCCATCTATGCATCCATACAAACTTTCACGTTTATAATGTTAGTAGGATTGTTAATTTAATTGTAATTAAGAATTTTGTTTTTTAAATATCAGGGTACGGTGTAATCAACTTAGCTTAACAAAAATGACCTGCTGAAACGAACGAAAAATATCATGTACCTTTCGTAAATGAAAAACATTTTAGAATTGTTTTGCTTTTTTTTTGCTCGTTGAGAGCAACTATTGAAAATATTATTAAATAATAAATGTTTATTTGAATCAAGATGCTATTTGTGATTTTTCATTCACATAGACATAATTCATTCCCAAAATCAGACTCATTACCCGTGTTATAGCTCTCATTCCCCCAAAAAAGTTAAAATGTAAATAACTTTTTTCTAAATGAGTAGATTTAAATGGCTGTAACACAATAATATATAATTTACTCCATTTTATCTGAATTTTTAGTTACGATTGATTGAATTTAATTTAATCAGTCATAAGTCATAACCGTAGTAGTCTGTGTGGTGTCGGACTTAAAGAATTGCACCACCCCATACTTCCCGTGGGTGTCGTAAAAGTCTAAGGGTCGTCGGAGAATGGGCAGCAGCGTTCTCTATGCATGCCACCACCATACTATACTGCGATCGCCAACCCGCCTGCCAAGCGTGGCGATTATGGCAAACCCCCCCCAAGAATGACAAGCACAAAAAACACTAGGCCCCTAGTACCCGGCGGCCCGCCTACCCTTGGTTACGGTAGCGGCCAAGGCCACGGTGAGGCAAGGGGTGCTAAGAATCCCCGGAAGAGATCCGGCTACTACAATCACCGAAAACTGGACCTGGCAACATACAACACGCGTACACTCCGGACCGACGAGAAGATCACCGAACTCGAGGAAGAATTGAGATTTGAAGATACGATGGAGTATAGTGGGGTTATCTGAAGTCCGAAGAGAGGGGGAGGACTCGATAATCCTTAAATCCGGAAACTTGCTCTATTTCCGGGAGGGCAACCAGCAGTCCCAAGGTGGTGTCGGGTTTATCGTCCATAAGTCCCTTGTGAGCAACGTGGTGAAGATCGAGAGTGTGTCGACCAGGGTGGCGTACCTTATACTCAGAATATCCGAAAGGTATTCGCTGAAGGTAGTACAGGTTTACGCCCCGACCTCGTCACACCCCGACGATGAGGTAGAGACCATGTATGAGGATATTTCCAGAGCCATGCATGGCTCTAAAACTCACTTTACCGTTGTTATGGGGGACTTTAACGCGAAACTGGGTAAACGTAACGATGATGAGCTGCGAGTGGGGCAATTTGGAGTTGGATGCCGGAACCACCGGGGCCACCTACTGGCCAGTTTTATGGAGAAGGAAGGCCTCTTTATGATGAATTCCTTCTTCAGAAAACGTGAGCATAGAAAGTGGACCTGGCAGAGCCCGGATGGTGCAACTAAAAATGAGATTGACTTCATTATGTCGACGAAGATGCAAGTATTCAATGATGTCTCTGTGATCAACGCGGTGAAAACCGGAAGTGATCACCGTATGGTAAGAGGCACATTGAACTTAAATATCAAGCTGGAAAGATCTCGACTGATGAAGTCTACGCTCCGTCCAGCACCGATCCAGATCCAAAACCCCGAGAGCTTTCAGCTCGAACTCCAGAATCGTTTCGAATGCCTAGGGAGCTCCGTAGACGATTATAACGATGGGTTCGTGGAAACTGTCCATACGGTCGGGTCTAAGATCTTCAAGACCCGCCGTACGAATTCAAAAAAGAAGCTCTCTGATCCTACTTTGCGGCTCATGAAGGAGAGGCGCGATATGATCCTGCAGTCTACGGATGATGCGCTAAATTACCGGCAACTCAATAGACGGATCTCTAAGGCCTTGAAAAGCGATCTTCGCCGCTTTAATACAGATCGTATTAAGGACGCGATAGAGCGAAATAAAGGCTCCAAGGTCTTTGCTAGAGATCTGTCTATTGGGCAGAGCCAGCTTACGAGACTGAAGACCGATGATGGCAGGATCGTATCCGACAAACCTGAGCTGTTGAGAGAGATCGAGAGGTTCTATGGACAGTTATACACGTCAACAAATAACCCCGCTATGAATCTGGCAAACGACCCAAGAGCTGGATTGACCCGGCACTATACCGAAGACATCCCGGACGTCAGCCTGTACGAGATTAGGATGGCTCTGAAGCTGCTCAAAAACAACAAGGCACCGGGTGATGACGGAATTACGGCCGAGTTGCTGAAGGCTGACGGAAAACCCAATCTGAAGGCCCTTCAGAAGCTGTTTGGTTCCGTCATACTCGAGGGCAAAACACCACAGGCATGGAACAGAGGTGTGGTGATACTTTTCTTTAAGAAGGGCGATAATGCCCTCCTTAAGAATTATAGGCCCATCTCACTCCTGAGCCATGTCTACAAGCTGTTTTCGAGAGTCATCACGAACCGTCTCGCGCGCAGGTTTGACGACTTCCAGCCTCCCGAACAAGCCGGATTCCGTAAAGGCTTTAGCACCGTAGACCACATAAATACGCTGCGACAGGTTATACAGAAGACCGAAGTGTATAACCTGCCTCTCTGCTTAGCGTTTGTGGACTATGAGAAAGCCTTTGATTCGATCGAGACATGGGCTGTGCTGCAGTCTCTTCAACGGTGCCAGATCGACTATCGGTACATCGAAGTGCTGAAGTGTCTGTACGAAAACGCCACTATGTCAGTCAGACTCCAGGATCAGGCCTCGAAACCTATCCTTCTGCAGCGAGGTGTGAGACAGGGAGACGTTATCTCTCCGAAACTGTTCACCGCTGCACTGGAGGATGTCTTCAAGGTTCTGGACTGGAAAGGGGCTGGCATCAACATCAATGGCGAGTACATAACTCACCTTCGGTTTGCCGACGACATCGTAGTCATGGCTGAGACTATGGAGGACCTCAGTACAATGCTCGATGACCTCAGTAGAGCCTCCGAAAGAGTGGGTCTTAAAATGAACATGGACAAAACGAAGGTCATGTCAAATGCCCATGTAACACCCACTCTCATAAAAATCGGAGACGCTACACTCGAAGTCGTGGACGAGTACGTTTACCTAGGACAAACTGTCCAGTTAGGTAGGTCTAACTTCGAGAAAGAGGTCAATCGACGAATCCGACTCGGCTGGGCAGCGTTCGGGAAGCTACGCAATATCTTCTCGTCCCACATACCGCAGTGTCTCAAGACGAAAGTCTTTGACCAGTGTGTGTTGCCAGTGATGACTTATGGAACTGAAACGTGGTCGCTCACAATGGGCCTTATAAGAAGGCTAAAAGTCACCCAAAGGGCAATGGAGAGGGCTATGCTTGGAGTTTCCCTGCGTGATCGAATCAGGAATGTGGAGATCCGCAGGAGAACCAAGGTAACCGACATAGCCCGAAGAATTGCCAAACTTAAGTGGCAGTGGGCAGGGCACATTGCTCGCAGAACAGATGGCCGATGGGGCCGAAAGGTTCTGGAGTGGCGACCGCGTACCGGAAGACGTAGCGTTGGAAGGCCTCCCACAAGGTGGACCGATGACCTTGTGAAGGCCGCAGGAACGCGTTGGATGCGGGAAGCACAGGACCGGTTGAAGTGGAGGTGCTTGGGGGAGGCCTATGTCCAGCAGTGGACTTCTTTCGGCTGAAATGATGATGATGAAGTCATAACCAGTGATCGGAATAGGCAGACTATATTTACCTAAACTTCGAAGAACAGAGACAGAAAGTGGAGACTTCCTTACGACGACATTTTTTTTTCCCCGGAATTCGGGTAAAATCTTAAATAAGTTGAAAATAAGCTTTATTTAAAATGTGTAAAGGCTATTTTTAACTAAATTTGCAAGGAGAGGTTTTTCTTAAGAGTATTAAAAAATACTTAGTTTCCAAGAACCCTGAAGATGGTGTTGAACTGACTACGTTACTAGGTGCCAAAACCAAAACGCTTGGGAAAAAAACATTGCGTCACGTCACATACGCTCGTTGACTGACACTTTCGTTTGCTTTCGTTTTACGATCTCAAAATTACATTCAAGTGTAATAATCAAAAAATGATATGACGTCCTGTTCCTTGCAGTAACTTGCCAAGTTCAGCGCCATCTATCCAGCGACTAGGGACGAGTTAAAAAAAAATGAAAAGAAAATCCCTCATTAACAAATCTTAGGAATTTTCACTAAACTAATCTAACTTAAATCATGTATTAGAATTATCCTTAAACTAACCGTTGTTGCATCAAATCTTTCAATACCTACATAACATTTGTCAATGTGTAACACCTAAGTAAAACGAATTTATTATTTGCATTAAAGGGGCTTCGATATGTATTTCAAACGTAGGTACTGTAGACGAAAATTCTTCCAGGATCTTAAAACTATTGCATTACCTTTTTGTGAAATACACAAATTAGGTACGTATTTACTGGTTATCACTCATTATCACACTTGATTACTTCTCACGCGTAAGAATCGGGCAATGTTTTGATCGGCACGGAATCACGGCGCGGGGCGACGGCGGGTGGCCCGCCCCCGCGCGCGTCTTCCCCCTCTACTTCAAACTCACTAGATTAACCGTTCTAAAAGTAACGATAAAATTAACGTTAATAAACAACTAACGTTATTAATGATTACCGATAAAATGGAGCTAAAATAACGTTAAATCCATTACCGTTATTTTAATATTAACGTTAACGCTGTCAAATGACGGTAACGTTATGAAAATTTTACCGGTATTTAAAGCCCTGCTAATGTATCTATCTCGATGGCCGCCGCGACCTGGCCGCTGCGGCCAAGCCGCTAGTGCGCTATTGCTCTTAGTGTCAGTGAGTGTTGTTTCAGAGTGGCCGTGGATAAAAGCATTGTTTAACTTTTTCATTCCTTGTGATGGCTAACAAATTAATTAAATTAAATATGTTACAGTGGAATGCCCAAAGCATCCGACCTAAGTTAGCATCTTTTCGGGAAATTTTATGCCAGGATAAAGTACATATTGCTGCCCTTAGTGAGACGTGGCTCGAACCAGAAAGTAATTTTAAAGTTAGTGGATATAATGTTTATCGCGCGGACCGGGATGACTCATACGGCGGTGTAGCTATTATAGTACACAAATCTGTTAAAGCGCAGCAGAGGCGCGTTCACGTGAATAATACCGGTATCGAGGTAGTGTGCGTACAACTATTTAATTGTGATCCGTTCGAAAATATTGTTGCTATCTATTGTCCAACTAGAGTCGTGACCACTCAGCAGGATTGGGATAATCTGTTATCATTGTGTTGTGGCCATCCAAAACTTTGATTCTGGGTGACTTTAATGCCCATCACGTCAGTTGGTCTTATAAGACTGACCACAGAGGCAGTCTTATTCACGACTCGCTTATAGACAGAGACTTTTTTTCTTTGAACGACGGAACACATACGCGAGTTCGTTTAGTTGACAACAACTTACAACAGACTTCCCCAGATATATCACTGGTTTCTACAGATATTGCGCTTAACATTGAATGGACCGTTACAAATGAAAATCTTGGTAGTAACCATTTAATGATTAAAATTTCAACGTTATGTAGGTCACGCCTCCCTTCAGTTATTAAAAGGAATTTTAGTAAAGCAGATTGGACTTCATATAAAAGATATCTAGAACAAAAATTTCGAAATTTGTGTTTGCCAAATGACCTTCAAAAATCTTATGATGTATTTTTAGATATTTTGAATGACGCTGCTAACAAATTCATCCCGATGTTTAAATTTAACCAGAACCCTTCTTCAGATTTTACTCCAAAGCCGTACTGGACTTCAGAACTGTCACACGCTGTGGCTCATCGTAGGCTAGCATTCTCCAAATTTAGGCGTAACCCTACTCCCGAAAACCTTGATACTCTCAACAATAGGGTAAATACATCGCAGAAGTTAATTCGGCAGGCTAGGGGAGAGAACTGGCAAAATATTTGTTCTACAGTTGATCACACTACATCGTCTAGTGAAATGTGGCGCAAATTGAGATGGCTGAAAGGCTTCCGTTCGCCCAGGCATTTTGTGGACGCCCAAAGTGCCACAAATCTTTTAAATTGTTTAACACCTGATTATGTTTCCCCACCGACTCCTACGGTTCATCATAGTAACCCTATATTAGAGTGCAAGATCTCTATTCAGGAGCTAGACAAATGTATCAAATCTAAGGATACATCTCCTGGATGCGATGATATATCTTATTCTATGATTAAGAATTTACCTGATGTAGGTAAATCTGTTTTATTATCGTTATATAATAAGTTCTTTGATCTCAGTTTTGTTCCCTCTCAGTTGCGCGACATTTGTTTTGTGCCTATTCCTAAACCTGGTCGTGACCCTAGTAACGTTTCTTCACTCCGACCTATATCCCTATTGTCATGCTTATGCAAGATTTTCCATTATGTATTATTTCGAAGATTGGAATGGTTTCTGGAAAAAAATAGCTCATTTTCTGCGAACACAGTAGGCTTCCGAAGGGGTAGGTCGTGCTTGGATGGCTTAAGTTGCTTAATATCCGCAATTCAAACTGCTTTTTCCGAGGGTTGTTCTACTATGGGTTGTTTCTTAGATATTGATAATGCGTATAATAATGTTAATAATACTGTTTTAATTAATGTTTTGAATAGCTTGCAAGTAGGGTCACGCATGCCGATATTAATGGAATTTTCTTCATAGAAGAGTACTCAAAATAAGATATGGTAATGACTTTATTAGCAACATTTATTTTTAATATATAATGACTTTATTATATTATATTTTAATTTTTATTTTGCTTTATTATTCTGGTAGTGGTTTGGATCAGGGTGATCCGTTATCCCCACTATTATTTAATATAATAACGTCGGATATTTGTAAACGTTTACAGAACAATATTTGCATATCTCAGTATGCGGATGATTTTGCTATATATTTGCAGTGTTCTTCTGTTAGTGAGGGCGAACGAAAGATCCAGTCTGCTCTTGATCTAATCAACAGCATGTTAATGCATGTAGGTTTAGAAATTTCTCCCGCTAAAAGTAAAATTTGTTTGTTTAGTAGAGGTTTTCGTAGACGTTATAGATGTCCGTTTAAACGGTACTTTGTTAGAGTTAGTAGACCATGTTAAATATTTAGGATTATGGTTAGATAGGGGTCTCCGATGGAAGAAACATATAAATGAGGTTCGTGAACGAGTTCTTAAACTGATTAATATTTTTAAGTTTTAGTGGGACCCGGGTGGGGTGTTCATCCCAATCACTTAAGACGGTTATATATCTGTCTGAAAAACTACCAAAGTCGATGCGACTACGAAGTCGCATCGACTTTGGTAGTTTTTTACTTGACAATAGCGCCGACACTCATTTAACCAAACTGGACAGATTACAAAACGTTTGCCTGCGGTTAATAGGTGGGTTCATCAAAAGCACTCCGATTCACGTGATGGAATCTGAATTGATGTTGCCTCCTCTTTTTATTCGCCGCCGATATTTAGCTGGTAAGATTTACTTACAGTTACTTAAAATGTAAGTGTTACGATTTTCCTTTAATAGGCATATTAGATAAGCTTAATGGTCTTTGTAAGCTGGAGAAATAAGAAAAAACCACTGTTAGTTCTGTCTCATGATCTGCTAAAGCAAGAACATATGTACTGCAGTAGTAAAATTGGCATGTTCTCCATGGATACTTGGGTCAGCAATATGGACTTATCACGTATTGTAAAGCCTAGTTTAGATTCAGTTAATAAACGTAAGCATTGTTATAATGTACATAATTTGAGATCAATATGTTGTAAGTTTCTAAATTCACAATATTCAGGCTTTTACTGTATGTATACCGGACGGTTCTAGACATGAGAACTATCGTGGTGCAGCCTTTTTTGATTCGCAAGTTGGTACCTTTTTCAAATTCCGTATTTCATCAAAAGTATCAATAATGCACTTGGAGTTAATCGCCATCTCTGAAGCTTTGGCTTACATCAAATCTTTGAACGATGATCGGTTTGTTATTTTCACTGACTCTAAAAGTGCCCTTCTTCATCTATTGAGATGCACGAGTACCTACTACACCTTTCAGGGGGATTCCATTGGCATATAGTATCTTAGGGGCCATTACTGAACTTGTTGCCAAACATAAAATTGTTGTATTGCAGTGGATTCCTTCTCACGTTGGACTCGATGGTAATGAAATGGTTGATCGTTTGGCAAATGAAGCCGCGTCTGATGGAGAATTTTATGCTTGTCCTCCATGGCATACTGAACTTTTACCCCTAGTTAGAGATAGATGTATTCAATCCTGGTCAGAATATTTTGATAAAAGATCTCTAACGAAGGGTATTTGGTACAAGACCATTCAACCATCGCTTCCACGTATGCTTTGGTTCAGCAAGGGTAGGATGAATAGGCAAGAAGTTGTGATAGCTTTGAGACTCCGATCCGGCCATATTCCTCTCAATAGTTTTGGTTTTATGATGCGCAAAGTTGATTCACCAAATTGCGCTGTCTGTGGAGTCATAGAAGATGTGCATCACATCTTGACGGAATGTAGTCGTATTGGAGTCCAAAGACGTCAAGCTTTTGACAATAATTTTAATGTAGGCTACTATAATAGCGTCTTGGCCTCTTTATTGTCAGATGAGGCCAGAACACTATATCATATTATTATTATGGGTACAAGGTTGCGGGTAGGTTAGCTCACCGCCCGATCAGGACCAGGCCCGTGCCGGACGGCGCGTACGTGTTCCACGCGCGCCTCAAAGAGATGTCAGCATCGAGGAGGGGCCCCCTTAGGGCCGAAGCCTGCCGGGTCAGCGGGATTGTCCGAAAGGGTTACCGCTGGCCCGGAACATAAAGGGCTAAGGAAGGAACACGGGTGGGTTTTAGTCAGTAAGAGTCTGACACTCCCTTCCGCTCCACCCAGAGCGGGAGGAGTCATTTGATGACTTCCCATCCTCATAAAAAAAAAAAAATAGGTTGCGGGTAGGTTAGTTTATTATATTTATTGTATTCAATAATCGGGGTGACATCTGTAAATAAATAAAGATTTAAAAAAAAATACACTTTGTATTGGGTTTTTCCCCTGATTTTGACAATAGGCTCGCCCACTATAATAACACTGTGAGACAAATAACATAACTGTCGAAATCTGGGCACAAAATACAGAGAGTACAGAAGACAATTAGAAGTTATCAGGGATTTTCGATAGTGAAAATTGACAAACGTAAAATTTTAATGTTTTTGTTCTGTAAACCTTTTGTATTGTAATACTATGTTTATTGTTTTGTTTTAATATTGTAGAATAAGCTCAACAATAAATCAAACAACAAGATACGAGTGCCCCTACCACGATAGTTTTTTGTGTATAAGCCAAAGTTGACAACCCTAGTGCGACCGCCGAGCGTAGGTATGAAAAGTGAAGTACATACATGTGATTGCCTTCCGTACTCTCTGTATTTTGTGATCTGGGTGTACTATTAAACCTCTGCTCATTCCTACGGAGAATACAAGAATGCTTTGAGATCAAAGAAAAATTATCCCGCACAGTTTCAAAAACTTGTCCTCTTCCACAGCCGAGTGACCATCGTCGTCCGCGCGGGCGCCACCAACATGACCTTGCCGACAACTTTCTTTGAGACCAGCAAGTACTACACCCATCCTCTGTACAATGTCTCTTTGCCGCCGGTCCAGGCCAATGACATCAGTCTTATCGAGTTCGGCTTGGAACTTGTGTTCGGCGGTAAGATTTATATTTATTATTTAACAAAGCACAACACATGGCATACATTACATTTATGTTAGAATAACAATCTTAACAACTAAAGGACTAATGCACTTGACAGTTAAGGCGTACATAGGATTTTGTTGTTAACAAACTAAACTACATTTAAGTTCATGCATCTTTTTCTTTCTATTTCATTAAGAAAAGGGCAGAAGATAAATTAAGATACTCCATAGACAATTTAGACGAGATTAAAAAATTGGCTAAGTACTAAAAATACGTCAATTTACGCCAGGCGCTGACTAATTTGACAGGAATAATCTAATATTTATCTTCAGTCCTTCCTTGTCTTAATGAAATAGAAAGAAAAAGATGCCTGAACTTAAATTTAGTTTAGTTTGTGAACAACAGAATCGGCGCCATAGTGTTCATCACAATATACAGGGTGGGACGGACATCGACGCGTTACCTTTTACCATGGATTGAGTTCATGATTCTGAACTCCAGAGGGGTTCATAGGGTTCATGAGAGGTTCGTTGAAATTTTTCGTCGGTTAATAAAATAAAAATTTGCTGTTCCGTATATTTTCACCGCGCAGGTATTGCACTTTCCCATGAAGCCGCAGATTTTTTTTTTTGATAACTGACGAATAATTTCTACGGTAGGTGTCCAGCATCATGTGCTGGATTCATGGTTTCTGTTTGCACGTCGATGTCCCTGCCGCTCTTTATTGCTGCCTTGAGTAAATTGATCATCATCATTCAGCCGAAAGGCTTACTCTGGTGGACTTAGGCCTCCCCCAATAATCGCTACAGCTATTCTGTAAAAATCTCACCGTGAAAACTTAGGTCTAGTGAGCGTGGAGTGAGCTGTCAATAGTATCAATTCCTAGCAAAAACAAACTCACATCATCTAAGTTTTCACGGTGAGATTTTTACAGAATCGACCGGCAGGTATTGTGCTCCCGCATCCAGCGGTTTTCCGCGACCTTCACCTGGTCAGCGGTTCACCACGCAGGCCCTACGTGGTGAACCGCTGACCAGGTGAAGGCGACCAACGATAAACCTTGAACTCATAATACGTGGAATAATGAATATTAAACTGTTTACTTATATCCTTGAATCATCCTTTAGTATACATAATATGTTGGCCAATTTTAACCGGCTTTTTAACCGACTTAAAAAAGGAGGAGGTTCTCAATTCGGTTGTATGTTTTTTTTTATGTTTGTTACCTCAGTACGCCGTCATTTATAAGCCGATTTGGAAAATTCTTTTTTTATTTAATAGGATATACTACCAGATTGGTCCCATTTTTTTCAAAATCCAGTTCTGATGATGGGATCCATGAGGAATTGAGGGAACTCCTCAAATATTGTAGGCACACCTATAGCGATTTGGGTATTTTTTATAGTAATTCGTGCATTTGCTCTCGGAAACCACCATTTGGTGAAGTGGAACTGATGAAGAAGACCACAGATGGCCACCGGAACTACTCAATAAAAATTATTTCACGGGTTGCGATTCGATTATACGCCGTATGGCATTTCATACAAACTTTCAAGCTCTTATTTTTCGAAATGAATGAATGTTCTCTACTAACTTTTTAGACCATTGTATCCTGCTTATGCGTATGAAGTTTCATTTAAATCGGTTTATTCATTTCGAAATATAAGGGCTTGAAAGTTTGTATGAATTGCCGTACGGCGTAAACGCTCTTAATATGGTAAGCACTTTATGCTAGTCACAATGCGAATGGTGGAATAGAGCTGATGGTGGAATACCAAGAGAACTCCTCAACAATTAACGTCCCTGCATCGGGAGAAGCAATATTTTGTAAAAGGCAATGGGCAAGTTGACATTAGGCTATTGTAACTTAGATACATGATAAACAAACCCATTAAAAAGTGAGAAATAAAAACTTTTTAACAAAAAAAAAACCGACTTCCAAAAAAAAAACACTACAAAGTGAAAAATAACTAACGGAAGTCGGTGGCAAAAACTAAAATACAGATCCAAAGACACCGACTTCCAAAATTAAAGTTATTTTTCACTTTGTAGTGTTTTTTTTGGAAGTCGGTTTTTTTTGTTAAAAAGTTTTTTTCAAAAAGAGTTTTAACTTTAATCCAACCAATCGCAAACCTACGAACCATTATTATATTTTGAACTTTATTCCGTGGTTCGGTAAGCACGGATCCCGGCTGTCATTCGTAGATCTTTGACAGTCGTTACAGTTACTCAGAAGCCCGAAAGTCTGACAACCAGTCTTACTAAAGGGTAGGTATCTTACACAGTAACAGGCAGTCGTTCCATGTAAAATACCGGTGTTCAGCTACATCTAGTTAGACTGGAAGCTGACCCTAACATAGTTGGGATAAGGCTAGACAGATTGACTGATTCCAAACAAATTTTCAATAAAAATTGTCAACTTACACTCGGGTTTAACGTCAGGTTGTGTAATTAGAACTTTAATAAAAAATGGTACGATGGATTAAACCTGGCTTTAAATATAAACCATGTTTTGTAATAAGGCCGAAAACTTTTCTTTTGTAGACACTATTCAGCCCATCAGGATCCAGCGCTCCGAAACAAGGGATCAGGACTACTCGGGAGCTCTGTCCATCGCCAGCGGCTGGGGACTCACCTGGACATCAGGTAAAGCTTTAGTTCTTTGTTTTATTGGTTTGATGAACGTACATTTGAGTATTTTAAAGCGCCAATTTAAAAAAACCGGTCAAGAGCGAGTCGGACTCGCGCACCGAGGGTTCCGTATACCATCATATGTTTTTAAATTTTCATCGGCGAGGCCTTCTTCAGACAATTTTAACACTGCGGTGTAGAATATTGCAGTTTTAAGTCAGCGCCATTTATTGACCGCTAATGGAACTAATGTAACTTTTGTTGATGATTTTTCGCTCTTTCATATAATATGCCACATGCCCTAGTAGACCCACTTCGAATTTTTAAGACCCCCTTTCAGTCCCTGTTGCAAAATATATATATATATATATATTTTATTTCTTTCTTATTTGCAAAATAGTTGGGTAAACGTCATCTAAAACTATTCCAAATTTCAAGTTTTTTTAATTTTCAAGTTGTATTTCTATTACAATGTTACAATTTAACAATTTATTTTACAATTTAACACTAAAATATACATATTATATACCTCGTATATACATGTATATACAAGTATATATAAAAAAAGGTAAAGAAAAAGACAGGAGCTCATTGGGCATCAAATAATTCGTCCGCATCGCTATCAATGGCATAAGAGCCCAAAAGGCTGGTAGCATAACCACGTTGGATGGCAATACTTATTCTTTGGGCTAAAAATAGGCCAGCCCTCTGGTCACGTGAAGAGTCAACCAACCGCTCGGCGATGTCCTGAAATATTCGATGAGCACTCGGACCTCAAGGCCCTAGTGTTTCAACCCCAAACGGCTCAAACATATAGCTCCCAATAAGGTTGTTATGGGAACACCCAAATATTCCGAAATATTTTATTCCGAATTTCGATTTTCCGATTTTCAAAAGTCCGAATTTCATAATACCTAAGAATTATAATGTCTATTATTAAAAATCACGAAATTTATGTTTCCGAAAGTCATAAATGCGATTTTCTTGTTTTCCGATTTTCATATGTTCGAAGAATCAAATGCTCGATGGGTTCTCGTTCCGAAAAACGTCATTCCGATTGTCAATTTTCCGAATAACCTGTTAAAATTGGTACTATTTTCTTCTCCTAAAATTGTTTGTCCGAAAGTCATTATCCATAACACGTTTGCTATAAACTTCAGTAACCATAATCTTCAAAAATTCGAAATTTTGTTTTACATAATTATATTTACTTCTAAATCTATTCTGTCATAATATCGAGTACTATAAAAATTGAATCTCCTAATTTTGCATGAAATAAAGTCACATGTCCTAAGTATTGTATTATCATCATCTGCCTAGCCTTTTCCCAAGAAGCCTTTTTCCAAGTATTGTATTATATAATGTGTATTATTTTGAATGTTCATTTATAATAAAATTGTTAGCTCTAAAACGTTTGCTAAAAATTAGGTTTTAGTGACAGAAACGAATCGCTGTAAATCCGACCCCACGTAGTCTTGTCTGCCCTACCCCTAGAGTGTAATTTAAAATCGCGTAGGCGCGTAGGGGCGAGGCGGCCCGCGGGCTGAGGAGCAGGAGGCTGTGAGCGAGCCGCCGCGGCTGAGGTTGGCCGGCGAAGCCGGCCAGCAAGCCGAAGCCGTGGTGGTGAGCGAAAGCCGTCTGCGACGATTAGCACGCGTGGGGCCGCCGGAGAACCGCAGCGCCGGAGCCGTGACAGAAACCATGGCTGCTGCATGTTGCATGTTGCATGCTCGCTTGCATGCTGCATGCTTGCTGCATGCTTGCTGCATGCTTGTTGCATGCTTGCTTGCATGCTGCATGCTGCGTGTTTGCTTCCATGCTGCATGCTTGCTGCATGCTGCGTGTTTGCGCTTCCATGCTGCATGCTTGCTGCATGCTTGCTTGCATGCTGCATGCTGCGTGTTTGCTTCCATGCTGCTTGCTTGCTGGCATGCAGCATGCTGCGTGTTTGCTTCCATGCTGCATGCTTGCTGCATGCATGTTACTTTAAACCCTTTACACAGAAATAGGGGCCCCGCGAAGCGGGGCTCCGTCGATACTAGGATGCAAGAGCGAGCGAATGACAATATAAATACCTTTACCGTGCATCGAAGTCTAGTAGTGTCGCAGTGAAGATCTATCGCGGTAACGTGCATGGAAGTGTAGTGGCGTCGCAGAGACGGGTCTTTCGCAGTTACGTGCATCGCAATATTGTAGCATCGTATTAGCATTTATCGATATTTTGTGCTTCGATATTCCGTATTCTACTCGTATATTTGTCTTGCTATTCAGTTTTACAAGGCGTTTTTATTTCGGAATTATAATTAATTCGGAATTCTAATTAATCGGAATTCGTATTTTTGATGTTTCGAATTTTCATTAATTCGGACTTTTTGTTATTCGATCTATTGGAACTCGGTATTTTGAGAATAGTACTTATAAACGTTAGGAATATTGAAATCTCGGAATTATAAAAATAGGATGAATGATAAATCGGAGTTGTTATATTAGGAATTTTGAACCATTCGGAATTATGAAGATCGGTATTTTGAAATTCGTATTTGTGACTGTCGGAATAAAGTTTTTCGTATTTATGTAGTGTACCCGGTTGTTATATTTGCGTCGTTTGAGGTTTTCTGCTCCTGCAGCAGCCGCCCCAGCACAGCCCACCGTGCTAGGAAGATGGGATGGCGCGAGGGTGTCGACACAGATAGCATCCCACACCAAAGGCCTACCCAACTTCCAAGGCATTATGGTCATTCCATTTGGCCTCTTCCCATCGTCGCGTGCCTAGCCATTGGGTTCTAAAACAGCTGGCACCCTGGTGACAAGGGCCCGACGGATGATATCGTGCCGTGCCATCCGACCAGCGCTCTGGCTGCAGGATGGCTTATCACCATGCCTTTTGGGCACTTATGCCATTGACAGCGATGCGGACGAATTTTTTGATGCCCATTGAGCTCCTATCTTTTTCTTTACCTTTTTTTTATAATATCAAGTTGATAGTGTTAGTAGTTTATGGGATATCCTGTGACAGACAGACAGACTGAATCTCACCATAAGTTCCTTTTTGCCATTTTGGTACGGAACCCTAAAAACTAGAAAAAATTGGAAATTCTTCTGTTTTATTTGATGCACCTATTATAAATCTTAGGGATACATAGGGAGGGCTTGTGGTAAAAGCCGCACGGGTCGATCGATCAGGTTAAGCTACGCTTTCCGCGGACGGTCCGTGGTTGGGTGACTATCTTTACATACCAAGACCCTTCCGTGCCTCGGAAAGCACGTTAAGCCGTTGGTCCCGGCTGTCGTTCGTGGATCTTTGACAGTCGTTGCGGGCCGTCAGAAGGCCGAAAGTCTGACAACCAGTCTTACCAAGAGGTATCGTATTACCCAGTAACTGGGTTGTGGAGGTCAGATAGGCAGTCACTCCATGTAAAATATTGTATTCAGCTGCATCCGGTTAGACTGGAAGCTGACCCCAACATAGTTGGGAAAAGGCTAGGCAGATTATGATAAATCTTAGGGATACAGAGTAAATTTTATTATTTTAGTAGGATTTCGAACTGGCCTACTTTAAAAAGATACGCTACTGAACTGTGGAACTCACAACCTTTCATTATTAACTGTTAACTTTCTAAATGCAGGTGTTTTTCCCGAGATCATGAACTGGGTATACCTGAACATCACCACTAACCTCGAGTGCTCGATCGAATACGAAGACGGCAGCTCCATCGTCCAGGCATCCACCATCTGTGCCAGAAGCTACAACGTCACTAGCCAATCTACCTGCCAGGTAAAGAGAACAGCTGGCTTTGCTAATACATTTTTTTTAAGCTGTAGGTATTTTGGCCGAATTTTTTAACCGTCTGGAACTCTGGACAAAAACAGGGTATAAAAGATGAACGGCGTAGAAGCCTAAGGCACAGAAATATCTTCTGTTTAACAGAAAAAAAAGGTTTTTTGGTTTTAATGACGAATGAATGATTTAATTTTTATATTATTTGTCGATTTATTTGTTTTGTTTGAAGTATGAAAGTTTACTTCAAATAAGTAATAGTATTCATTGATAGGTTAATGTCATTTTAAGTTTAAAAAAAAAGGGATTTTTTGTCCAAAAACGGTAAAAAAATCAGTCGGTATAGTCATATACCCACATACAAAAAAAAAACAGATTGGTGCTAGGTTTGCAAATGTCGGTTTATCTACAAAATTAACTTAGAGGAACAAGTGGAGGGAGGCCTTTGACTCTTATTGAGAAGCATATAATCAATAAAATATAATTATTCATGTAATTTAGCGGGGCTTGCAGTAGACAGATTTGATACTTTTTATAGTAAGTTCGGCGACTTGGAATAAAAAATAAAAAGTCGGCGGCCAGGAATGAATTAGGCAAGTACATTTTATTTGAATGATCGCAATAGTAGAAACATTTATGTGTATGGTGACAACGCTGTAATGAATTTGAGAACAAAGATATAATTACAACGATCTTATCTTTCGATCCGCCTCCAAATATATACCTACAGGATGGAAAATTTCAGCGGGGCAGTAAAGGGAAGTACCTTATCCGTTGCAGCTACACGAAAATTATCTTAGGAGACTATCCATAATTATTTATGGAATTTCGATCTCCATTCACAGATTAAAAAAAAAAAAAATTACAGTTAGCAAGAAAATAGCCATTTTACACAAAAACATTTTTTGATGCCAATCGATCTTGTTTCTAATACTGATCAAAAACTTCTATGGGACCAACCATCGTTGGAGTACTCAAAAAATCACAAATTGCAAAAAACTTTTCCTTTACATTTTGTATGAAAATTATACGCAAAAGCTTTTTTAGTGACGGTTGAGATAAAAACGATTCATATTTCGAACTCGTTATTATTAAATAAAAAACAATCTGACAGTTTGTTCCGTCCGAAAAGCTTTCGTACGCAATGGCGTTCGACTTTGACCGAAAGTTTGGTGATCAATGGATAGGAACACCATGGTCCTATTTCTTGGCCAGCACGTAGTCCAGATCTGACACCCCTAGATTTCTTTTTGTGGGACTACCTGAAAACTGTGGTTTACAAAAAGCAATACGATAGTGTTCAAGAACTTAAAGACTCACTAACCACAATTTTGTATGGAATTCATACAAATAAATTGTCAGCAGCCACTAGGTCGGTACAGAAACGAATAAATTTATGTATTCGCCAAAATGGCGGTCACTTCGAGCACTTGATATCGTAGGGCAAGAAACAGCAAGATTTTAAATAAGAATAACATCATCAAGTTATGTTAGTTAATAAAAAAAGAAAATTAATACGCCTTCTTTTTGATATGTGTAAAATTCTACGTGATCATTTGTCTTTTATTTTATTTTTTGTATTTCAGTTAAGTACACAAATTCTTTACAAAATGTAAGGGAAAAGTTTTCTGCAATTTGTGACTTTTTGAGTACTCCAACGATGGTTGGTCCCATAGAAGTTTTTGATCAGTATTAGAAACAGGATCGATTGGCGTCAAAAAATGTTTTTGTGTAAAATGGCTATTTTCTTAATACCTGTAATTTTTTTTGAAAATCTGTGAATGGGGATCAAAATTCCATAAAAAATTATGGATAGTCTCCTAAGACCATTTTCGCGTAGCTGCAACCGATAAGGTACTTCCCCTTACTGCCCCGCTGAAAGTTTCCACCCTGTATATTACTAGCTGCGCCCCTCGATTTCATTTCCGCGTAAGTTTCGACTCAAAAAATATAAGATATCTCCGAATCCAAATTGTTCTCGACTTTGACACCTTAGGAAAAAATAATGAGGATAAGGATAAAATATATACGTGTACTTTAAAAAAATCAAATAATTAATGATGGCAGCCAAAAAAAAATCCCGGAATAGGTCTTTGGAATTGGTCTTTGGATAAAAGTTTGCCAAGATTCCTTCGTCCTTTTACAATAATTTATACTAAGACTGATGTCGTTCCACAGGGTGACAGCGGCGGCCCTCTGACCACCATTGACAACGATGGTGCCTTCACCCAGGTTGGAGTTGCCTCCTTCGTTCCAGTCTCTGCATGCCACATTGGTGTCCCAGCTGGTAAGTAAAGAATGATTGTATTTAATTCAATGCGATATTGTGTAGTTTCATTTACTGATTTATGGAAGTCAGTGGCATTTCCCTTTTCATATTTACTGTTTACATACCTGCGGGCCTAAAAAAGTCATTTTGTTAGAATCATAAAAGGATAACATTATGAATCGTAATGGACAGTTAACTGTTAACTTAATCGAATCAAATCCCATTGGTGAAGGATTTTTCAGTAAGTAATTTCTTTTTGTCTGTGCTAAAATACCAATCAATCCAATCCCTATCTCTTCGATTATACCTACGTAGTGCAGCGCAAAAAAGAAAAACACGGACTGTCTTCGCCATATTGATTGATGATTCGTTGATTCATAATGTTATCCTTTTATGATTCTGCCAAATTGATATTTTTGGGCCCCCTGCTTATCTACTTAGCAGTTTTATTGCAAAACGCTGGTCAACGCTAATAATTGTAAGTTAGGTGCCTACTTGTTTGTTGTTAACTTATAATACACACATCAAAAGTGTCTAGGGATCAACATATATTTTTGCAATAACTTTTCTCCTGATTGATATTAATTAAAAATCGCTGTTGGCGTCCAGGGGTTCTCCAGTGTCGTATACGTCTTGTATCCGGTCTCATACCAAAACGAGACTCATCAGAAAAGCACACGAAACGCCATTGTTCTTCTGCCCAATTTCTGTGTTCAAGAGCCCATTGATATCGAATCCTACGATTGTGCATTGCTATAGGTGGTACCCGTAGCGGTCTTCGGGAATGAAGGTTCACTTCATGCAAGCGGTTTCTGACTGTTTGGTCGCTAATTAAGTTCCCTGAAGAGTGATGAAGCCTCACGGCTAACATCATGGCGGTTATTGTTGGAGCTCTTCGAGTTAAGATTTGAATGTATCGGTCTTGTCTCCGTGTGGTGCAGCGATACCGTCCTCCATGGCGCTCAGCCACGGTACCAGTGCTTCGGTAACGTGTCCAAAGTCGACTGATAACACTCTGACTTGTATTCAGAGCTAAAGCCACAGTACGTTGCCGGGAACCAGCTTCTATCATTCCCACGGCTCTGAGCATTTCTTCCCTGCTTAAATGACGTCGCCGCTCCATAATAACGTTGGTTTTAATCAGTAGTAGGGAAACAGTAGCACTAATAATGTCTTCAATGCGTTGTATGTTTTTATAGGGAAAATATTGACAGCTGATTTTCATCTTTTACTCGAATTTGATTCACAGTTCCTGATTCAAATTATGAAATGCACCAAAAAGGATCCATATAAATGTATAAAATCATAAATTTATTACAAAGCCACATCTCAATCTCAAGAAATCCGCATAAAAATGCTTGATCCCTAGACACTTTTGATGTGTGTATATAACTTACATTTAGCTTTATTTTCATAGTAACTTTAAATTTTTAATAGTTAGTATATTTCATGATAATTTCATAAATTATTACTAAAATATTTTATATTTTCAGGTTTCATCCGTCCCGGCTACTATCACGACTGGTTCACAGAGGTAACCGGCATCGATTTCGACTGGAAGTACACCCCAGAAGATTCTGGAACCGAAGAATCTAGTGAATCAAACTAAGCTCGTCTTCCGATTCAAGCTCGTCTTCCGATTCTAGCTCGTCTTCCGATTCTAGCTCATCTTTCGAATCTAGCTCGTCTTCAAGTTCATCTCCAAGCTCATCTTCCGAATCTTCTGATTAGTCAGAAGATTCGGAAGATGAGCTTGAAGATGAACTAGTTTGCTTAATCATCGGCCTTAGAAGGCAGAGTTCTTAGGAACTCTGCCTTCTAAGGCTGATGATTAAGCATACAGACTTTTAAAGATCAATAAAGTTTTCTGTTGGAATCAAATCAATCTATGCTTACATATTATTTATTATTACATGACATTACATGACATACTATTAATTATTTAATTAATAAAATGTAATTATATTTTATATCCCTTTATTTCATTTTTGTTTGTTCGACAAAATGTCGCCACAGTTTATTTTGTTTATATGTACATGCTTCTGGTCATAAGTTTTGACACATGGAAAGTTAAATAAATGAGACAACGACTTACGCATTACAACCATATTTATGGGTACGTATCAAAATCCCGAAAGTTCATAATACCCATGATTGAAATACCGACGTCCATAACACCGAAATTCAAAATACCGAAAGTTTTAAATGTCGATAGTCGTTATATCGAAACACAAAATACCGATGTTCAAATGCCCGAAAGGACGAAATCCCGAATGGATGAAATCCCGAATGGACGAAATACCGATGGATGAAATCCCAAAGAGCGGCGACGTAGTTCCCGCGATTACTCATAGATGGCACTACAACACAATTATGACGGTGGGCATTCTGCTTAAGAGCCTATACTACCTCAAATGGCTTAGCATGATCCTCCGTTATGTCGAAAATACCGCAGCATTAATTTTGAAATAATTATATGCTAAAGTTGAGGATTAATGTTAGGTACTATGTTAGACGAAAAGACGATTCCATAAAATTTTCTCGATAGAAAAAAATTCCAAAGTTGCCTCCAAACCGAACAATAAACCGCTGGTATTCAAAAAATACTTCAAATTAGATCATGAAACTTTGCATACTAACTGAACTAACTATAAAGCAGGTCTTATGTTATTTAGTTTTTTTGAATTATCTTTATTTTCACCGTAAAAAGCAAATACCTAAACTATTGGCGCTGCCTTCCGCCCAGCTCCGCATTTTGTCTCGCTCTCACACAGTCCTCGAGCAGTATCGTGCAAGCGAGATAAAGAGCAAATTTTAGCTGAGGTAGTATAGGCTCTTAACATGTTTTAATATTTTTTATAGCGGGGGTAGATCTCGAAAAATTATTTTATTCCGTAATGTTTTATTAATTTGTAGTTACTGTTAGCTACTTAGTACCGAGTGGTTGCTATAATGAGTGAAGATATTTTTAATATATTTTTTCAAATCTCAAAAAGGTGAATATAAAGTACAGGTAGGCGGTTTTGTGTTTACAAAGAACCGGCAAACCCATTTGCTACTTAGTAGCTAACACATTTGTAATGACAACTTAGGATGCAAGAGCGAGCGAAGCGAGCTCGGGATTTGGGGCACCCCGACTTGGACAGGTTAGGTTCGAAGGGGATGACGGGGGCTCGAGTGAGCGAGCAAAGCGAGCGAACGAGCCCCCGTCATCCCCTTCGTGTTAGGTTCCTTTAAACCCTGTAGACAGAAATAGGGGCCCCGCGAAGCGGGGCTCCGTCGACTACGCCTAACAACATATTTTTGTAGATTAAAAAAAAAACTTTGGGATTTTTTTCTCGGCCACTATAATTTTGCTAACTTTGCGGTTTTCAAATTTACACTAAAAAGGGTCTATTCTATCCAAAAAAAATAGCTACTATCAAAAAGCGCCGGGTGTGGAAGTACACTGTACACTGAAATAGGGGGGGGGGCCGCGAAGCGTGGTTTCGTTGACATAGGAGACAAGAGCGAGCGAAGGGCACCCCAGGTTAGATTTGGTAAGGTTACTTTAAACCCTTTACACAGAATTTCAACAATTTGACAATTAATTTTTTTGTCAATATCGGGATTTTGAACTTCGGGATTTTAAACTCCGGTTTGTTAAACTTCGGGTTTTTAAACTTCGGAATTTTAAACTATCGGGCAAATGAACTTTCGGGATTTTAAACTTTCGACCAAAGAACTATTCGGCGTTTCAATTTTCGGGATTTCGTCCATTGGTATTTTAAAATTCGGTCTTTTAAAATTCGGGATTTTGATACGTACCCATATTTATATATCAAATGAAAGGGTATGAAATACAGATTTAAACCACATTAAAATTATTCGAAATGTCCTCCTCTTGCTTCGATACAAGCCTTCAATCTGCAAGGCCAGTCATCAATCGAAGCACGCACGATATTCATGTCAATACATCTTCTTGAAAAATCAAAATCAAAATGTTTTATTTCACATAAACCGACATGGGCACTTATGAAACGTCAGAAGCTAGGTGCACGGTTCCAATTGGTCGTTTCCTATGGAGAAGAACCGGCAAGAAACTCCATGGTTACTCTTTTTAAAAATAATTGGCTTTTACAATGTTTCCAGATTACAGTAGATATGGGAGGACAGCGCAGGCCTGTCAACAAGTACCAAGTACTTGATAAAATAGAAAATGGTCTACAGATCTAAAGTCTATAAGGCCTACAAAGTCCTCACATTTACAAAATAAGAATCTATCAGAAGGATAGATAATAAAAAAAAGGAAAATAATAATAAAAACCTACTAAAACCAAGTGTTATGATTCTCATTAAAACCACTAATAAAGAGGTGAAAATTTTCAAGTGTATGTAAAAAAAAATTAATAATAATTAAATAAAAATTAAACTTCGTAATTTGAGAGCAGTTAATAGACATTTATATAGTTATGCCGTTAATGAGAAGCCAGGGAAGCCACATGTGCAGAAGGAATTATTGCCAGACTAGCTTGTCTTCAACGTAGTCTTTAATCTTATAATATGCTTTTTTGATAAGGACACGTTTGACGAGGGTTTTGAACTTTCCATCGCTAAGTTCTGTAACCGGCTTTGGCAACTTGTTATAAAAACGGATGCTGTTTACAAGAAATGACTTGCTAGTTTTAGTTAATCTAAATTTAGGTAACACAATTTCATTTTTACTACGTGTATTTATATTATGGAAATCGCTTCTTATTTTGAAGAGTCCTAAGTTTTTGCGAACATACAAAATACTTTCTAAAATATAAAGAGAAGGCAGAGTTAGTATATCAATTTCTTTGAATTTGTTTCTAAGAGACTCGCGAGGACCCATTTTATAGATTGCGCGGATTGCCCTCTTCTGTAAAATGAAAATTGAATCTACGTCAGCTGCCGATCCCCACAGCAGAACACCATAAGACATAATACTGTGGAAATAAGCAAAGTATACTAACCTAGCTGTGGCTATATCTGTCAACTGCCTTATTTTTCTTACTGCATATGCAGCTGAACTTAATCTACTTGAGAGAGCTCTAATGTGTGCGCCCCATTGTAATTTTGAATCTAAAGTAATTCCTAAAAATACAGTTTCCGTAACAGCATCTAGTCTTTTGCCATCAAGTTCTAAATTCAGACCTACTTGAGGTACATTTGGTAATGAAAACTTAAGACATTTAGTTTTGTTCGCATTAAGTAAAAGATTATTAGCTGCAAACCATTTCGAGAGAACAGCCAGACTATCGTTAACATGTAAGACATCCGTATCTTTTCTATCTATTTTAAAAATAAGGGAAGTGTCATCAGCGAATAAAATGATATCCGACAAGTTAGCCATCATGTAAGGAAGGTCATTAATATAAACTAGAAATAGGAAAGGGCCAAGAATTGAGCCTTGAGGCACGCCCATCTTAACTAGAGACCCCGAAGACGTCGCCCCGTTAACGTTTACTTTTTGCTGGCGCTTTGACAGATAGGAAAGAACAAGATCAGCAGCTTGTCCACGAATTCCGTAGTGGTATAATTTACAGATCAGTGTATTATTTAAATCTAATTTATTTATTAAATAAATCTAATTAGCTCCGATATTCAAATTGTAACGTGTAACTGTTTTTTGTCCCTAAATAAATAAATAAATAAATAAATAAATTATGGTCAACGCAGTCAAACGCTTTTGAGAGGTCACAGAAAATGCCAATTGCATCCTGGGACTTCTCCCAGGATTCCAAAATGTGACTGATGAGTTTTACTCCCGCGTCTGTCGTCGACCTACCTTTCGTGAAACCAAACTGGTGACTATGTAAAATCCCATTTGAATTAAAATGTGACAACATCTGGTCCAGCATGATTTTTTCATAGATTTTGCTCAATGCTGGTAGCACAGATATAGGTCTATAATTGGAGGGATCAAACTTACTACCCGATTTGAATATCGGTACTACTTTACTATGTTTCATTAAGTCAGGAAACGTACCGCTGTCTAAACATTGATTAAATATGCCTGTTAGGGCAGGGGCAATTGTGTCAATAATATCTCCAAGAACCTTAACAGAAATCCCCCATAAGTCTTCAGTGTTTTTTATGTTAAGACTTTTAAATGCTTTTTTAATTGTGTCAACAGAAATGGGCTTGAATTCAAAGCTTGGAATTTCCTTATTAAAATTTTCCTTAAGAAGGGCTTCAGCTAATATAGGTGATGAGGGGAGAGACTTTGTAACCTCTATTGGGATATTGGTAAAGAAATTTTCTAGTGTCTCAGCAACTTTTAACTTATCTGAAATGGTTTCATTATCAATTTTTAGGGACAACTCATTCTGATCTCGCTGTTTTGTGTTTCCAGTTTATTTGTTTATTACCTGCCACACAGCTTTTATTTTATTATTAGACATACTAATTTTGTTACTAATTAATTTAGATTTAGCCTCAGCGCAGACTCTTTTGAATATTTTAGAATAGTTCCTTACATAATTATGAAGGGCTTGATCAGAAGTTAATGATTTCTCGTGATACAGATTATATAAAATATCTCTGCTTTTTCTAATGCCAGCAGTGGCCCATTCACTAAATTTTGGTTTAGTATTTATAGTAACTTTTTTTACAGGACATGCTTTATTGAATTCTTGGCATACTGTAGAAAATAATGTACCATAGTTTATGTTGGGGTCTTGTGAAACAAAACTAGCTGTGGAAAGATTGCTAAGAACATTATTATTAAACATTTTCAATTTATTTTTAGTTAGAGGTCTTAATTGAATGGATTTATCTATGTGTAATCTTTTACCTAAGTCAAATGATACAAGTTGACCAGTATGGTCAGACCTGACGCCAGTAATTAAGGAAGAGTCTTTTATTTTACAGTTAGTAAATACATTGTCGATGCAAGAAGCTGAAGTTGATGTTATTCTAGTCGCTTCATTAAATATACATTTTAAATTAAATGATTTAAACAATGATATTAGCTTACATTTTTCTGGTGAATTAACTAATAGATCAATATTTAGGTCACCACAAACAAAAAGAAATTTACTATCTTTAAAAAGTTTACTAAGTATTTCTTCCATTATGATCAAAAATGATGACAAATTTGAGGCTGGTGGTCTATAAACACATAAGAAAGTATGGCCTTCAACTTCTGCACATGCTACCTCACATAAGCGATCAACAGAGCAAGCAGTGATATCCTTTCTTTCTTTATACCTAAAAGAACTATTACATAATATCAAAGTACCACCCCCTATTGAGGACCTGTTGTGCGCACTGGCAACTGAAAAATTATTGACATTAAACAACATTCTATCCGGTTTTAACCAGGTTTCACAAAAACATAAGATATCCATATGATATTTATCTATTAACATTTCCACTGCTTTAATCAGGGATGCTTTAAGTGACTCCAAGTGGCGATGGGGTTTAGCTCAGACCTTCTCCTCTAAGTGCTGCCATATTTTGTAATCCATGGGATTCAGTCTGGACTACATGAGGGCCAATCATCAAGCCTGATAAAGTCGATTCCACGGTCGTGAGCCAGTTTTGGGTACTTTTCGCCTTATGAGCCGGCGCAGAATCCTGCTGGAATACCCAGTGCCTGTTTTCGAACATTGTTTGTGAAAGAGGCTCCACAATGTTTGTTAGGACTGTGTTTTGATATACGAGGGCACTGGTTTTCACTCCTTTTTCACAAAAAAACAACTCCGTTGGACACAAATAGGACACCCCAAGCCAAACCATGAATGCCGAAGGGTGATGACCACGCTGAACACGTGGCTCACGTCTGCTCGCTTCTTCACTAGTGTCTACACAGGGCTACACATAAAGCTATACATTTCCAGTTGTAACTGACCTCGAGTCGTTCTAGTTTTTCAACAATTAGAAGTCAGCTTATACTGGTTATGTATAGCTTAGTGTGTAGCCGTGCGTACATACACTTTATCATTTTGTTTGTTGAAACTCTCCTCAACATTAAAAAATTTTTCGTTCGAGAAAAGTACCGCCTTAACAAACCCCGGCTTCTTTCGAGTCTGATTTTCTTCAGCCGTGCGTTAAGAATATGTGCTGTTTTTTTCTATAAGCTCGCAGTCCTAGGTCTTCATTCAACACCCTTTTAACAGTAGTTCTGCTTAGTCCCATCTGCAAAGACAACATTTTTTGCTTGCGGACAGGATTTCGTTGGATTTGCGCCTTCATTGCTTTGATGACCGCTGGAGTCCTAACAGTACGAGGTCGACCGCTCCTTTGTTTATCTTGTAATCTTGAAGCTTCCCTGAATCATTTGATAGTACTTACGATAAATAAATCTCAGTGAAATTTTCAAATTTTTCAGCAGTTTGAAAATCTCAGTTGGCGCGTGACCGCAACAATGCAATGCAATAGGCTAGTTGACAAAATTTCAATAACTGCTTAATACTTTAGCTTATTTGGCATTTTATCGAAAAAAAGGTTTATTTATTTTTAATCGAGCGCTTACATTATAAATTCGCGTTTTAAAAAACCAATTTCAATTTGGTTCCAAAACGAACAAGACTGTCATGGCGTCTTGAATGACGTCACGCCGTGCGAAACAAACCAAAGAGCGATCGTGTCTTCGTACTGTTATAGGGCCCCCTTGCAAAAGGCTTTTTAAAAAAATAATTATTTTAATTAAAATGAAGTTTATTAACGTAAACTTATTTAAGGGATATGCAACCGATTACCGTGAAGGTTGGAAATAGACAGAATGGACTGCTAATTAATATTGCTGACTATGCGATGGCTGTAAGCTTTATCATGAATGACTCATCATTTTAAGGTTCAGTGTCTGCTTATAACACGGGACTCTTAGTGTGAACTTTGGGGATGAATATCGAAGTTAACTCTAAAAGGACGTTCTTAGTGCTGGAGCAGGAATTTCTGATATGCTCTGTTCCAGTTCTATAGAACCCGATTTAGACTTGGATTTATTGCTTTCCCGGAAAATATATTTGCGAAGGTTGCAACTGGGTTTACAAAAAACTAAAACCTCTTAAATCGAAGGGGGCAAGGGAGTGCCCCCACAAAGTCGAGCAAAAAGGGGCACGGCCGTTTACCATCCTTTTCTCGAAGCAGTTCAGGCCATTTTCGACACCCTATAACTTCGTTGTGGATAAAACTAGAGACCTGAATTTTCAGTAATCAATCAGGCATTGTATAAACACGGTATATTTCAAATTTCATTCAATTTTAACCAGTAGTTTAAGAATTATAACTAGTCAAAGTTTCTTAATTTTGTCACTCACTGACTGACTGACTGACTGACCGATCATCAAAACTCTAAGGCACTTCTAGCAGACATAGAAGCCTAAAATTTAGAATACAATTAGTGTTTAGTGCATATATCAAGGAAAAACTAAAATATTTTGCAATTTCGTTCCACTTTTCTAGATACACCAAGTGCATAAATAACTTTGTAATCCAATATAAATATGTAGTATTACAAAGTTACATTTGCAGTTAATGAATCAGTGTAGTTAGAGCAGTGGTGGCCAAGTGGTAACTGCCGCGACTTACGAGTTGTAGGTCGTAGGTTCGAACCCAGACAGGAGCTTTACTTTGTGTAAATTATTTTATCACCACTGCTCTCAAAACGGTGAAGGAAAACATCGTGAGAAAACCGGCATGTCCTAAACCCAAAATTTCGAAGACATGTGACATCTGCCAATCCGCACTGGGCCCGCGTGGTGGATTACGGCCCACTCCCTCTCACCGAGAGGAGGCCTGTGTCCCAGCAGTGGGAACATTATAGGCTGATTATGGTATGGTGGAATCAGTGTACCTATTTATCACTGCATAGTATAAAACAAAGTAGCTTTTGATGCGATTTTATATGTATAATACATGCATAATATAGTAGAGAAACACTGATAATTTTAGAGGTTTCTAATGTGATGTCGTAAATAAACACATTTTTTGCGCTTATATTGCAAAAGCTAGCTGAACCCTACGAGATAGATCAAAATAATGTATACTACAGTATTTGGTGGCGCCTAACACCAAATACTTGGGCGGAAATATAAAATTGTTTGCGTTTATCCCAGACGCAGGGAGCTGGATCAATTAAATAGTGGACTGTATAATGCGGGCGTGAAAAGTACGTGGGTAGGTCTGACTTTGCAAAATACGACACGAATTAGGACGACGAAAATTGTACATGGACAAAGGAATTTGGCAGGAAAATGCAACACCACTGACCTGTAGATTCACCATCAATCCTCCACGTCGGCCGGCAGAAGGTGCGACTTTGCTGGATCAGGGGGCAGCGCACGAGAGGTCGCACAGACGCCTTTCACAGCATAAACACGCACTTTTCGTAGTGTTCCAGATAATAGTTCGTAAATGCTTCGCAACAGTTCGCAACAGTAAATTGGCAATTAATTAACAAGGGAGCATGTCATGGACCACTGCTCTCGTTGGAGGCAACGCGGCAAGAGACGAGCGGTTCCTCACACTGTCACCGTACATGGTGGACAAAGACAGCGATAGTCCGGGGTTGCATGTGGGAAAAGGATAGGACACGATAGGATAGTGACGCATTTTGCAAGTCATATTAACTTCTACCCTATAATGAAAATAATAAACTAATACGAAATCCAACATCCCCCCAGCCTTGAAGAAACCCTTCAAAAGAAGGTTAGAAAAATTAAGAAAATCGCCATATTTAGCAACTTCAAGGAGTAACTAGAGCGGAGAAATATAATGAAACTTCCAAAGAACAATGCCCACTTTACATACATTTAAAAACCTGATAATGAAAGTCAATGTATAGTTATAAGGTATAGTAGAAAGAGTACCTGTAAGATTAGAAAATAATGTCATATAGTCATTTTAAGATTTAAAGTCTACAAAGGCCAAAAAATATTAATGTTACTTTTTAGGTTAGGATTTGCCTTTACGATAGTTTGTTTACTTAGAAAAAGTCTAACTTTGCTATTGTATTGTCAAAAGTGATCACTTGCCTACCCATTTCGTTGACCGCGATACATATATACCTACCTACTACGTCATCCAGAAATTCTGCTGGAGCAGAGATATTGTCTTGAAACCTAGCCCATCTCAGTAGTTACACACACAAAATGGCACAATTCACAACGAAACGGAAGCGCAACAACGAAGTCGCAGAACTGTCAAAATATCAAAAAAATCCGTTTCACTCGTGCGAACTCAATTATAATCTGCATAATTAATTAATTTAATTACCATGTTATTTTGAATTGATCTGTATTATGCACAGACTAATAAAAAATAGTTATTGATTAAATAAAACTTAAAATAATGTATAAAACTCAGAAAAAGAGTTGAATAAAGTCAAGAAGCAGTGTGCAAAACGGAACGTTGTAAAAATGTAGTTGGATGCGTTCAGGGTAATTGAGTGAGATGCGTTCAAAATAAGGTAGTAAGACGAAGAGTTAGCATAAAGAAAAATTAATAAATATTTTTTTCCTGGCCTTCTTTTAAAATTGTGATTAGCGTAATGAATGTACAATTAAATTAGCTGAATTTTAATATTTATTTCATTTCTATACATTGTCAGGTGAAAAATGGGCATCCTTCTTTAACTTAACTAACATAAAATAAGCTAATTTAAGAATATGTGCGTAAAGTATACATAATAGAGATATTTGACTATTGAGTCGGAAGAATAGCCTATAGCCGCACTACTGGTCGCTTATAAGTACCGGTTTTAGTTTTTACTTCCGCTACGCGAACAACACCATCCTTACATTGGTAACAATTCCTAATGGCCACTGCAAGGGTGGAGCGCTACCTGGGTCTCGTCCTCGACAGCCGGTGGAACTTCGTGGAGCATTTCCGACGTTTGGCCCCCAAACTGGAACGGGCCGGGGCCGCCTTCAAGCGGCTCTTGCCTAACCTGAGGGGGCCAAACGCCTCCTGCCGGAGGCTTTACGCGGGGATCGTGCGGTCCATGGCCCTATACGGGGCCCCGGTGTGGGCGCGTTCACTGCGGCGGCGAGCCGCCCACTACCTGAACGCGCCCCAGAAGGTGGTAGCCATAAGGGTTATCCGGGGCTACCGCACGATCTCTGGCGAGGCGGCAAGCCTCCTTGCCGGACTGCCGCCATGGGATCTGGAGGCGATAGTCCTCGCGCGCCTGTATGAGTGGCGCGCGGAGGCACTACGTCGGGGGGAGGATCCGCTTCCGCGGCAAATCGCTGCGGAGCGGACGGATCTCCGGCGCGATCTCATGGCGGCATGGAAAGAGCGACTGTCGCAACCCAGCGCAGGGCACGCCGCGATAGCGGCGATAAGACCCCTCTTTGAGGAGTGGCTAGAGAGGCGCCACGGCGCCCTCACCTACCGCCTGACGCAGGTCCTCACCGGACACGGAAGTTTCGGGAGGTTCCTGCACATTATCAGGCGGGAGGAAACGCCCGGGTGTCACCATTGCCAGGATCGCCCAGAGAACACGGTGGAGCACACGGTGGAGGTCTGCCCCGCTTGGGCGGAGCACCGCCGTGTCCTCGTAGAGGCGATTGGCAGCGACGGCGACCTCTCGCGTCCGGCCCTGGTGCAAGCCATGGTCCGGGGTGAGAGGGAGTGGGAGGCAGTCACCTCCTTCTGCGAAGCAGTCATGCTAGCGAAGGAGGTGGCGGGACGGCTCAGGGAGAGAGCCTCCCGTCCCAGCCGCCGCGGGAGACGCTCCGGGCGTCGGGAGCCGCGTGATGACTCCCGGCCACCGTAGGCGCGGGCCTGCGGGCAGAGAGTAATGGGTTAGCTCACCGTCCGATCAGGACCAGGCCCGTGCCGGACGGCGCGTACGTGTTCCACGCGCGCCTCAAAGAGATGTCAGCATCGAGGAGGGGCCCCTTAGGGCCGAAGCCTGCCGGGTCAGCGGGATTGTCCGAAAGGGTTACCGCTGGCCCGGAACATAAAGGGCTAAGGAAGGAACACGGGTGGGTTTTAGTCAGTAAGAGTCTGACACTCCCTTCCGCTCCACCCAGAGCGGGAGGAGTCATTTGATGACTTCCCATCCGCAAAAAAAAAAAAAAAAAAGGTTGGAGCGCTATCTACATTTAACAACACTTCAGTACCGACTGTAAACGGCTTAGACGGAGTATTCCATTTTTCGCGTTCTTGCAAATTGTGTAAATATTCCGACTTAAATCGCTTCCAATACGATTGAACTATCGAATCCATTAAAGAGAAACGAGACAACTTCCTCGGATAAGTCGGCCGCAGGTAATTTTTAAATAAATCGAAGCGAAAAAACTGTAGCTTCCAGCAGCCTTTCCCAAGTGGAACACTCTGAAGCTAATTTTAAAAGCGGGTTAACATTATTTGCGACTTGAGTCACATGCGTAACAGTTTTTTCTTCCGGTAATGAGGACCGGTCGGATAAAAATTGTTGTATAGGCCAGACTTGTCTAGGGAAGGAAAGTCAGGATGCACCCTTAAACCAAAGCTCATGTTGAATGAGCTGCGAAGGCGTGAGCTCACGAGATACGCAATCTGCGGGGTTCTCGATGCCAGCGACATGATATAAATTTTCAGGTGAAATATTCTCCTGAATTTGGGAAATGCGGTTGGCAACATAAGTGTTGAATCTGTGTGGCGAAGCAACAGACCAACAGAGTGCTACTTCAGAATCCGAAAAAGCATAAACATTTTCAATTTTATGTCGTGTTTTATTTTGTGTCATAAACGGTTTTAAGAAGTCGTGATATTAAAAGTATTCCGTTTAATTCCAAGCGTGCGAGAGTGATTTTAGGTTTAGCAGATGCGACACGTGATCTGGAGCACACGAGTGAAATAATAGGCGATTGATCGCCATTGACGACGTGTAAATAAATCACACAGCCGTATGCGGATTCGCTCGCATCTGAAAATGCTACTAAGGAAACTGTAGAACGAGTTTCTATACCTAAATGACGTGGAAATGATAAATTAGATATTTGCGGTAATTCTATTAAATATTGTTGCCAAATTTTAACAATGCTAGAAGGGGGTATATCGTCCCAATCGAGATTTAAAAGCCAGAGTTCCTTAATGATTAATTTAGCGAAAAGAATTATAGGGCCGACGAGTCCTAAGACGCTGTACAACCGAGCGGTAGCGGATAAAATGGCGCGTTTAGTACAAGCAGGTGGGGGACTTGATATTTCGAAAATAAAGGTATCCTGAGCGGGTAACCAACGCAAACCTAATATCTTAAAAGTATTTCCATCGTCGAAAGAAATGCATTCAGATTGACGGTGCGACTCGGGAATATGTTTGAGCAATTCCTGTGAGTTGAAGTCCATTTAACTAAGTCAATCCCGCCAGTTTTGAAGATCTGGATCAGGTCGGTAGCTGTCTTGACTGCTTCCTCGAGAGAAGAAGCAGATGAAGCTACGTCATCCATATAAATGTCGCTCTCTAATACGGCTGCCGCAGTTGGCCAATTATGCCGTTCATCGCTAGCGAGCTGGCGTAGCATGCGGAGCGCCAAAAATGGTGAAGACCGAAGCCCAAATGTGACTCGAGTGAACTCAAAAACCTCGAGTGGGTCGGTTTCTGAAAATCTATATAAGATTCGTTGATATTTGCGGTGCGGAGCATTTGTATAAATGCATAAATACATTTGTTTTACATCTGCACAAAAGGCAATGTAATAAACACGAACATTTAAAAGTATATGAAATATATCAGCCTGTAGATTGCAACCCGTATACAGGACATCATTTAGTGATAAGCCTGTATCGGTCTTGGCACTGCTATCCAGCACAGGACGAACCTTGGTTGTCGCCTTGTCGTTGCGCACTACAGGATGATGCGGTAAATAAAAGCCTGCGGCGACTAATGCCTCAGGTGCGGTGCGGGACAGTATACCTTTATTTAGGTAATCACGAATAACATCGTCATATTTTAGTTTTAAACTAGGATCATTAGAAAATTTCTTTTCTAAACGTAGGAAGCGTGTTTTAGCGGTGTTAGTATAAGAATTGCCAAGATTATTTGGGTCTTCTTTAAAAGGAAGGTCAACTGAATAGCTGCCGTCGGAGTTACGAACAGTGGTTGAAGTATAAATATTTTCACACTGCTGGTCGTCGGGACTTAAAAATGACTGCGAAGGTAATTCCTCGACTGCCCAAAATCTTTCGACAATCTGTTGCAGCGGGTCAGAAGTAAAAGCACATAATGTGCGGGTAGCGGGTTGCGGAGATATAATAGGAGCGTCACCTAAAATCAGGTAACCTAAAGTCGTTTCAAGGGCGGAGGGCATACCGTCATAATGGGTTTTAATTTTATGAGTGAGTAAAATTTCACAATAAAATTTAACACCTAAAAGTATGTCTATTGTTCCCGGCTGCGAAAACTCATCATCAGCGAGCGGTAAGTTACGAATAAATTCAATAGACGCTGTATCAACACAGGTGTCCGGCAACTGTGACGTAATCTGTCCTACTACCATCGGCCTTATAGAATATTAGCACTTATTATCACAGCGAGACGTGAATTTAACAGAAGTAACACCGAGAATTTTTTGTGAGGCTCCTCCAATGCCTTGAACTTGCGAATAGCGGGTTTGAGTATAAATAGGAAGCGATAGTCGCTTACAACAAGTTGCGGAAATATAATCACTTTGAGAGCCAGGATCCACTAGACATCTCAAAAAGTGCGTGCGGCTTAAAGAATCAACAAACTTTACTTTTGCGGTCCCTAACAACGTAGTCATTTGACAACGAGCTAATCGATCGTACGAAACTGTACACACCGATGCATTATTTGCAATAGTTGTAGGGTCATTAGAAGCGGCGAGTGAATAAGTCATAGCGGACTCTGAATGACTGCTGGCCGTGGGGCGCGGCATGTCATGAGCGGTAGCGGGGGATTATAGGATTAAAGGTATTGGACACCACAGAACCAACGCTGCAATTCGTTTTATCAATTTGTGTTGGATTGAAATGTAATAAGGTGTGGTGTCGCCTTGAACAATGAGAACAAGTATGTTTCGAAGCACAAGAAAAAGGCCTTGTGTTTTGTACTTAAACAATTGCTGCAGAAATGATTAAGTTTTATACAATTATATCTTTCTTACGGGGTTAACTTATTAAATGACGTACAAGAGTATAAATGTTCATGTTGTTTCTCATCACATAAAGCGCATTTATCGCTTACACTTGGACCACACCCTACATCTGTATTAACAAAAGACTTGGACGGTTTAGGGATGCGCTTAGTTTGATGCTGCTGTTTAGACTGAGAATTACTATCTATCGATTTACTAAGGTTCATAGAACGAGACAAAACTTTACTTTGCTCCTTTATGAATTCAATTAAATTATAATAAGGAGGTATTTTATCTTTACGATAGGTAATTTCAAATAATTTAACTGTGTCTGCGTCCAACTTTTGCAGAGCCAAATGCAAGAAAATAAATTCAGTTAAATCGTTAAGCTTCAATTGCTTAAGCGCTTGTAGATTCAAGAACTATCTGCACGCGTGTAGTGACTTTCAACTGTCGGAATACTAGAAATATGCTTACGAGCACCGTCTTTTACTTCTTCAGGTATCGTAGCGTGTTTAACATGTTTGCCTCTTCGACCTTCTGTGCCTTTCTCTGTCTTTTCAAGTACAGTTCTTATGCATCGGTTTGCTATACCTAGAGTAGAAGTAAAAAAGATTTTGCAGACACTTACTTTCTCTTGAGCCTTGTACATAAAAAGTATGGTTTATGGTTTAAAGTCTCGTTAATATAAAGTTGTTGTTGTTATTAGAATGTTGTGGTTCTTTGTTGGTTGATAAAAATTTGATATTGTGGGTTAGTGAAATGTGGAGTAAATGGGAGAGTAAATGTGAAGACGTATGGGTGTGTGTAGACATTTGCTTAAACAAACGACCGGCTAAACTTTTGGTCTGTGCAGTATACATTCCTCCTCCAGTACAAAAGCATATTTTGGACCATTTTATCGATAATGCTAATAATGCTTTGGAAAACTTTAATGCCACGTTAATATTAGGTGATTTCAACCTAAATAGCATTGAATGGATGGGCTCACCGGGCACACCGCTTGCATCTTCATTAAACAAAAACGGAATTTATGAGCAGAAATTGTTAGATTTTATTTGTTTAAATAATTTAGCTCAATACAATTGTGTGTACAACCATAAAAATAAGATACTTGATCTTGTTTTGACCGATACCACGGTGAAGAGTTTGAATATGTCCAAAAGCTCTCTAAGTAAGATAGACTCATATCATCCCCCCCTTGAATTCGAACTGCTGTGTAACTTGCATGAGGAAACTTTAAGCCCTAACCAGGAGCCAAAATTTAAGTTCTATAAAGCTGATTACAGCAATATTTTACAGGAACTAAGTAAAATATCATGGCAAGACTTGTTTTCGGAATGTGACGATGTTGACGCAATGGTCGACTCATTTTACAAAGTCATCTATAATGTTATTGAGAAATATGTACCTTAGACTAGGCCCAAAAATTGCAAATATCCAGTTTGGTTTAGCAGGAATCTTGTTCGCCTGCTACAAGAAAAAAATAAGTACCATACACTTTGTTCCAAATTTGGTAACCCATTAGATAAAATCTCATATCGTTTGCTAAAAGACAGAGTTTCAAAATTAATGCACATTAATTACAGGCAATATATCAAGTCAATCGAATCTTCGATCACTTCTAACCCTAAGCTCTTTTGGTCTTTTTTAAAGAATAAACGTAACGGTAACAGTACGTACCCTTCATCAATACATTACGGAGATGCCAAAGGTAGTAACGGAGCAGATAATTGCAACATATTTGCCTCATGTTTTTCATCTGTTTATAACCCTTCCAGTGGCAATACTGTTGACGATAGGGCTAAATACGGGACTGCGCAATGTCAGCATTCTGATTTTCTGACCCAATTGACACTAAACACGGATTCTGTAATTAAAGCTTTAAAGAGACTTGACCCTTCTAAGGGGCCAGGGCCTGACGGTCTGCCTTCTATTTTTGCAATAAAATGTTGTGACCTCTTGGGGAAGCCTCTCTCCATGATTTATAATAAATCATTGAGCACAGGTTGTTTTCCGAAGACTTGGAAAGAAGCACGAGTAGTGCCTATTTTTAAGTCGGGTGACAAGTCCGCCGCGAATAACTATAGACCTGTATCTATTTTGTCTGTTTTTGGCAAGGTATTCGAAGCTTTAGTATACCCTACACTTTCGTGGCATGTGAGGCAAACATTGATGCCTGAGCAGCACGGCTTCATGAAAGGCCGTTCGACTGGAACTAATCTTGCGTGCTTTATATCGGATTTAGTCAATGCCGTAGACAACGGATCTCCTGTAGATGTAATCTACACAGACTTTAGCAAGGCGTTTGACAGGGTGGATCACAAAATGTTAGTTAAAAAATTACACACTCTCGGAATTGCAGGAAATTTGTTGCAGTGGTGTGAGTCTTACCTTGTTAAACGCACTGCTAAAGTTGTGGTCAACGGTTACTCGTCAAACCTGTTTCTGACACCCACAGGCGTACCCCAAGGCTCCCATTTGGGTCCGTTGTTTTTCAATATATTTATCAATGACGTGGCGTCTTGTTTTGTACACTCGAAGATATATTTATACGCGGATGATCTAAAAATTATAAAACGAATTGAGTGCAATCAGGATCCATATAAACTTCAAGAAGACTTAGACCGTTTTTCCCAGTGGTGTTTGGACAATAACATGTTACTTAATGCTGACAAATGCAATCACGTACATTTTTCTAGGAAAAAAGGACCGTATTTTCGTAATTATAAAATTAATGACCAAGTTATTTACGAGAAAGAAGTTATTCGCGATTTGGGGGTTTATGTAGACAATAAGCTTCGGTTTAATATTCACGTTGATAAAATCGCTACTAAGGGGTTTAAGATGTTGGGTTTCATTCTGCGTAACTGTAAAGGTTTTAAGCACGCCTCAACTAAAATTGCAATCTTTAACTCAATAGTCAGGTCAGGCTTAGAATACTGCAGCATAGTTTGGACTCCACTCTACGAAATACATAAACGTCGTTTAGAATCAGTGCAGAAAAGATTTCTTTGGCACTTGTCATATCACTGCAGTAGGGCCAGAAATCTAACTAGCTACAGCTCACGCTTGAAACATTTCAAACTTATGAGTCTGGAAAATCGCCGTATGCTTTTAGATCATCTGTTCCTGTACAAAATAATGAACAATCATATTGATTGTTCGCGGTTACTGAGTCAAATAAATTTAAATGTGCCTTACAAACTTGCTCGTAGGTCTAGGTATCAGTTGCTCCGCGCTAAGGGCTTTAAAACCAATCTGGGTCATTTTTCCACCATTAACAGAATGCAGATTCAATTTTGTCGCCTGTCACGCTCACCCAGCGTAGATATTGATATGTCTTACTCTTTACATAAAGTCAAGGCTGCCTTGCATAAGGCTTTATCTTAAAAATGAATAATTAATAGTACAGTTTCTATTGTCTTTCTCATTTACTTAATCTATATAAATAAGTTAAATATGTTTTGTAATTTGTAACTGCACTTCCTACTCCTATGTTTAATGCATGCCGTGGCAGCCTTTAATTAAGGCTACACTATAAAATGTTATAACAATATGTGCATCTTAACATGTATATTTAGTGTATGCTTTGTTGGTTGTCCTTAAATAAATAAATAAATAAATAAATAAATAAATGTGTTTAATCTATTAGAGGTGCTGTTCATTTTGAAATGCAAGCAAATTAAAATATTGAGATTAAAGCGGTTATTATCACACTGCGTAAAAGTGGACTTAATTATATCACAAATATTTGATGAAACCGGACTGACTGTGAGTATTATGATTTAATTATTTTATCGAACATTTATTTAATTAAAGTTTAACTGCTGATCCTTGTAGTTATTTTATTAAACGTTTTATATTTACCATAGGGTCTAAATAGAAGAAAAAAATTATATTTCCAAAAGTTTATTTATTTACTTTTGGAATGATGAATATAGCATTATGTATAAATTATAATATAATCATTTTGTAACATTTGAACTATTTTCAAAATAATTTTGTTTAAAAAAGTAATAACTTAATATTTTATAGTTTTGCTAGTAGCCTTACAATATTCCTTTTTTGTTTTAGTGAAATTACCTACTGTGAGTCGGAGGGTCAAAATATATAAGGAAGAGTATAGTCAGTGAATAAGAAACAAGTGGTTTTAACCAACCAGTTACCTACCAGATGAAGTTGCATTGCAAGGAAATATGAAGATATATGTTTAAACATTATAGGATCCATACGCCAGCGTTTACTTGATAGCATGGATAATAATGGGGGTTATACAACGTATTAAGTTATAAATTACAAATTGATTTTAGTAATATTAATATATTATTGTGTCATATCCCTAATAAGGATTATTTTGAGGTTTATAGTTTCAATCTTCTTTTCAAAATGAATTTTGAAAATGAATACTTAAGCTATATCCGCAATTAAAGCACAATATTATTTTATTACTAAGATAGTTACAATATTTTAAGTCTAATGGTCGTAGCTCACTGATTACCTGCTTACTTCAATAAATTGTTCTTTATGAGAAAATAAACTGTTTTAAAAGTTTATTTATCAAATAAAACGAATAAAAATTTTGATTAAAGATTGACAGCTTGGAACAACAGGGCAGGCAATGTAACTTAGAAATCTCCAATGTCCCTGAGAGGCGAGGAGAAAACTTACCTGCGTTATTGGAGGATATAGGTAAAAATATCAACCACAATATATCAAGAGACGATATTACATCAATACATCGCGTGCCACATGCCGCAAGCAGCGAAAGGCCTAAAAACATCATAGCCACTGTAAAAACACGTACCTTGAGAGACAATATAATAACTGCATGCCGCCTGAAGAAAGGATTTACTTCTAAAGACCTGGGCATCACTGGCACACCTCACACTATATATGTAAATGAACACTTAACTCTACAGAAAAAACAGTTGCTACGTGAGACCCGAGAGACAGCTAAAAAATTTAGTTATAAGTTTGTCTGGGTAAAGCATGCCTCCTTGTTAAACAATTTGAAACTTCGCCCACTATAGCCATTAAATGTAAAAATGATATTAAAAACATTAAAAATGCCCCAAGTAATTAGCTTCTAGCAAGACAATATAATTTAAGTATTATATATGTTGTCACTAATTACAATGTCTAATACTACAAAAAATCATGACTTCAGCATTTATTACCAAAACAGTAGAGGCATTCGTACGAAATTGAATACCTTGTATATGAATATTCTCTCTAACTGTTACGATGTTATTATTTTAACAGAAACATGACTTATTCCTTCAATTAATAGCAATTAATTTATTGATAATCGGTATTTAGTTTTTCGCTGTGACCGGAACAGGGTTGTTAATAGGAAATCTGATGGTGGTGGTGTATTGATAGCGGTATTGCGTAAATATAACCCTGTTTGTATTCCTTCTTCACAGCTTGGTACATTAGACCAATATCTTGAACAAATCGCTATTATCATTCCTGGCAGCAACAACTCCTCACATACCCTTATCTGCGCAGCCTATGTGCCGAACAATTTACCTTTTGCTGTATATAATGCTCTTTTTGATAATATGAACAATTTAATCAACTCAATAAAAACTGATAATATATTATTGCTGGGTGACTACAACATACCTACAGCGCAATGGGCTAAACTTGATCCTGCTCAAAACCATATGACTTGCCTGGGCACCTCACAGATCTGTAACCGTTTAAGGGACTTTTTGATTATTCACGATGTCAAGCAATTCAATCATTTAATTAACTCGAATGGACGCATAAAAGATCTCCTTGTATCTGATGCGAAGTGCACTGTTTTGAAACCAAGGCAAGACCTTTTACCGGCGGACAGCCATCATCCTCCATTTTACGCACTGTTATCTCTTAACATTAATATTAGTTTGTCCAAACCTCTACATACACCGAAATATAATTACCGTAAAGCCGACTACACAGTATTTAACGTGGACATTGATGAGATTAACTGGGAGGGCACTTTGGACAGTAGTTCGACTGATGCGTGCATTGATGCTTTTTACAACTACCATATAATAAAAAACCGCATACCGCTATCGAAACCACCAAACTTGCACTTCCCTGTCTGGTTCTCCAAACCGCTCATCCACATCTTTAAGTATAAAAAGAAAGCCTGGTCTAAATGGAAAAAGTACCGCAATATAAGTGACTATGAAGTATTTTCATTGTATAGAGCGCGTTTTAAAGAGGAATGTGACAAATGTTTTCATAAATACATAAATAGTGTCGAGGATGGGATTCCCAAGGATGTCAAGCACTTTTGGGTTTACGTCGCTAATCGGCAAGGCAGGACGGGTATACCGACCAACATGTTCTATAATAATGTAACCTCTAGCGACCCAGTTGAAATTTGTAATTTGTTTTCAGCATTTTTTCAGTCAGTTTATGAGCCCTCCAGTCTCTCTCCCGGATGGTGCTCAGCTTCTTATTTGAGTAATGGTAATGTCAATAACGGTTCTCTTTGTAGATTGAATTTCACTGTCCATGAAGTTCGCAGACAGCTAAAATTGTTAGATATAAATAAGGTGCCGGGGCCTGATGGCATACCGCCCTATTTTCTAAAGAAGACAGCTGAAACAATTTGTATGCCTCTTTCCATGTTATTTAACAAGTGCATTCAAAGTGGTACACATCTGTCTACGTGGAAGAAAGCAAATATAATACCAGTTCATAAAAGTGGATCTAGACAAAATATTGAAAACTATAGACCTATATCGATACTTTGTACTCTTGCAAAACTATTTGAAAAACTCGTTCATCAGGCCATTTATCCATTTTTGCGGCACAATATAACACCTGAGCAACACGGTTTCGTTAAAAATAGGTCTACAGTGACTAACTTAATGATCTTCACAGATCACTTGTTCAATAACATGAATGCAGGATATCAGACCGACGCTGTTTATACAGATTTTAAAAAGGCTTTCGATAGGGTGGACCATTCAATTTTATTAAATAAAATAGCCTTAATTGGCATCAGAGGTAACTTACTGCGTTGGTTCTGTTCTTATATCAGCAATCGCAATCAGACTGTAGTGAGCAATGGATACAAATCAGACTCATTTCTGGCGACTTCAGGCGTTCCCCAGGGATCTATTCTGGGCCCATTGATGTTCATTTTATATATAAACGATATTTGTAACTGTTTTCAGAATAGTAATTTCTTATTATACGCTGATGATCTTAAGGTATTTAGAACAACAAAAAACACTGTTGATAGCAGCCTTTTGCAGGAAGATTTGAATAGATTATCTGATTATTGTATTGAAAATAAATTAATACTAAGCATCCCTAAATGTAAGAACATAAATTTTACTAAAAATAAAAATGAAATAACCTACGATTACTCACTTTGTCACAAGAGTCTATTTAAAGAATCCTATATCTGTGATTTGGGCGTTACTCTTGATTGTAAACTTCACTTAAATTTACATATAGTAAAAATTACTTGTAAGGCTTTTAAAATGTATAATCTTGTTATGAGAACCGCGTCAGATTTTAACACGTTGAGTGCGAAACGAGGCCTAAATCACCCCTCATGCAACTTCCTTGTGGTGCGGCAAGGAAAAACGTGAACATCTCTGTCGTGCGAAGGGCATAGCTTTGGTTTGGTCCAGTATAGAAAAGAGATAAATGTATATTTGAGAAGCGCTTATGGTCCCGGACTCGGTGGTATACCTACCTTGGTACCGGATGTCTTAGGCCTCGTACCGCACTGAATTAATATAATTTTAATGCAGTGCGGAACGAGGCTAAAACGTCCCGTATCCCCCGGACCTCGTACCGCACCCAACGCGAGCTTCCTGCGACTAGTGTTGTGCATCACGTCGATTGGAGAGCACGTCCTTTTACATCGCCGAACATGTCTAAACGATGTCGGAAGAAGTTAATTTAAAAAAATACAGAAACTGAACCAAAACAGGTAAGTTTTTAATTGATATTTTTGTAGGTACCTAGTGAAAAACTCCACAATATACATTATCATTGTTATTCTCATCTACGATCTAACCTAGTAACAATGCCAGTTTTATTACGTTATCTTTACATTTTTGTGATTTTTCAGCACCTGAAAGCAGCGCACGTCATTGCCTCGAAAAGGGTGAAAAAAGAAGAAGATGTGTTGGTTGTTACCAGAAACTACGCACATTTTTACCATCTCGTGAAGCTGACAAAAAATCCAAAAAGATTTTGACTCAGTGCTCTCAGTGCAAAAAATCTTATTGTCTACCCTGTTTCAATGAAAAACACTCATAAATAAGTACAAAATATATATTGCGATTTTTTATAAAAAAGTATATTGTTACTGATTTTTTTATGTTAATTCAAGTTCTAATAAGTGTATTTTTAAAGCCCGAGGCAGAATACATAGGATAGTTTCTTTTCTACTTCTGGTTTTCTTTTTTTTCTATTCTGTGAACCGCTTTAAGATTTTCACACAAAAATAGATAAACGTCGTTACGTCGATATTATTTTTCCCATCACTAATCTTAGCGAAAATTTGCCCTATTTCAGTGCGTTACGAGGTGTATTAGATCCCATATTTTGTTTTGCCAATAATTCCTAAACTAGCCATCAGATCCCGGGGCGACGGTAGATTAGGGTTCATCAATTCACTTTCTATATCGATAAGGACCAAATTTTTCATTTATCTTTGATTTCGCGCCAGAAAATGGATTTTAGTCTGTTAAAGGAGGTGGGGTCTAATAGACCGCGTATCGCCCTAACGTCTGGTCACGGTGCGGGCCGATAACACCTCGTGCCGCAGGAACGGAAAGTTTGCAAAAATTGGTGCCGCAGCTAACGTGTTAAACGACCAACCACATATCTTTATTTATTTAATTCTTTAGTTCGCCCACAAGTTGAATATGCTTGTATGATCTGGGATCCCTATTATATTAAATACGAAACTGCAATAGAGAGAGTTCAGCGTAAGTTCCTTAGTACAATGCAGTACAAATGTCGCATCGAACGTTTATCTTATAAAAACGCATTGAATAAGTTTAGACTATTAACATTACGCTCTAGACGCTTGTTGCTCCAAGGAATGATGCTCCATGGACTTGTACATAATAGGTTTGATTGCTCTGAATTGATAAGTAAAATTTGCTATATTGTACCTAGGACAGTAATGAGGCGAGGGGCGCGCTCTTATCCACTGTTTGCTACAACGCCCTGTCGCACAAATGCAGGAGAGAGAGCGCCGCTCCGGAGATTGGTTCAAGCCTACAATGATAATTTGATCGATATCGATGTATTTGCCCTGTCTAAACAAAAATTTTAAAAACAAATTATTAACCTCCTTGTTCAAAATTTTTAATTATTGTATTATTATGCATGTATTAATTACGTATGTATTAACTATTGGGTTTTAGGATAACGAAAAAAATTGTATTGTTGTTATATATTGATCTTATTTAAAACCAAAACTGTATCATAAATTAGTAACATGTGGAAACGTAGTGGATTGTACATTTACGTATAGCATATAGTATTACTAGATATAATATACAATGTACGATTGTTTGTATTCCCAAATAAAATAAAATAAAAATAAATCACTTAATAACTTTTTTATTTTTACCCCCATATTTCAATAACAATATTATAATACAAATAAAATAAATATTACATTATTATTCTCGTGTATTAATTTATCGAATAATAAAAAAAGATAAGATTACTGTTGAAAAGATAAATCGAAGTTTCATCTCGAGATTCGAACCCAGGCCTGCGTGTTTACTAATCCTATACGCTACGTTATCCGCTAGCAGTACTTGTTATGAAGTTGTGAATTTTAGCAGTGGTATGAACCAACGAAGGTCATACGTAATTACGCCGCGCGTGTGAAAAAGCGACGACGGTTTCTGTTTCGTTTGACTAGTTAGCCAGTGTACACACACAGATGTAAATACGGGCCTGCGGCGCAGGCGTGGGGACGGCGCGAAGCATGTTCACAGAAATTTCAACCATAGCATGCCTATGCAGAATTGTTGTATACTGTACATATATACAAAATAAACAAACAAAAATAAAATAAAGGGATATAAAATATAATTACATTTTATTAATTAAATAATTAATAGTATGTCATGTAATGTCATGTAATAATTAATAATATGTAAGCATAGATTGATTTGATTCCAACAGAAAACTTTATTGATCTTTAAAAGTCTGTGTGCTTAATCATCAGCCTTAGAAGGCAGAGTTCTTAATCAGAAGATTCGGAAGATGAGCTTGAAGATGAACTTGAAGACGAGCTAGAATCGGACGACGAGCTTGAATCGGAAGACGAGCTTGAATCGGAAGACGAGCTTGAATCGGATGACGAGTTTGATTCACTAGATTCTTCGGTTCCAGAATCTTCTGGGGTGTACTTCCAGTCGAAATCGATGCCGGTTACCTCTGTGTACCAGTCGTGGTAGTAGCCGGGACGGATGAAACCTGAAAATATAAAATATTTTTAGTAATAATTTATGGAATTATCATGAAATATACGAACTATGGTCTGTGTGGTGCCGGACTTAAAGAATAGCACCACCCCTTACTTCCCGTGGGTGTCGTAAAAGGCGACTAAGGGTCGTACCGGAGAATGGGCAGCAGCGTTCTCTATGTATTCCACCATCATACCATACTGCGATCACCAACCCGCCTGCCAAGCGTGGCGATTATGGCAAACCCTCCCAATATTGGGGGAGGCCTATGTTCAGCATTGGACGTCTATCGGCTGAAACGACGACGATACGAACTATTAAAAATAAAATAAGATAACATTATGAATCAAAATATGGCGAAGACAGTCCGTGTTTTTCTTTTTGCGCTGCACTACGTAGGTATAATCGAAGAGATAGGGATTGGATTGATTGGTATTTTAGCACAGACAAAAAAGAAATTACATACTGAAAAATCCTTCACCAATGGGATTTGATTCGATTAACTTAACAGTTAACTGTCCATTACGATTCATAATGTTATCCTTTTATGATTCTATCAAAATGGTCTTTTTAGGCCAGCAGGTATGCAACCAGTAAAATATGAAAAGGGAAATGCCACTGACTTCCACAAACCAGTAAATGAAACTACACAATATCGCATTAAATAAAATACAATCATTCTTTACTTACCAGCTGGGGCACCAATGTGGCATCCAGAGCCTGAAACGAAGGAGGTAACTCCAACCTGGGTGAGGGCGCCATCGATGTCAATGGTGGTCAGAGGGCCGCCGCTGTCACCCTGTGGAACGACATCAGTCTTAGTATAAATTATTCTAAAAGGACGAAGAAATCTTGGCAAACTTTTATCCAAAGACCAATTCCAAAGACCTATTCCGGGAATGTTCAGACGCCAGCACATCAAGCTACCCGAAACTGTCAATTTTTTCCAATCAACTTTGAACCTTATGCTTTAGTGATAAAGTTGAAAATCTATTAAAGAAATTTGACAGATTGTAGTAGCTTGATGTGCGGGCGTCTGTACATCACCCATTCTGGGATTTTTTTTTTGGCTGGTATCATTAATTATTTGATATTTTTAAAGTACACGTATTGTATTATTCCTCATTATTTCTTCCTAAGGTGTCAAAGTCGAGAACAATTTGGATTCGGAGATATCTTTTATTTTAGGAGTCGAAACTTACGCGGAAATGAAATCGCGGGGCGCAGCTAGTATTATACATATATATTTGGAGGCGGATCGAAAGATAAGATGGTTGTAATTATATCTTTGTTCTCAAATTCATTACAGTGTTGTCGCCATACGCATAAATGTTTCTACTATTGCGATCATTCAAATAAAATGTACTTGCCTAATTCATTCATTTTTTATCCCAAGTCGCCGAACAAAATGGGTGATCTCCTTTATTTAATTAAAAAGTATCAAATCTGTCTACTGCAAGCCCCGCTAAATTACATGAATAATTATATTTTATTGATTATATATGCTTCTCAATAAGAGTCAAAGGCCTAACTCCACTTGTTCCTCTTAGTTAATTTTGTAGATAAACCGACATTTGCAAACCTAGCACCAATCTGTTTTTTTTATACATGGGTATATGATTATACCGACTGATTTTTTTACCGTTTGGACAAAAAAATCCCTTTTTTAAAAAAAACCTAAAATGACATTAACCTATCAATAAATACTATTACTTTTCATACTTCAAACAAAACAAATAAATCGACAAATAATATAAAAATTAAATCATTCATCCGTCATTAAAACCAAAAAACATTTTTTTTTCTGTTAAACAGAAGATATTTCTGTGCCATAGGCTTCTACGCCGTTCACCTTTTATTCCCTGTTTTTGTCCAGAGTTCCAGACGGTTAAAAAATTCGGCCGAAATTCCTACAGCTTAAAAAAAAATGTATTGGCAAAACCAGCTGTTCTCTTTACCTGGCAGGTAGATTGGCTAGTGACGTTGTAGCTTCTGGCACAGATGGTGGATGCCTGGATGATGGAGCTGCCGCCGAATGCGTTCGAGCACTCGAGGTTGGAGGTGATGTTCAGGTATACCCAGTTCATGATCTCGGGAGAAACACCTGAATTGAGAAAGTTAACAGTTTATAATGAAAAGGTTATGAGTTCCACGTCCACCAGTCTATCTTTTTAGAGTAGGCCAGTTCCATTCCTACTAAAATAATAAAATTCACTCTGTATCCCTAAGATTTATCATCATCTGCCTAGCCTTTTCCCAACTTTGTTGGGGTCAGCTTCCAGTCTAACCGGATACAATATTTTACATGGAGTGACTGCCTATCTGACCTCCACAATCCAGTTACTGGGTAATACGATACCTACCTCTTGGTAAGACTGGTTGTCAGACTTTCGGGCTTCTGACGGCCCGCAACGACTGTCAAAGATCCACGAATGACAGCCGGGACCAGCTGCTTAACGTGCTTTCCGAGGCACGGAGGGGTCCCGGTATGTAAAGATGGTCACCCATCCACAGACTAACCGCGGCAAGCGTGGCTTAACCTGATCAATCGACCTGTGCGGCTGTTATTATTTAGCCACAAGCCCTCCCTATGTATCCCTAAGATTTATAATAGGTGTATCAAATAAAACAGAAGAATTTCCAATTTTTTCTCGTTTTTAGGGTTCCGTACCAATATGGTAAAAAAGAACTGGATATATCATGAACTACTAATGCTATCAATTTGAAATTATAAAAAAAAGGTAAAGAAAAAGACTAGAGCTCATTGGGCATCAAAAAATTCGTCCGCATCGCTGTCAATGGCACAAGTGCCCAAAAGGCATGGTGATAAGCCATGGCATACATCATGGCTTATCCTGCAGCAAGAGTTTTGGTCGGATGGCACGGCACGCCAGCATTAACGACATCATCCGTCTGGCTCTCGTCACCGCCGGGGTGCCAGCTGTTTTAGAACCCAATGACTTGGCACGCGACGATGGGAAGAGGCCAGATGGAATGAACATAATGCCTTGGAAGTTGGGTAGACCTTTGGTGTGGGATGCTACCTATGTCGACACCCTCGCTCCATCCCATCTTCCTAGCACGGTGGGCTGTGCTGGGGTGGCTGCTGCAGAAGCAGAAAACCTCAAACGGCGCAAATATAACAACCTTATTGGGAGCTATATGTTTGAGCCGTTTGGGGTTGAAACACTAGGGCCTTGGGGTCCGAGTTTTCATCGAATATTTCGGGACATCGCCAAGCGGTTGGTTGACTCTTCACGTGACCAGAGGGCTGGCCTATTTTTAGCCCAAAGAATAAGTGTTGCCATCCAACGTGGTAATGCTGCCAGCCTTTTGAGCACTTGTGCCATTGACAGCGATGCGGACGAATTTTTTGATGCCCAATGAGCTCCTGTCTTTTTCTTTACCTTTTTTTACTTGTATATATTAGGTTAAATTGTAAAATAGAAACATTGTAATAGAAATACTTGAAAATTAAAAAAAAACTTGAAATTTGGAATAGTTTTAGATGACGTTTGCCCAACTATTTTGCAAATAAGAGAGAAAAATATATATATATATATTGCAACAGGGACTGAAAGGGGGTCTTAAAAATTCGAAATGGGGCTACTAGGGCATGTGGCATATTATATGAAAGAGCGAAAAATCATCTACAAAAGTTACATGAATTCCATTAGCGGTCAAGAAATGGCGCTGACTTAAAATGCAATATTCTACACCGCAGTTTTAAAATTGTCTGATGAAGGCCTCGCCGATGAAAATTTAAAAACATATGATGGTACGGAACCCTCGGTGCGCGAGTCCGACTCGCTCTTGACCGGTTTTTTTAAATTGGCGCTTTAAAATACTCAAATGTTGTACGTTCATCAAACCAATAAAACATAAAGAACTAAAGCTTTACCTAATGTCCAGGTGCGTCCCCAGCCGCTGGCGATGGACAGAGCTCCCGAGTAGTTCTCATCCCTTGCTTCGGAGCGCTGGATCCTGATGGGCTGGATAGTGTCTACAAAAGAAAAGTTTTCGGCCTTATTACAAAACATGGCTTATATTTAAACCCAGGTTTAATCCATCGTACCATCATCATCTGCCTTTCCCAACTATGTTGGGGTCGGCTTCCAGTCTAACCGGATGCAGCTGAATACCATTATTTTACATGGAGCGACTGCCTATCTGACCTCCACAACCCAGTTACTGGGTAATACGATACCCCTTGGTAAGACTGGTTGTCAGACTTTCTGGCTTCTGACTACCCGTAACGACTGTCAAAGATCCACAAATGACAGCCGGGACCAACGCCACCCATCCCAGACCAACCGCGGCAAGCGTAGCAAGCCGCGGCAAGGTTTAATCCATCGTACCATTTTTTATTAAATTAAAGTTCTATTTACAAAACCTGACGTTAAACCCGAGTGTAAGTTGACAATTTTTATTGAAAATTTGTTTGGAATCAATCAATCTGTGTAGCCTTATCCCAACTATGTTAGGGTCAGCTTCCAGTCTAACTAGATGCAGCTGAACACCGGTCGTTCCATGTATCTTTGACAGTAGTTACAGGTACTCAGAAGCCCGAAAGTCTGACAACCAGTCTTACTAAAGGGTATCTTACACAGTAAGACTGACTGTCAGACTTTCGGGCTTCTGAGTACCTGTAACGACTGTCAAAGATCTACGAATGATAGCCGGGATCCGTGCTTACTGAGCCACGGAATAAAGTTCAAAATAAAATAATGGTTCATAGGTTTGCGATTGGTTGGATTAAAGTTAAAACTCTTTTTGTAAAAAGGCGGTTAAAATTGGCAAGCATATTATGTATACTAAAGGATGCTTCAAGGATATAAGTAAACAGTATTTATATTCATTATTCCACGTATTATGAGTTCAAGGTTTATCGTGGGTCGCCTTCACCTGGTCAGCGGTTCACCACGTGGGGCCTACGTGGTGAACCGCTGACCAGGTGAAGGTCGCGGAAAACCGCTGGATGCGGGAAGCATAACGGTACCTGCCGGTCGATTCTGTAAAAATCTCACCGTGAAAACTTAGATGATGTGAGTTTGCTTTTGCTAGGAATTGATACTATTAACAGCTCACTCCACGCTCACTTTACCTAAGTTTTCACGGTGAGATTTTTACAGAATAGCTGTAGAGATTATTGGGGGAGGCCTAAGTCCACCAGAGTAAGCCTTTCGGCTGAATGATGATGATCAATTTACTCAAGGCAGCAATAAAGAGCGGCAGGAACATCGACGTGCAAAGAGAAACCATGAATCCAGCACATGATGCTGGACACCCTGCCGTAGAAATTATTCGTCAGTTATCAAAAAAAAACTGCGGCTTCATGGGAAAGTGCAATACCATCGCGGTGAAAATATACGGAACAGCAAATTTTTATTTTATTAACTGTAGAAAAATTTCAACGAACCTCTCATGAACCCTATGAACCCCTCTGGAGTTCAGAATCATGAACTGAATCCTGAATCCATGGTAACAGGTAACGCGTCGATGTCCGTCCCACCCTGTATATTGTGATGAACACTGTGGCGCCGATTCTGTTGTTCACAAACTAAACTAAATTTATGTTCAGGCATTTTTTTCTTTCTATTTCATTAAGACAAGGAAGGACTGGAGATAAATATTAGTTTAGTCCTGTCAAATTAGTCAGCGCCTGACGTAAATTGACGTATTTTTAGTAGCCAATTTTTTAATCTCGTCTAAGTTGTCTATGGAGTATCTTAATTTATCTTCTGTCCTTTTCTTAATGAAATAGAAAGAAAAAGATGCATGAACTTAAATGTAGTTTAGTTTGATAACAACAGAATCCTATGTACGCCTTAACTGTCCAGTGCATTAGTCCTTTAGTTGTTTCTAACATAAATGTAGGTAATGTATGCCATGTGTTGTGCTTTGTTAAATAATAAATATAAATCTTACCGCCGAACACAAGTTCCAAGCCGAACTCGATAAGACCGATGTCATTGGCCTGGACCACCGACGGCAAAAAGTCATTGTACAGAGGATGGTTGTAGTACTTGCTGGTCTCAAAGATAGTTGTCGGCAAGGTCAAGTTGGTGGCGCCCGCGCGGATGACGAAGGTCTCTCGGCTGTGGAAGAGGGCAAGTTTTTGAAACGGTGCGGGAAATTTTTTCTCTGATCTCAAAGCATTCTTGTATTCTCCGAAGGAATGAGCAGAGGTTTAATACTAGCACACCTAGATCACAAAATACAGAGAGTACAGAAGGCAATCACATGTATGTACATCACTTTTCATACCTACGCTCGGCGGTCGCACTAGGGTTGTCAACTTTGGCTTATACACAAAAAACTATCGTGGTAGTGGCACTCGTATCTAATTGTTTGATTTATTGTTGAGCTTATTCTACAATATTAAAACAAAACAATAAACATAGTATTACAATACAAAAGGTTTACAGAACAAAAACATTAAAATTTTACGTTTGTCAATTTTCACTATCGAAAATCACTGATAACTTCTAAACGGATTACCCTATTTGCACAATTTATTTAGCCCTATCCGTTTTAGACCTAAACCTATTAAATGACCTCAAAAAACAACACAATATCTACACAAACAAAAAATCATGTTTTCAACTTACGTAATAGTTGGTGGGGTGAAATTTACCTAAAGTTACTTCGTTTAAACTGATTCAAAATAGGAAACTATTACATAGATCGAGCTTAGATAGCCATTTTTTGTTGCTCCATTTTTGCACTTCACAGACGCGTGTCTCAAGAGGATGGCACTCGCGCTCGCACTAGTCCCAACCAGTCTAAGATAACGTGTCCGTGAGCGGTGTCTATGTGTGCGTTGCTCGAGCGCACTTTGTATGTAGATTGCCTTCTGTACTCTCTGTATTTTGTGCCCAGATTTCGACAGTTATGTTATTTGTCTCACTGTCTCACAGTATTATTATAGTGGGCGAGCCTATTGTCAAAATCAGGGGAAAATCCCAATACAAAGTGTATTTGTAACACAAGTTGACAGCGATATGCAGAAAATGCGGACGAATTTTTTGATGCCATATGATTCCTGCCCGTCCTATTTTTTACCGACTTAAAAAAAGGAGGTTATCAATTCGACACGTATGGTATGTATGTAATATTATTGGAATTGCAATTTATTCACATATATGACAATCTATTAGGGCTTCCAAACAAATATGTATACAAAATTTTATAGACGTAAGTATGTATGTTTGTCCACGCATTTCTCCGCAACTATTAATCGCGTCGTGACCATTTTTTTTATTGGCTTACATTTACTTCAACTTAGGGAACAGTGCAATTTTCATCAAAATCGATTCAGTAATTTTTAAGATATAGACTAATACGCTTAAGTGTGACGGCCTGACTTATTGATACAAGCTACGGTTGTAGTGTCAAAGGGAAAACATCTCAAAACCCTGTTCAAATTCTAGAGCAATATTTACAATAAACTATTACCTACTTATTACAAACAAATATTCCAGTTTTTTACTTAAAACTAAAAATTACGTAAGTAATAAAAAAGTACTTAATTTAAAAAAATTAAATTAAACCGACTTCAAAAAGAAACGAACTCAAAATTATAAAATAACTTTAATTTCGGAAGTCGGTGGCAAAAAACTAAGACTAACTGTAATATTGCAAAATATTGGTAGATAGACAGGTGTCAACGACTTTTATTTTTTTTGTTATCTGGCGGCAAGTTCACTTCACCTAAGTTTTCACGATGTGATTTTTACAGAATAGATAGACTGTACACCTACCCAGCGGTGCAGTGAGCGGCAGTGAGGCCCCACGCAGCGTGGATGACAGTACCACCGCAGGAGGAGACGCCTCCAGCAGAGTTCACCATACGGAGAGAGAGCTGGTGAGGGAACTGACCGGGCTGCGCTTCCCATCCTGACACGATACGTGCAGCACCTGCTGTGGAATAGTCAAAAGAAAATAAGGTTTTTAAAATCTCGGTAAGATAGATATATTTATTTATTACTAGTAGCGCCCCGCGGTTTCGCAAGGATAAGTGTCGATCCCGTGGGAATATCGGGATAAAAACTATCCTAAATCCTTCCCCGGGATGCAATCTATCTCTCTGCCAAATTTTATCGAAATCCGTTCAGTGGTTTAGGCGTGAAAAGGTAACATACAGACAGACAGACAGAGTTACTTTCGAATTTATAATATAAGATTAGTATGGGTAGTATGGATTCACAAAATCTACAGCTCTTTGAAATTTTATAATTCTTAATTCATAATTCTTAAAATATACAGGGTTATTGGTAAAACATTAACAACCTCTTAAGAAGTCATTACTCATCATTATGAACAACTTTTACTTTGGGACCAAATTTGAAATCGCAAAAAAAAAAATCAGCTGTTCCCTACATTTTGATGAGATATACGAACATAAATGGAACAGCTGATGTTTTTTTCGCGATTTCAGGTTTGGTCCCATAGTAAAAGTTGTTCATAATGATGAGTACAATGACCTCTTAAGAGGTTGTTAATGTTTTACCAATAACCCTGTATAAGCTAGTCTTACAGCCAATTACGGATTTACAATTTAATAACTATACAATACACGCAGCAGAAACAAAAATACAGAATGAAGTTAACTTGTAGCACCAATGACATTCTAAACAATGATATTATATATACAAGTAGCTGCGCCCCGCGGTTTCACCCGCATAAGTTTCGATCCCGTGGGAATATCGGGATAAAAAGTAGCCTATATGTTAATCCAGGGTGTCGGCTACCTCCAAACAAAATTTTATCAAAATTGGTCCAGCCGTTTGAGCGTGAAGAAGTAACAAACATACAGGAAAAGTTTTTAACCACTGCGTAAATTTTTTTTGGTGGCTCAGTGTAAGCAATAGAACACATTTCCATTTTTAGTTTAACACTTTTTTTTTTTCATTTTTCCTCTTTGTCCCAATTTGAAATAAGCAAGACATGGATATAATTTAATAGTAATACTATGATTGAGCATGAATGAAAACGCGAAGGCCGCCGGCCGCAGGACCACGGGGGCGCGGGACGGGGGTGCGGGGGCATGCGGCGCCGGCGCGGCGTTTGATAAACAAAACGCATGCACATGCAGTACGTCACTTGCGGAAGCGGAGGTCAGATGTTCGCGCCGCGTACTAGACTAGCGATAGCGTAGTGACAATGTCTCATTTTACTCACCGCGAGTATTATGAAATGGTGCGAGTGTATTTGTTAAGCAATGAAAATTTACGAGCAGCACGAAGAAGATACGAAAGGGAGAGCGTACCTCGTATGCGAGCCCAAGGGATCTTCAATCCCACGGTCCCTAATGAGAGAAATAATTAACGCTTTCAATGGAGTAAAAAGTGGTGTTAGTGTCCTAAACAAACTAAATGCTTACTTATTTAAACGTGCACGTTTATGCCTTGAAAAAGGAGGAGGTCACTTCGAACAATACCTAGAATATTGTGATTAATAAAATGTAGAGGTAAGAAGAAATTATAAACAATCTTAGTGTGTTAGGTTCTCTTTGATTAGACATTGTTGTAAGATAGTTGATTCCAATTTTTTTAATACGCCAAAATGCAATTGTTTCAATCTAAATTGTATCATGTCTAAGTACCTATCATACCTAAATGTTTTATTTTGAATGGACTAAAACGTATTACATTTTTACTTATTATGATTGATTTTCTGCATTTTAATGGTCCTAAGCCCATGAAAGTATCAAGGATAAATTGGAATTTACGAAAAATTACGTTTACAAATAACTTTACACAGTCTAAACTTAAAAAATTGTAGCGCTAAACTGGGGTCAATAATCGCACCGCATAACTCCGCCGCCGTCGTCGCATAGAGCGACCGCGCGTGAGTACTTCTGATAGCAGCTGGCGCGTCAGGCGACCGGTCGACGCGCGGCGTGAATCGGGCGACCGGTCGACGGACTGGCAAGCGACGTCCATAAAATAAATTTCTGAGTAAACAAGTCTCGTAAGCGTTAACTTATTTTTTTACTATTGAAACATATCAAAATAAAAAATACGTGTTTATTAAAATATATTCAAGTTTATTATGTCAAAATTTGCGCACTGGTTAAAAACTTTTCCTGTATAAACACACACACACTCACAAACTTTCGCCTTTATAATATTAGTGTGATAAAGAGGCCAGCACCATCTAAGCATTGCTAAGTGTACAGTGTGAGTGAGTGTGTAGGAGTGTGCATGAGGAGTTGCGAATGGGTGTGTGAATATGTGATAGAATACTCTTTAGGCTGTCCGCCCACGTCCGATAATCGGTGACCGATTTTTTGTAGGAGAAAAATAGAACACACTGATAGCAATAGTGCAACGCACACGTCCTACAAAAAGTAGGTCAGAAATAAATTCGGCGCATCCCGACCGATCCGATTATCGGTGAAAAATGGAACGTTCGGAAATGTATGCGTTAACGCACACTACTCACCGAAAGTCGGCCGCATGCACTTGCTAGGGAAGGACGTTGTGTTGAAGACAAAGTGACGGACGTGTACGTTGAGTCGGTCACAAAACCGGTCATAAGAATCGGAGGTAAAATCGGCCCGATTATCGGTGCTACAAAAAGTCTGACGTCTACAATTTTGAAGGTATTTATAAATTGTTTTAAAGTTATTATGTAATGTAACTACAAATTTACGGTTTTCGGAATTTTATTCCTTTACTTGTGCTACATGACATTGCTTCTTGCCAAATTTCATGATTCTAGGTCAACGGGAAGTACCCTATAGGTTTTGATTTCGGAACATAAACGCCCGTATCTTTAGATTGCGTTGACTTAGAAGTTTGATTTCTTCATTGCTTCAAGGGATTGCAGCGTATTATCCTATGCCTATTTTCACAAATTATATATTTCTGTTGCCGCTTTATTAACTTAGGTATATTCTCTTTGGTCCGCACCCACGACCTACAACTCCTGCGCCATCAATGCTCTGACTGCCGTCTTCAGCATAGGACCAGTAAGCATAAAAATTAAATTGATAGCGAGTAAATAACTTTATTTTTTGACTAGCTTCCGCCCGCGACTCCGTCCGCGCGGATGTCGGTCTTCGCGTGGATGGTTTATTTCTCCATTTTGAGTAACTCTGACAATGACATCTTATAAATATCTATTGGACCCAAATACGGCTAATCCTATAATAATTAAGGAGATCCGTCTATTGAGCTACTGCTGTTGAGCTCGCGTTCTGTAGTAAGTTTTTTTTTCATAGTAATTCCGACCTTGATAAGTAGCATGTAGCAGTAAATTACTGACAGTGACGAAAAGTTTGCAATAATAAAAAAGTGATCGTGACAATGCGACAGAAAGTTAATTGAGAGCTTCAGCATACACAACATTGTTAGTGAGCTCGTCCGGAATATGAACATGAAGATTTCTTGGACTGCTCACACGGGAAAGAGCTACGTAAAGTTGCCCGTGTGAAAAACAACTCGCGGTAAGATCTACGCCAGCAACTCCTAGGGTCTGACCTTGAGCCTTATTTATTGTCATGGCGTAACATAAAGCTACAGGAAACTGTATTCTCTTAAATTGAAATGGAAAATTATCCACTACGGGTAATGCAACGTGTGTTCGCGGTTCTACAGAACAACGACTATGAATAAAACCGAAAAATAAGATTTTTTTTTCTACGTATTTTTCCAGGATAAAAGGTATCCTATTTTATGCCCAGGATAATAAGGTATAATTATACCAAGTTTCATCGAAATCGAACCGTTAGTTTTCACGTGATGCCTGCATATACAGACAGACAGTCAGACAGACAGACAGACAGACAGACAGACAGACAAAAATTTTTTTAATCACATATTTGGGTTTGGTATCGATCCAGCAACACCCCCCGCTATTTATTTTTTCAATATTTTCAATGTACAGAATTGACCCTTCTACAGATTTATTATATGTATAGATATAGTGAATCATCATCATCATCATTTCAGACCGAAAGACGTCCACTGCTGGACATAGGCCTCCCCTAAAACGGGGGGTTTGCCATAATCGCCACGCTTGGCAGGCGGGTTGGCGATCGCAGTATGGTATGGTGGTGGAATGCATAGAGAACGCTGCTGCCTATTCTCCGGTACGCCCCTTAGTCGCCTTTTACGACACCCATGGGAAGTATGGGGTGGTGGTACCTATTCTTTAAGTCCGGCACCACACAGACAAATATATATGGATATAGTGAATACTAAGTGCTAATTTTTAGGGTTCCGTACCCAAAGGGTAAAAACGGGACCCTATTACTAAGACATCGCTGTCTGTCCGTCCGTACGTCTGTCTGACACCAGGCTGTATCTCAAGAACCGCGATAGCTAGACAGTTGAAATTTTCACAAATTTTGTATTTCTGTTGCCGCTTTATTAACAAATACTAAAAACAAAATAAAATAAATATTTGAGGGGGGCTCCCATAAAACAAACGAGTTTTTTTCGGCGTTTTTGGCTTGTGGTTACGTATGACAGTTTGACATATACAGGACCTATTCTATACAAAAGCTGTCAAACCGCCATATTTATTCCACGGATAAAAATTACCTGAGTATTGAATAATCTGCTCTAAGATACTTAGTACTATTTGACTGATTGACTTACCTCTCGCTAATTCAGGGAAGGTTAGGCTGGGACCGGCAAGAACCTGAAATGTACGGAATAGGTGAATATGGTACGTACTCTATTATAAATAAAAAGCAACGAAGGCATTATTCACAGGGCACCGAATTCTCTGCTCAATACAACTGGAGAAATTTGCAAGAGAAAATATTTTATCCGTATTGGGTGTTATAATGTTCGAACCCTTTGGGGTTGAAACAATAGGGCCATGGGGTCCGAATGCCAACTTAGTTTTTCGACTCTTCTCGTGACCAAAGGGTTGGCCTATTTTTAGATTATAGAATCAGCATTGCCCATAACTCGCTACAACGTGGCAATGCTAATTCCTTTTGTGTTCAGCAAACGAATTTGTTGACACCTTATGATTCCTTCCCCCTCCTATTTTATTTACGTACATGTACAGACGCCAGCACATCAAGCTACTACGATCTGTCAAATTTCTTTAATAGATTTTCAACTATATCGCTAAAGTATAAGGTTCAAAATTGATTGGGAAAATTTGATAGTTTCGGGTAGCTTGATGTGCTGGCGTCTGTACATATTACTATTATTATTTTAATTCTGTTAGCTGCTTTAAATTATGAAAACATTATATTCTTGAAAAATTTTGACTCTGTAAAAATCTCACCGTGAAAACTTAGGTGATGTGAGTTTGTTTATGCTAGGAATTTACACTATTGACAGCTCACTCCACGCTCACTTCACCTAAGTTTTCACGGTGAGATGGTTACAGAATCGCACTGCTGTATTCAATTCAATCAGGAGTATTCAGGAGTCAAGATTTTTTCCTAGTTTACAGATCGAGCCAGAAATTGCATGATCTAGCAGAAGCAGCAAGCAAGCATTTCGTATTGGACTGTCATTTATTGTACTAACGACCTAACGGACTTGAATGGACCCTTAAATATCATAACAAAAAAATATTTACCGTCGTCCCAGCAACAGCCAACAAAAATACTGCACCCCACATCGCCATTTTATCTTCAAACTAACCAAAATTTGTTTTTTGTTAGCTTATATTAATTCAGGGCTGGGAATTAATTGATAAAATGTGATGATTAAATGATAACGCAGTAAGTCTAATCTTAATAATCCTACGATTTGTTTTCGTAACTGATATTTTGAGGATTTAAGGTAAATGTACAGTCAACAGCAAAAGTAGATGATCAAAATCAGAAATTCAATACAACGGAGTTCGCCTCAGAACTTTGTGGCGTCGAAGTGATTTCTGTGTGGCGTTGATGTGGCGTTGAGTGATTTGAATCACTACCCTGATCATGATTGTATAAATTTTGAAGCAAAATAAAATTTGCCTTTCACCAGTCAGTCTGCCTTTGCGGCAGACTGCGCCACAACACCTTGTCCTCCGCCTTCCGCATCCAGTCTACCCCAGCCACCTTCTTTAGGTCGTCCGTCCATATAGCTGGGGGGTGTTCCACTCTACACTTGCCGATACGCGGTCTCCACTCCAGGACTCGTTTGCTCCATCGGCCATTGGTCCTTCGACTCTTCGACCTACTCTGCAAGCTATGTCGGTAACCCCGGTTCTTTTCCGGATAATTTCATTCCTGATTTTATCCTTCAAAGAAACTCCAAGCATAGCTCGCTTCATAGCGCGCTGAGCTACCTTGAATTTGTGGACCAGCCCGACCGTCAGAGTCCACGTTTCAGCACTGTAGGTCATGACGGGCAGGGCGCTCGGGTTAGTCTTCAAACACTGCGGGATAGACGACGAGAAGACTTGACGAAGTTTTCCAAATGCTGCCCTACCCAACTGGATCCTTCTGTCGTCCTCTTTCTCAAAGTTGTGTCTACCGAGCTGGATGACTTACCCTGAATTGCTTGAATCAATGAAATTTCGTCATATTTGCCAAAAGGCTCCATCAATCCGTCAGATATTTATAATATATTCACTATCAGGACATGTATCGCTATTGCACAGAATAACTTCTATTCGCCCTGAATATTCTTTTAAAAATTGTCCAAATCTGAGTTTTCAAAGTCAGATTTAGGGAAAGCCCAAAATTTATTCATCAGATTTGCTTATTTAAGTCGTTATGGGCTAGGCCTCACAAGATCATATGAAAATCAACGGCTCTGAAGATCACTTTAATTTGGCCCTTTTTTGAAGTCTGAAAGTGAACTCCTGACCACGGGGCTCCCATCAGAAACTTTGCCAAAAATATTTTCGGTGTTCTCTCGTCATGCCGCACCTACTCCGCTTTCAAATTTTCGCCCTGCATATGCTTGCTAAAAAACCCTCTGGGCTCCCCTACCATAGCAAAATTATTTTAAGTGTCGTCTCACACCGGCCGTAAATCTGGACAGAAATGAAAAAAATCTCAATCAAAGTAAGCTTGCATCATAAGGAATGCAACGAATCTCAAAAGCCCAGTGCCGAGCAAATACAAAAGCTACGGTATCAGAAAACGTAAGAAAATCTGCAGCAAAAAATATAAAGATATTGTCTCATACAATATAGACCGTAAATCTGCTTAGAACTGAAAAATATCACATACGATGAAAGGTTTCTTTTTAAGGAGTGCAATGCAACTAAGTCCAGGCTCGGACAAATACAATGGTTAAGGCAGTATCGGAAACCGTATGATTGTTTTTACAAAAGCCTTTGAATAAAAAATAATTCGCCTCATAACGACTGTAAATCTGCTCGATATTAAACTACCAAAGAAAGTTTTTAATTGTATGTGGCACAATAAGCCTAAAAATCTAGTTATAACCTAATTCAAAAGCTCTAGGCTAGCTAGGAACCTGTAAACTTAAAAAAAACATCGACAATCGTCAAGTTATTGTTCACCGTGTCATAGTGCAAGTGCGTGCATGCATCAAGATTACGAGAACATTAGGAAGTTTGAACGGCAGAAGACTTAGTAAAAAGACACCTCTATGTAGGTGAGGATTTGATTGGAACTGTACCAACCGCGCTCGATCTGAGTGAGTTACTGTTGGAAAACTAGCATCAATTAGCCAGAGCTCAATTACAATTTATAACTATACCTTTCTCAGTAAGGCAGTTAAGGTTAGAACTGAGAATACTTTTTACGGGCCGAGAGAGTGGAGCGTGCTTAGAATAGGTACAGCGAGCGACGCGAGCCCATTCTTGACACAAATAAGCAGAGCGCGCTTACTCAAGCAATGAGTGAGCGAAGCGAAAACAGTTTAAGAGAAACCCAGTTTTATTGTCAAATGTAGCCCAAACCTTATATATGTTTGTACAGATGCCAAGCACATCAAGCTATTACAATCTGTCAAATTAATTTAATCGATTTTCAACTTTATTGCTAAAGCGTAAGGTTCAAATGACGAGTTTATAGACAACTATTGAGCGGGTCCCAGTTATCGTGAAAACAGCACTTAAAATGACGACTTTTGGGACGACTTTTTAAAATGACGACAAGTAGGAAATTTTAGGTACCAATAGGTGTCACGTTCAAAAAAAAATACTTTTATGATAAAACTGTTCCAAACTTTAAGTTACATCATTAGCAAATTAACTTAACTAATTCATCAAACGATCAAACTTACCGTAGACCCCACTGAAGGGTCGTAAATCAAAAAACAAAACTGCGCGCTGAGTTTGACATTTAGCAGTTAAACTTGCAAAAAAATGAAAAAATGTAGGACACACTTTTCAAGTAAGATATCTCAGCCACCATTACAGTTAAATCTCAGTGTTGTTATTTTAACTATGCAATATGTTAGCAAAAATATGTTGCCATAAAAATCGGCCAATTAAATATTTAGTAGAAAAAGATATTGAAGTTTTTAGACGATTTGTCGACTTCTGGGTCACTGTCGACTTCACCCGCGTTTACCTTACTCAAAATATCAATTGCGATGACGTATTAAAAATGCAATACTAATGAACGGAGTTCGCGTCAGAACTGTGTGGCGTCGAAGTGATTTCTGTGTGGCGTTGATGTGGCGTTGAATGGTTTGAATCACTTCGACGCCACACAGTTCTGACGCGAACTCTGTTCATTAGTATTGAATTTCTGATTTTGATCATCTACTTTTGCTGTTGACTGTACTTGATTAATTATGGAAAATCCACTGGATAAAAATGTAGAAGTTATATTTGGTATAAGCATGCACTTTAATAACCTACAAAAGTGTCTATACCTACTTATGTGTCCGGAGCTTCGATGACAAAAAACCGGCTGTTTAATATTTTTTCACACCATCTTCTCGCTAACGTCAAATTATATGTCATGCAAACCTATTCTAAAGCAAGTCATTTAAGCCCGAGGCTCTAGCCGGGCATTAATATTGTACTAAATTTCATTATGACCCGCTGGTCATTAATGAGATTTGAATTTGGAACGTCTAATGAGAAAATCGTATGGAAACATTAACAAAAAAATAGTAGATTGTTTGCCAAGGGAGCAAACAACTATTTTGAAGCCGAGAGTGTATCTTTGAATCCAGGGCGGAGTGAAGGATTCTACAGTAGAACCCGAGCGCAGCGAGGGGTTCCTCCTCAGAATGATTCCTCCACAGCCGAAGACGCGTCCTGCGGGGGTCACCAAACGAAGGCTCAACGAAGGCCCAGCTGGTGAGGAAACTGGCCCACCTTAGCCTCCCATCCCGACTCGGTAAGGGTTCCCGACACTGTTGGAAAGTTACATTTCAGTTTATGTCCGAACTCCGAAGTATCTTTTTTTATAGGTGAATCCTTACATATTATGAAACAAAGTCGCCAAAATGTCTGTACGCGCATAATTTCCGAATGACGGCACCAAATTGGATAAGTAATTAATTTTTTGTTGTGTTCGGTTTGCCAAGGCAAGTTTGTATGAAAGAAAATTTCGAAAACACAAAAAAACAATTACACACGTGCGAAACTGGAACGGGCCGCTAGTAATACATAATATAATAATTTCTCATTGTCTGTTTGGTCTGTTGTAAAGTTTTATGTATATTGATGATAAACACGGCTCATTTAATGGAATAAGGTACCTATTCTTTACTAGCAAGTGATTATAAGTTAGCAGTCAACGTTAGTGTCGTTATTTCAAGTTCAAATTCAGCATCTTGCAAAGACTGATCAAACGTGACTGTTAGAGTTCCGTACCAAAATAGTAAAACGGAACCTTTATGGTGAGACTCAGTCTGTCTGTCTGTCTGTCACAGCTGGATATCTCAAGAACTAATAATGCTATCAACTTGTTTGGAATAGTTTTAGATGACGTTTGCCCAACTATTTTGCAAATAAGAAGGAAATAATAATAGGTATATATTTTTTTTGTAATAAGGACTGAAAAGGGGTCTAAAATATTCGAAGTGGCGACTAGGGCTATGTGCTATGCTATGCTATGCTATGTGGGGTATCATATGAAAGAGCGTAGTTTGCACATTCTCAAACATTTTTTTTTCTTTTTTTTTAGGCCGCATATAAATGTATTTCGATGATGAAAATGAAAATGACATGTAAAAAAAGTACCGTCCCCCCCCCCCTTGTCTCCGAAGTTTGCAAAGAGAAAAATCTCAAATCCTCTATGTGATAGAGGTTTATGTAAAGATTACAGGAAAAATAAAATGACGTCTCTAAATAGCTTACTTTTTCAGAAAAAGTCAAAAATTTACACTAGTTCCATTATCGGTCAAGTGATGGCGCTGACCTAAAACTGCAATATTCTACACCGCAGTGCGCAGTGTTAAAATTATCTAACGAATATAAGCCTCGCCGATGAAAATTTAAAAACATATCATGGTACGGTACCCTCGGTGCGCAAATCCGACTCGCTCTTGCCCGGATTTTTCATGTAATGTAATGGTAGCATACTATACAGGGTAGCACGGACATGACGGACTTCGCGCAACCTGTTATTACATATTCACATGATTCTGAAATCCCCAGCCTTGCAAACTTTTCATCGGTTATTTAAAAAAAAATTAGTTGTTCCATACATTTTTTCACGGCCGCGTAGGTAGGTTGCACTTTTCTATGAAACAACAGATTTTTTTTGATAACTGACGTAAAATGTATCGTCTAGAATCGTATCAGTAGATTCGAATTGGTATAACGTATATGCAGGCTCATGTTATATTTTTGTCCCAAAAATATTTAAAAAAGATTAGTTGGACACCGAGCGACACTAAGTAGGTTATCCAATCTCCGCGCCGAACGGTTAGGTACCTAGGTACTATATCAATGAGCGCAAGACGGCGCGGCGCGAGCGGCGCGGGTAAGCATGATTTTGTACGGACAAACAGGTAACTTAACAAGCTTATAACTTTGTGGTTTTTCATGATACAGTTTTGAAATTTTGTACATAGATTCTCTATATAAAAATACTAGACACGTGTTTCGGGTTTCGCATGTACTAAAAATAATTTTCTATATTATATGCACAAAGTATGTAGGTAGGTACGTATGCCATTTTCCTTCTCTAGTTAAATTAATGATGACCCTAACAATTTTTTTTAACGGAAGGTCAACTTTTTATTTACCTGCGTATAATATGACTAAATAATAACAGCCGCACAGGTCGATCGATCAGGTTAAGCTACGCTTGCCGCGGTTGGTTATCATTTTGACCCCGTAGGTGATGGAAAATGGTGATAATAGATTTTTAGGCTTAGAATTAAAGAACCATTTTTTTGTTCAACATGCTATTCGCTCTCTAGAAAAAGACAAGTCGCTCTACACCTCGGTCAGTCTTAAAAACCAATTTATATGAAACGAAGGAAGGCATTATTTACTTGGATAAATATCTACAATCTTAATCCAGCTTAATTAATTAGTGTTTTATCTGACTATTCTCTATCTAGTGATAAGGTGATAAAGGTTTTCGAAATAGAATAATCAAATGACGTCATAAGCCTTTTCTAACTGATTATACTAAAATCCTTGAATGGATGTTTTGCAAGGACTAAGTCAACCACCGACGCCCGACCGACCGACCGACCGACCGTGGGCGAGCCGCCCACTACCTGAACGCGCCCCAGAAGGTGGTAGCCATAAGGGTTATCCGGGGCTACCGCACGATCTCGGGCGAGGCGGCAAGCCTCCTTGCCGGACTGCCGCCATGGGATCTGGAGGCGATAGTCCTCGCGCGCCTGTATGAGTGGCGCGCGGAGGCACTACGCCGGGGGGAGGATCCGCTTCCACGGCAAATCGCTGCGGAGCGGACGGATCTCCGGCGCGATCACATGGCGGCATGGAAAGAGCGACTGTCGCAACCCAGCGCAGGGCACGCCGCGATAGCGGCGATAAGACCCCTCTTTGAGGAGTGGCTAGAGAGGCGCAACGGCGCCCTCACCTACCGCCTGACGCAGGTCCTCACCGGACACGGAAGTTTCGGGAGGTTCCTGCACATCATCAGGCGGGAGGAAACGCCCGGGTGTCACCATTGCCAGGATCGCCCAGAGGACACGGTGGAGCACACGGTGGAGGTCTGCCCCGCTTGGGCGGAGCACCGCCGTGTCCTCGTAGAGGCGATTGGTAGCGACGGCGACCTCTCGCGTCCGGCCCTGGTGCAAGCCATGGTCCGTGGGCGAGAGGGAGTGGGAGGCAGTCACCTCCTTCTGCTAAGCAGTCATGCTAGCGAAGGAGGTGGCGGGACGGTTCAGGGAGAGAGCCTCCCGTGTCAGCCGCCGCGGGGGACGGACCGGGCGTCGGGAGCCGCGTGACGACTCCCGGCCACCGTAGGCGCGGGCCTGCGGGCGGTGAGTAATGGTAGCTCGTCCGATCAGGACCAGGCCCGTGCCGGACGGCGCGTACGTGTTCCACGCGCGCCTCAAAGAGATGTCAGCATCGAGGAGGGGCCCCTTAGGGCCGAAGCCTGCCGGGTCAGCGGGATTGTCCGAAAGGGTTACCGCTGGCCCGGAACATAAAGGGCTAAGGAAGGAACACGGGTGGGTTTTAGTCAGTAAGAGTCTGACACTCCCTTCCGCTCCACCCAGAGCGGGGGAGACATTTGATGATTTCCCATCCGCAAAAAAATAAATAAAGGACTAAGTCAACATTAATGACATCGAACCAACAGCATATTTACGCTCCTTCATCAAATTCGAACTGTAATACTTGAATTATAAAATGTATACATAAAAAATGTCACAATGGTCGTGATCGCAGTATTTCGCTGCTAGCGATACTCCATCGTTGCCAAAGAAAGATGAAAATATATATATTTTTTTTTATTTAACAAATCCATCATTCATTCGCCCTCTTTGAGTGGATGAGGCTTCTTTGCAGTGCCCCCGCGAAGACGAGCCAAGCGAAGCGCAAGGGCACTATATCTACCTTTTCTCGAAGCGCTTCGTTGTTTTTTGAACCTTCTTAACTTGGGTTTGGATTATCTATACATATAATAAAATCGTAGGAAAGTCAAAACTGTACATTGAATATTTTTTAAAAAGAATACTTGGGGCGTGATCTACAATCGATACCGAAGCCAAAAATATATAGTTTTTAGAATTTTTGTCTGTTTGTCTGTATGTATGTCCGGGATAAACTTAAAAAGTACTGCATGGATTTACTTCCACTAGGTCGGGTCAACATATAGGCTACATATTATCAAGCTATCACCTACGGGGGAGGAGCTGTGAATCTTTATTTTGGTTACGCATTCTGTGACAGCGTGTAATCTAACGACCATTGATGTATAAAGCGTTGATTTAAATTATCGAAGCTAACGACGCATATTTAAATGTTGTTTTTGAGTAAGCCATGCTATTATCTGGCTTTACACTATAAAAACTATGTCATTTAAGTAACTTGGACAGAGAAACATAGTTTAATGAATGTTATTAGTATAAAGACCTGTCTCAGTTCACTTCAAGATGTGGTCATTTCTATCGGCGGCAGTCCACTGATCGAATATGGGTTACCAGCTCCCCAATCATCACCGCATCAAGACCCTGGAAATCGGGAGTATAACGCTCAGACAAATTACGATCTGGGCTAAATGACCACCATACGAAATGACTATGTCGCTTTGTTCTCTTCAGAGCAAATTTATGACACCGTCCTTGAAAGCGTTGGGCAAAACCAGGGTAAAATGTTTTTCTTGGATGCTCCTGGTGGAACAGGAAAAACATTTGTTACCACTGGCATACTTGCAGAGGTCAGGAGGCAAGGCAAAATTGCTATTGCTGTAGCGTCGTCGGGAATCGCTGCCACATTGCTTCCGGGTGGCAAGACAGCACATGCCATGTTTAAAATTCCCATCGATTTAGAGAGCACCGAAACGCCTGTTTGTGGTGTGTCACGTAACAGCGATAAGGGGTGTCCCTTATCGCTGTTACGTGAGACACGTAAGCACGTGTGTGCACAAGGATTGCTCTCTGATCGTATGGGATGAGTGTACGATGGCCAATAGGAAGGCAGTTGAGGCCGTGGACAGAACCCTGCAGGACATCCGCTGGAACGACATTTGATGGGTGGTGTCACAGCTCTGTTTAGTAGCGAATTCCGGCAAACGCTTCCCGTGGTGACGCGGGGATCGAGGGCTGACGAGGTGAATGCTTCGCTGAAACGATCTTTGTTGTGGTCACGAGTTCATACGCTGCGCTTGACCATTAATATGAGAGCTCGGCTCGGCGGCTATGCACGTGCTCAAGAATTCTCTGATGTCCTTCTAAGTCTTGGCGAAGGCACTCTACTAGAAGAGAGAGGTGGACAGGTGGTGCTTCCAGAGTCTCTCGGTAGAGTGGTATCCAGCTTAGAAGAACTCATTCGCTGTGTGTACAGGGACAGCAGTCGTATACCGCACCAGCAGAATTCTTGGGTGTGTGAGCGGGCTATTTTGATGCCTAAAAATGATCAGGTTGCAGCAATTAACGAATGCATTCCCTCGGAAATTTAGGGGAATGAAGTGGTCTACACCTCGATTAACACTGTTGTCGAGCAAGATGACGCCATTATCACATTATACCGTGGAATTTTTGAACTCCCTGTCAGCAAATGGACTTCCAGCGCATACCATCAAGCTGAAGGTCGGTGTCCCGATTATGCTTCTTCGGAACCTACCTCCTCCGAAGTTGTGTAACGGGAGCCGCCTTAAAGTCATCTCGCTCCACAGACACACCATTGAGGCGGAAATTCTTACGGGTTGTGGCGTCGGCGAGGCAGTATTTATACCACGCATTCCCCTCATATCTCATAACTTCCCGTTCCAGTTCAAGCGCGTACAGTTCCCCGTGAGTGTTTGCTTCGCGATGACCATGAATAAGTCGCAGAGGCAGACTCTGAGAGCAGCGGGTGTCGACCTCAGGACGAGTTGCTTCTCACACGGGCAACTGTACGTCGCTTGCTCCCGCGTCACCTGTCCTGACTCTCTTTACATTTTGGCTCCTGGCAGCATAACTACCAACGTAGTTTATAGGGAAAGTGTTGTAATTTGACTGAAAAGTAGTGAAAGTCAGTGCAATAACTATAATTTATAGTTAAGTGATATCATTTGTGACTATCAACGACAAGTGTATAAAACCAACTTAAGTCCATAATATGTTCCAGTTCAAAACGCTCCACAAACAGTAAATCAGTGATAATAATAACAATTCACCATAATCTTACTCTAATTAATATGAAATACTGAACTTAAGTGCATTTTTTATCATAAAATAGTGAAATAATTACGAAATACAATAATCTAAACACCGTTAAAAAGAAACATTTTTTTTAAATTGACCTTTGGACTTTATCCAATGTTCGACAACTAGCGCCAGCTCGTCACCAAGCGGTGAATAGACTAACCAAAATAGTACCGCTACTTGTCACCAGGCGGCGCAAAACTAACGATTAGGGATACCAGTGCAAAAACATTTTAATATTTGGTAGAAAATTATTACTTTTTGAAGACTTCGAACGAACATAGGAATTTGGATCCCAGAAAGTGATATTCTTGTGCATTATTTTGAAAATCAAATTTGAATTTACAATATGAATTTCTTAGAAAATATCACTTTCCGAAAAACACGCACGCGGTCGGAACCTGATACCAGTGATATAATCTCGCAAACATTGGATTGTACCTCTAATTCTTTGCCAGGTATGTCCGATGATGAAGATGAAAACATATTAAACATCTATAAGAAAGAGTTAGAAGAGCTTAAAACTCAACTACAAAGCGCACACAATTAAATAGAATTATTATCATTAGAACATAGTAACCTGAAGAAAACGAATGCTGAATTAATAGGAAAATATAAAACGTACAAAGTTATAGCGTGTAGTCCCCTTTAGATCAAAGCCCGAACACCTAAGAGGAAAGCACCTGTTCATACAAAGGCAACACAGATCCAGACATCAGAAAGTATGAAAATTACACACAGCGACAGCAAGTAGATATTGATTCTGGAAGTTCTCAGAACGTCGTCGCCTCACACAATAATATTAACGAAAATGCACCACATCCTTCGCCCCCATTTGCAAAACGTAACATATGTGTTCTGAGTAGTGAAACATCAAATAGAATTTATACAATGAGTGAGAGAACTCATATAGAGAACTTTAATATGTGTCATTACCGTACTCCTAAATGTGGAATAAACTATTTGTTAAATAATATAGATCAAAAAGTCCAAAACTTCACTCTTGCAGATTATTGCATTATTTTTATTGGCGAAGAGGATTTCAGGAAAACCCATAATTATATAGAAGGTGTAACCTATATTCGTGATATGTTAATTGTTCACGCAGACAAGGCGTGAATCCGTAGTCCGAGCCAGGCGACGCGCGGAGGGCGCGGCGCGGCGCGGGACGACACCGCGGCAGCAGACTGGCCGCCGCCCGCACCTCACTCCACTACCGAGCACGGTCGAAGACGCGCGCGCATACTTGTTGTCCAAAGTTTATTACCAACATTGTACTGTCTTTTAGAACCATATTATAAGTGTTTACAGTCCACTTTACTTTCATTCACGAACCTTTAGTTAGGTTCTTAACATTAATAACACTAAATCATACTAACTTTGTAATATGTTTGCCTACATTTAAGTACATGGACAATACTAATATTATGTTTAACAGCCGAGTAGATACTTTTAATCATTTAATTTATATGGATGCTGAGACACGCGTTTATCTTGGACTCAATTTTAAATCTTCCATACACATGGGATATATATAACCAGCGACATGGGCACCTGAATACCAAAGGTTTTATGCAGATTATATCGGATTTGCAAGACTTCATCCTAGACCTAGACGCAGTAAATACTTCTAACTTAAGACTTTTAAAAGATGAACTTTCTGATGACTACACCGATTCAAATGTTAACCGATCAAAAAACCCATCTAGTAATGTTAATGATACCAATGAGTCATCCCGCTCAAATTGTCTTTTTCGCCTATAACAGCATAAATATTTTGCATCAAAACATTGCTGGTCTTATAAATAAGGCTGATCTGCTCACAGTCCATCTTCAGGAACTATCTAAGAAACAAAAAGACAGATGTGGTCTGTATTACTGAACACTTCATTATGCGGGGCTATGAAAAGGTATTAAATATTCCAAATTATAAACTAGCTGCGTGCTATGCAAGACGAGCAAAGAAGCGCGGAGGATCTTGCGTACTAGTAACAATAGGCCTAGAATATAAAGAACTAACAGAGATCTCACGCCATTCAATAACAAACACTTTTGAATGCTGCGGAATCGAATTAGTCCAGCAAAAATTAATCGTTATTTGTATAAACAGGCCACCGAAAATTAACAACCTAACAATGTTTTATGAAAAACTCGAAATTGTTATGAAAACTTTTTGTATTAACTCGAGTAAAACTGTTGTTCTATGTGGGGACTTCAACACTGATACCTTAAAAAAGAATAGAATGTCCCTAGACTTTGAATGTTTTCTTTTGGGCTGCAATCTTAAGCTTGCACTGAGGCAACCAACTAGATTGTGCAGTAATAGCTGCATTGATAACTTTGCTCACAATTCTCGTCAAAAATGTAAATGTGAAGTAATCGAATTGGCTCTTTCAGATCACACGGCACAAATTCTGCAAATTAAAGTAAATAAAACATATAGATTAAAATCTTGGCGGATCAAGAAACGAGATTTGTCGTTAGAAAATCTAGTTAAATTTAATAATCATGTTAGCTGCATTTCGTTCTCCGAAATATACAATACAGAGAATGTAAATGTAGCATATGATACTTTTATGGAAGATTTCAATTTATTGTATGACCTTTGCTTTCCCTATAAATTTGTTACTATACAACCGAATAAAAAAGTCAAATGGGTCTCCCGAGGAATACTTATTTGCAGTAAAAAGCAACGCCACCTTTTATGGTGATACAGACTTAGGTCAACTAATGAAAATAAAAATAAATTTAAAGACTACTCAAAAAAAATTCGGAAAATTATCAAATTAACTCAAAAATCACAGAACAACTATTTCATACGAACCTCAGGTAATAAGTCGAAAGCATCTTGGTAAGTCATAAATAACAAAACACACACTTACGACCCAATTTCCCAAATTAGACTACATGATACAACAATTACAGATCCTCAAAAAATTGCTAATATCTTCAATAATTACTTTATTGATCAGATTCAACAGTCACCTAAAGCGTCATTTGAAACTATAAATATTCCGACAAACCTAAACTAAATGTTTATGGCACCAGTTGTACCCTAAGATGTAATTAGAGCAATAAAATCTTTAAAAAATAAAAATAGCGTTAGGTATGACGGCATAGCAACGAAAGTTGTTTTTGTGGCGAACAATATAGCTGTACATCTCAGCCATATTATTAATCTCAGTATCAACTCTGGTGTGTTCCCTAATAGCTTAAAAACCGTTATAGTTCAACCAATTTACAAGAAGAATAAAAAAGAAGAAATAGCAAATTACAGACCTAGTAGCCTTAATTCCGGTATTATCCAAAGTAGTAGAGAAGTTAATCTACGAATTACTTAACAATTTCTTATCTAAATATGACATTTTGTGTAATGAACAAAAAGGTTTTAGGAAAAACAAAAGGATTAATACAGCTATTTTCGATTTATTCAATATTATCATAAAAAACGTAGATACCAAAGTGCCTATTTGCGCAATCTTCACAGATATGTCAAAAGCTTTTGACTGTGTCGATCACGACATTCTAATAAATAAGTTAAGCGTTTATGGAATAAGGGGAAATGTACTCAAACTTATTAAATCATACCTTAGCGGTCGTACACAATACACAGAAATAACTAGAATTTGCCCTAAGACGAAGAGTGAAATAAAATACCGATCCGAAGGACGAACAATAAAATATGGTGTACCACAGGGCAGCGTCCTTGGGCCACCCCTTTTCTTAATTTACATCAACGATTTGCCACGTCATGTTGATAATCCAATGATTATCGGTTGAAACGACGACGACGACAACTAAATTGGCAACCACATCATCATCATCATCATCATTTCAGCCGAAAGACGTCTACTGCTGGACATAGGCCTCCCCCAAAAGGGGGTGTTTGCCATAATCGCCTCGCTTGGCAGGCGGGTTGGCGATCGCAGTATAGTATGGTGGTGGAAAGCATAGAGAACGCTGCTGCCCATTCTCCTGACCTATGACCCTTAGTCGCCTTTTACGACACCCACGGGAAGTATGGGGTGGTGTTATTGTTTAAGTCCGGCACCACACGCAGCAACCACAAGCAGAGGAAATTTGCAAAAGGATGAATACAGCGGCATATGTCCTTTCAAAGTTGTCCAAAAAAGTTGACATTCAAACTACATTAGTAGCTTATCATGGTCTGGTAGCATCAGTTCTAAGATTTGGTATTATTTTCTGGGGCAATTGCAGCTCACGGGAATACATATTCAAGGCGCAAAAACGTTGCATTAGAGCGATATGTGGTCTGAAGACCACAGATAGTTGCGAACCAAAGTTTAAGTCCCTTTTTTTTTTGACATTTCCGTCATTGTATATTCTGGAAATGGCAATGTTTGTAAAGACCAATAAAAACCTCTATCCCACTATGTCAGAAACTAGAAAACGACCTGTCAGAAATCAATACAAAATTTATTACAAAAACACTTTTTCTCAATAACGCTGTGTTACAGGACTCGAGTCCTGTAAACACAGCGTTATTGAGAAAAAGTGTTATTTGTATGGGTCCTACAATATACAATAAATTGCCAGATGTAATGAAAAATGATACAATTAAAAACTTTAAAAAGAAACTAGTAGCCTTCCTCATAGATAAATGTTATTATTCGATTAATGATTTTTTAATGGACAAAACTTTCTAATCAGCAATGTGTATAATTAATATAATTAATATTGTTTTGAACTTATTATGGACCTAATATACATTTACTGTCTGTGTGGTGGCCGGACTTAAAGAATAGCACCACCCCTTACTTCCCGTGGGTGTCGTAAAAGGCGACTAAGGGTCTTACCGGAGAATGGGCAGCAGCGTTCTCTATTTATTCCACCATCATACCATACTGCGATCGCCAACCCGCCTGCCAAGCGTGGCGATTATGGCAAACCCCCCCCAAAATTGGGGGAGGCCTGTGTCCAGCAGTGGACGTCTATCGGCTGAAACGATGAACGATACATTTACTAGCTTCTGCCCGCGACTTCGTCAGCGTGAAATTCGTACTTTCCTCTTATAATTTCGAAAATGTATGTTTATGATTTTTATCATTTATTTAGATATAAATAAGTATTCGGGCCAATTTTTTAGTTTATAGCTCAAAGGGATCAGATTTTTCAAATAAACTGTATCCCAGCTTTTTACCCCCCCAGGAGAGTAATTTTGAAAAATCGTTTGGGATGTGTTCATAAATTGACTCAAAGACCCATACCCATTTTCGAGTTAATGGAAGCAAGCAGTAGAATTTTCCACCTTCGTAGGAGTCAATTTTTGAAAAACCCTAAATCACTTTTTTGAAGTATTTTTTGTTTTAGTAGTACCGAGTTTCGAGTTAATCCGACAGCGGGTTAAGTATTTTTCTAATCCATCAACTTTGTCACCTCCTAAATCCTCTGTGAGGGATTTTTTAAACTAAAAGTGACAATCTTTATTATTTACTGACCCAAATATTGCCAAGTTTCTAATTTATTAACCAAATGAATAAGGTTTTTCATATAAACTGTAACCTCTTTCTATCCCCATAGGGGTGGAATTTCGAAACATAATCTAGATTATTTATACCAATTTTCCAGTTAATCAAGCCTCGTAAGACTGTGAAATTGACTACCCCTCTTTACCCCATTAGCGGTAGATTTTCGAAAAACCCTGAACCACTTTATTATTTATTTTGGTCTTAGATAGGTACTGAGTTTCGTGTTAATTGGACCGCGCATTAAAATTTTTCCATACTAAATTTGACACCCCCAATCTCCCCTTTGGCACAGTATAAAGATCATACAGTATTGTAACTCGGCCGTAACCTTGAAATAAATGCCTACAGCCGCGCGGTACGTAAACATGCGATAGGGCTGCCCGCCTCCAGCATTTTAATTACCTACATTTGCCTACTTTGTGTTTCCATTTAGTTTTGTTATTGTATTTTGCTGTGTGTACATAAATAATAAAATAAATAAAAGTACTTCTTTTATATAAACAAATAAAATACTTTGTGAAATTAATAGGAAGTGTTTAATAAAAATGCGTGTTGTTTTTTGATTGGTAGATTTAATTAAAAAACCATGCACCTACCTAAAAAACCATGGTACTTATGTTTTAACAAATCTTATAAATTTGCGACCGAAAAATATTACCGCCTATAACTACCTATTTCACTCGTGTATACCAACACTTTCCTTTACTCTATTCACTTTATTTATTAATCCAGACATCTTTTTTTTTCGGGAGATAAAAGGAAATACTTATCCATTAAAAAGACACACATTATGTACCTACCTACTAGTAAGTAAAATTATTTTATAGTCTTACCTTTCAGAGTTTCCAGGTAATCTAAAAAAAGTTATCTCTGTATGCGTTATTGACGAATTCATGCAACCAAAAACAGCACAATATAGCCTACTCGTCATATTAAATACTAGCTTCCGCCCGCGACTCCGTCCGCGCGGATGTCGGTCTTCGCGTGGATGGTTTATTTCTCCATTTTGAGTAACTCTGACAATGACATCTTATAAATATCTATTGGACCCAAATACGGCTAAGCCTATAATAATTAAGGAGATCCCTCTATTGAGCTACTGCTGTTGAGCTCGCGTTCTGTAGTAAGTATTTTTTTCATAGTAATTCCGACCTTGATAAGTAGCATGTAGCAGTAAATTACTGACAGTGACGAAAAGTTTTCAATACTTAATAAAAAAGTGATCGTGACAATGCGACAGAAAGTTAATTGAGAGCTTCAGCATACACAACATTGTTAGTGAGCTCGTCCGGAATATGAACATGAAGATTTCTTGGACTGCTCACACGGGAAAGAGCTACGTAAAGTTGCCCGTGTGAAAAACAACTCGCGGTAAGATCTACGCCAGCAACTCCTAGGGTCTGACCTTGAGCCTTATTTATTGTCATGGCGTAACACAAAGCCACAGGAAACTGTATTCTCTTAAATTGAAATGGAAAATTATCCACTACGGGTAATGCAACGTGTGTTCGCGGTTCTACAGAACAACGTCTATGAATAAAACCGAAAAATAAGATTTTTTTTTCTACGTATTTTTCCAGGATAAAAAGTATTCTATTTTATGCCCAGGATAATAAGGTATAATTATACCAAGTTTCATCGAAATCGAACCGTTAGTTTTCACGTGATGCCTGCATATACAGACAGACAGACAGACAGACAGACAGACAAAAATTTTTTTAATCACATATTTGGGTTTGGTATCGATCCAGCAACACCCCCCGCTATTTATTTTTTCAATATTTTCAATGTACAGAATTGACCCTTCTACAGATTTATTATATGTATAGATGTACTTGAACTTATTTTTAGTGATCGCGCGGTTATTGTTAAAAAAAACAACACACCGTCCGTTCGTCACTGCGGCACAGTCGCAACTGTCTGCATGCCGAGCGCATGCCGAGGTCGAGGCGCGTAGGTATAGCTCGCGTTTCGTCCGTTTTTATGAAGTCGAAATACTGTATGATCTTTATACTGTGCCTTTGGGTTAGTTTAGAATTCCAAAAAAATTCGAACTTTATAATTATTTGTGCCAAGTTTCAAGTCCAAATTTATTTGTACCATTTTTTTTGAGTTTATCAAAGCACTCATTAAAATCCCCTTATAAATCGAATTACCACTTTTTGTCCAATAATTTTCGAAAACCCCATACACTTACTATTGATTCTTCATCTGCCTAGCCTTTTCCCAACTATGTTGGGGTCGGCTTCTAGTCCAACGGGATGCAGCTGAGTACCAGTATTTTACATAGAGCGACTGCCTATCTGACCTCCACAACCCAAATACGATACCCCTTTGATAAGACTGGTTGTCAAACTTTCGGGCTTCTGACCACCCCTAGCGACTGTCAAAGATCCACGAATGACAGCCAGGACCAACGGCTTAGCGTGCTTTCCGAGGCACGTAGAGGTCACGGTATGTAAAGATGGACACCTATCCACAGACCAACCGCGGCAAGCGTAGCCTGCGTAACCTGATCGATCGATCTGTGCGGCTGTTATTATTGATTATTTTCTGTCAAAAGTATTAATACTGAGTTTCGAGTAAATCGGACCAGGCGATAAAATTCTTCCACACAAACTTTAACACCCCAACACAAGGGGTGTTGGGGTGTTTTGTGAATGATAAACTTTATTACTTGCTTAGGCAAGTGTTCTTGCCAAGTTTATTAACCAAATGAATAAGATTTTTCTTATAAACTGTATCCCCATATTTCACCCCCACAGGGGTGGAATTTCGTAAAATTGTTTGGGATGTGTTCATTACTCGACTCAAAGATTGTTTATACCAATTTTCGAGTTAATCAAGCCACGCAGTAAAGTCTTCCCTATAAAATTAACTTTTCACCCCGTTAGGGATAAATTTTCGAAAAACGATGATACACGTTATTCTTTATTTTCGGTCTTAAGTATATATACTGAGTTTCCAGTTAATCGGACCACGCGTTACAATTCTTCCATACAAACTTTGACATCTCCCAATCCCTTCAGGGGGTAGTTTAGAAAAAAAAGCCAAACTTCATAATTTATTTAGATAAGTATTCATGCCAAGCTTCATGGTTATTAACTTGTAGCGGTATCTACAACGCCACATGCGAACAACGCGTCATACTGACGTCACGCAATTCCTGCATCGCGCAAGCAGAGTTTACCGCGCAAGTAGCATAGATACAACTGCCCGATGATTCATGTCGGGCCGTTGTCGGGCATGCAGGAATTGCGTGACGTCAGTATGACGCGTTGTTCGCATGTGGCGTTGTAGATACCGCTACAAACTCAAGGAATAAGATTTTTCATACAAACAAAATCCCCTCTTTTCACCCCTTACAGGTTAAATTTCCAAAAACCCCTTCTTAGTGGATATCTACTCTTCACAAAGAACACACCCTCCAAAATTAATTTTTCTATCCAGCGGTACCGACCAGCGTTTTAGGCTGTGCGTTGATATATCAGTCAGTCAGGACAAAATTTCATCCCCCTTTTCACCCCCCTTAATGGATGAAATTCTAACAACACCGTTATGTTAGCTTCCAATCATAAGCCTAGATAATAAATTTAGTGATTTTTACGTCGAAAATTAATGACTTTCTATACACAACTTCATCCCCCGTTTTAACCCTTCGGGGGTGGAATTATCAAAAACGCTGAGACACGTGTAAATTAATTTTCAATTGTCAGCCTAAATACAAAATTAGAAGATCCTAACTTCAAAACTGTCGGACTGTCATAGAAACTTCCATCCCCTATTTTAACCCTTTAGGGGTTGAATTCCCAAAAATCCTTTCTTAGTGGATACTTAATCTTCACAAAGAACACACCTTCTAAGATTCAAGTCTCTAGGTCCAGCGGTTTGGGCTGTGCGTTGATATATCAGTCAGTCAGTCAGTCAGTCAGGATTTTGAATTTTATAGATTTTTAATTTAATTCTAAAGTAACATTTTAATTTGACATACATTTTAATATTTATTATCATTAATATGTGTATAATTGTAATAATTTTATTGTAACTGTGACATTTAATTTTAATTTGTAATTTTATCTTTAGACTGCTTCATAACAATTTTTATGAATTTTGCGTGCCTATTTTCAGGCAGAATGTACATGGCTCAGTCCTATCTACTCCACCTGTATTTTAATGTACCTACATTCGTTGCAAATAAATGATTTGAATGATTGATTGATTGAAGGTATTGTACGTATTTTTACTCTTTTGTGTCCTGGAATGTATACCTGCATTATTTTCTCTATTTCCTTCAGTCACATCTTATGACTGAACTCAGCAGGATTCCCATATAACTCTCTTCACTTGCTTCGCTTGCAAAAAAAAAAAAAATTTTAATGCTAGTATTTTAAAAGTCGTTTACTTATAATGCTATAGCGACACTGGCATCTTAGGTATTTTTGGTGCTGTAGAGCCTTCACGCAGACGACGTCGCGGGCAGCAGCTGGTACCAGATAAGCAAAATTCTCGGGATATGGTGTTAATAGTGGAATTATTAAACATATAAAGTTTCAATTGCATAGCTCTTATACTTTAGATTTTAAGATAAAACCCTGATTTCGTCACTGACTCACTGATGATCATCAACACTCTTAGGAAGTACCTACTTCCTGAAGTCCTAGAGAGTTGAAATTTGGTATGTAAGCTAGTATTAGTACACAAACAACAAAGTAATTCTAAAACTTGGAACGTTTACCCCTCAACCCCATAAACTAGGGGATGGAAGTTTGTGTGAGACTTCCGCAAATGTTGATGCTAGAGGTCTGAAATTTGATATAGGGACTCCTTGTTATAAATAATTTAAAAACATAATATTTCAGGAGTTTAGCAAATAATCACCAAAAAAATGTTTGTTTTCATAAGCTACTTACAAAAAGAAGTGAAATCCCACCAAAAACAGTTTCATGTAAAATGTTGCCAAGTCGAGACCATACGAGTATGGCTCGCACTGTCAAAAAGTTATCAGATCTCATGTAGAGCCAAGCTTCTAGCATCCCGCCACGGAAAGCTTAGGATTTCTTTTGACCATTCCTAAAGAATAAGGAGATAATTTGTTGACATATGCAGACACGTTTGAGAATTTAGACTCTAGAGAACGCAAGCTGCAAGCTGCAAGAGTGAGCTCAACATTTTTTGGCACCACACCTCGGCTTTTCTTTGGCCCATTCGTAAATAAATACCTAGTAAGTAGTTCGGTAAAAGTCGACAAAGATTGTCGACTTTTACCGAACATTTTGAGAAAAACATATCCCTGTCCTTGACCCTCCGCGGGGGACGGCTCCGCCAGCTGAGGAGGAAGAGGAGGCCCCTCCTGTCACGGAGTCGGAACTCAGCGCGGCGATTGTGCACACCCGCGCCATGAAGACGGCTCCGGGCCCCGACGGTGTCCCGGCGAGGGTGGTGGCAATTGCCGCCACTCAAATGGAGGAACGGTTTCGGGACCTCTTTAGCGCATCTCTTGCGTCTGGGAGGTTCCTGAAACCGTGGAAGGAGGGGCAGTTGTGCCTCCTTCGCAAGGAGGGCCGCCCGGCAGACTCCCCCTCGGCATACCGACCCATCGTCCTGCTCGATGAGGTCGGCAAAATGTTCGAGGGGATAATCGCAGCCCGCCTAAAGGGCCACCTGCGGAATGTGGGGCCGGACTTAGCGGACGCTCAGTTTGGTTTCCGGGCTGAGCGTTCCACGGTAGACGCGCTGGCCCGCCTTAAGGGCCAGGTGAAGGAGGCGATGGAGGCGGGAGACGGATTGTTGGCGGTGTCATTCGACATAGCCAACGCCTTCAATTCTGTTCCCCACAGCACCATCCTAGAGGCGCTCCGATTCCACGGGGTGCCTCCATACATGCGGCGTCTACTGGCCAGCTACCTGGAGGATCGGGCGATCGTCCTCGTGAACAGGGCTGGCCAAGTCCTGCGGTAAGCAGTCGAGGCCGGCGTTCCGCACGGGTCAGTCGTGGGACCTCTCCTCTGGAACGTCTGCTACGACTGGCTCTTGCGGGGAACTCTCCTCCGAGGCACGAGTGTCGTCTGCTACGCGGATGACACTCTCCTCACCGCCCGGGGGGAGAGTTTCAGGGAGGCGGCCAACTTGGCCTCGGCGGGCGGATCCTTGGTCGCAGGGAGGATCCGCCGCCTAGGATTGACGGTGGCGCTGCACAAGACCGAGGCCGTGTTCTTCCACGGGCCTCGGCAGCGCCAACCACCAGACGCCCACATTTTTGTGGAGGGCGTCCGAATTGGGGAATTCTCGACAGCAGGTGGCGTTTCGGCCCGCATTTTAGCGGGCTGTCGTCGCGCCTGCTAAAGACTGCGGGCGCCCTCTCGTGGCTGCTCCCCAACTTGGGGGGGCCCAGCGCGCGATGCCGGCAACTTTACGCCGGCATCTTGAGGAGTATGGCCCTTTACGGGGCCCCCATTTGGGAGGACTCCCTCAAAAGGAGGGAGAACGCCGCCGCATTGCGGGCCCCCCAAAGGGCCATAGCCCAGCGGGTGGCGAGGGCCTACCGCACGGTCGGCTTCTCGGCGTATCGGACGGGAGGAGACGCCGTCGTGGCACGACTGTGGCGCGGCGGAGGACACGGCGCAGCACACTCTCGAGGTGTGCGCGTCGTGGTCCGAGCCGCGCCGCAGTCTCACCGCGGCGATCGGAATGGACCTCTCGCTCCCCGGCTTGGTCAACGCCATGCTGGGGGATGAGGGGTCCTGGGCGGCAGTCGGCTCCTTCTGCGAACACGTCATGCCCCAGAAGAAGGCGGCGGAGCGCGCGAGGGAGGAAGACCCTCTCGCGGCACCGCTCCGAAGGCGGAGGAGGGGTCGAAGAAGACGTCAATACTGACGTCTTCTTCGACTTCTGTCATACGACAGTCATCTCCGACTCCTCCCAGGTGGAAGCCAGCAGGCGACGGGTGCGGGGGCACCCTCGCCTGTATTGCACAGGCTTCCACGAGTGCCGGACGGGAATGGCCAGGTATTTCCGGCCATTCCTGTAGCCCCCCAGCCGCCGTGGGGACATGCGGGGCCCGCCAGATAGGCGGGCATGCGCCGGGGGGGTTGTGGACGCAAAGGCTGAGGCGGATTCCCATGACCCCCCCATCAAGGCGATGAGGGAACACCGCTGAGTTTTAGTGGGTATACTGCCACTCTGGCAGGGAGTCCCACATACTCCGTCTCGTCCCCCGACGAGCGGAGATGCGTAGTCATTTCACAGCGATAAAAAAAAAAAAGGTTAGGTTTGCTATCTATATCTGTGTTTGCATTTTTGACGTTAGCGAGAAGATGGTTTGAAATAAAAACTTTTTACAAAAAAAAAAACAACCGACTTCCAAAAAACACTACAAAACGAAAAATAACTTAAATTTCGGAAGTTGGTGTCTTTGGACCTGTATTTTAGTTTTTTGCCACCGACTTCCGAAATTTAAGTTATTTTTCGTTTTGTAGTGTTTTTTGGAAGTCGGTGGTTTTTTTTTTTGTAAAAAGTTTTTATTTTTCACTTTTTAATGGGTCAGTTTGTAATTTATCTAAGTTACAATAGCATAATGTTAATAGCTCATCACCTTTTACAAAATATTGCTTTTCCCGATGCAGGGACGTTAAATGTTGAGGAGTTCTCCTAATAAGAACCAGGAGAACTGGAGCTCAGAAGTGACCATCAGCTCCACTTCACCATACGCATTGTGACGAGCATAAATTGCTTATCGAATCACAACCCATGAAATACTTATTATTGAGTAGTCCCGATGGCCATCTGTGGTCTTCATCATCAGTTCCACTTCACCAAATGGTGCTTTCCGAGAGCAAATGCACGAGTTACTATCAAAAATATCCAAATCACTATAGGTGTGCCTATAAAATTTGAGGGTTTCCCTCGATTTCCATGAGATCCCTTCATATAATTCCGACTTGGTGACAATGGGACCACCTCGACACCATACCCTTTCAAACAAAAAAAGAATTTTTGGAATCGGTCTAGTCGTCTTCAAGTAATCGGTGAACATACATTAAAAAAAACATATATAAAGTCGAACATATAACGTTTGTTCTTTTTCTGATGCTCCTGGCTTCAGCATCAGGTCTCTATGTACTTCGGTGTTCCTCATTAACAGTACGTTTGTCCACACATCGAGCCCTTTTCAATGAGCCTAAACACGATATATCTGCTGTTAGTTGTCGAGGAGTTAGGTACTCTGCAGACTATCCTGACTGCAGCATCAGGTCATGACTTGATGATCATGAGACCAAATGTGGCAAATGCCCTATCAAACATCAAAACAATTTACTAAAACAGTCCTTGCCTGTTCGAGTAACTTCTTACTGTTAAGGAGTTGTACCTTCCATCATCAGCCCAGCTACCTGAGATGTTGACAACCATACGCAAATACACAAGATACTTCATATAAAATATGCGTAAAACAATAAGTGAGCCTATAAAATTTGAGGTTTGCCCTCGATTTCTCTAAGATCCCATTATCAGATCCTAACTTGGTGACAATGGGACCACCTCAGAACTATCTACTTTCGAACAAAAAAAGAATTTTGAAAATCCATCGACAATTGGCGGAGTATTCGATGAACAAACATACAAAAAAAAAAAACATACAATCATCCGAACATAGTACCTCCTCCTTTTTGTGAAGTCGGTAAAAATATTAAACACTCGGTTTTTTGTCATCGAAGCTCCGGACGCATAAGTAGGTATAGACACTTTTGTAGGCTATTTTAGAGCGTTTACGCTGTACGACATTTCATACAAATTTTCAAGCCCTTGTTTTTCGAAATTAATGAACCGATTTTAATGAAACTTCATACGCATAAGCAGGATACAAATGTCTAAAAAGTTAGTAGAAAACATTTTCGAAATGTCTTATTTAAATAAAGATAACTTAAAATCTCTGTTTCTATGGAAAAGACATGTCTGGTGGAGCAATGGGCGATTGTCTAAGTAGTCAAAGAAAATGTTCAGTAATGATTGTTATATTATTATAATCGTCGCATTTTATAGTTTATCAATTAATCAGTTTCAGGAGTCAGGATCTTGCGCAAACTGGTGAAAACCAGGTTTATATGCTGGGTATTTTTCTTAGTTTTTTTTAGTATAACGCCATCTGTGAGCAAATACAGATACTAATTGGTGGTATGCCTTTGTGAGGTTAATGAAACATTTAATATTTTGTATTTAATATTTTGTACTTACATTTTTTTCATTTCATCACAAAGCGATCTTATTCTTTATTGTACACATAAATGCACATATTATGATATTGGTATCAGCTTTAATTTCTATCTTCAATACCCATAATATTATTTATATTTAGCTACTTGTTGGTACTGAATTGGGATTATATTAAATAAAACTATGTATGTATTTGTTGCCAAACAAATTCTTTTATTATACATAAATAAAATGATAAAAATAATAAACGTCTTCTAGAGACACCAAAACATTGTTGTTATTATAAGTATACAGCGGCTTACTAGCTCGCTTGTAATTTGGTAGGCTTACAGCTAATGTTGTACGAGCACCTCGTTGTGCTACTGGTGATAATGGAGGTGGTAGTGGTAGCGGTGGCGGTGTTGGTGGGACGGCCCGTGGTAGTGGTGGTGTTGGTGGAAGAGGTTGTGGTGGCGGTGGTGTTGGTGATCCAAGTTCCACGGTTGGAACAACATCCTCTTGTAAGTCCCTTGATAAATCATGAATCAGGCGTCGTTTCGCTCGAACCTAACAGGCTTGACATGCATATATTGTTGCTATATCCTGAAAATATTATTACATTTTATTACATGGCATGACATAACTGGCGACATGTGGGGTGTACTACTCGTTTAACACTCCCAAATCCTTCGGGGATCGCTGGCGTGATGTCGTGTTTTATATGACGAACACTCCTTCCCTTTACTTGATAGTCGTTTTCATTGCTCGTCTTTCCAGTTTTGACGGATCTATCCAATTTATTTACCCATTTTCTTTCAAAAACCTTTCCTACTTATTATAAAAATAAATAATTTTCCTGATGATTGTTATCATTGGAAATAAGGGGTACTAAAGGGTTGTCCACTGCAAAAGTATAGAAACGTCGGCGTCTTGGATTTCTGCTGAGTCCGGCTGAGATACCCGTGACATAGTAATCACTCATTGTCAGCAACTTCGGTATTTAATCAATTATAACAATCGTGACAAGCGTATCCATCTAATGGGAGCTGGAACAATAACAAATGTCATTGTATTTTTGAAATTATAACACAACTAACTGCTCAATGTACTGCCTTTAGGTACTGCATGGTTTACGCCACTGCCGTAGCATAGAGGCGTACCTGATTTGCTAACCATCTTGCCACTTGCAGGCGTAACGCGAGCCCTCACACGATATGTCTGCGAATCCTCATCATAATATCCAAATTGAAAGGAATAGCAGAATCCTTTAGGAAAAGCAATAGTAATCGTGTCTAGAATCAATGTCAGTCCGTGTAGAATATATCAATAATACAAAATAATCGCACAGTAAGGAAGGAACGCATACACGCAACTTGGAAGCGCAATGTAAGGAAAGCCAGCAATAAATACACAGACGACTTTTAAAATACTGAAAAAAATAACTAGTAATAATAAGTCAATCTCACAGAGCATGTTCAATCTATCAAAAAGTACTCTATGATCTCATGTCAAAAAAGTAATAAATACTTACCTTCATGTTAGGAAGTGGGTATTCAAAGAAAAACATGATGTGTAAACAAAAATATTTTAGTAATATTGTCTTATTTTATACGCAAATACGTTATAATATATTGCTTTGATCTAAAATAAGCGGCATAGTTATTGTTCACACTCTCTAAAAGTAATTACGTATGGTAATAATGAGGTAATAATGGAACGTCAAAAACATTTTTAGTAGGTACCTACTTCCCGTTAAAAATGGCAAAGCGGAAGCTACGATTGAGTACTGTTTTTTTGAGAATTATGTTACGCAAGTAATACTGAATTAATAAATCCATAGTAATTTAGATCTAAATTTTTAAATCTTACTGTAAAAATTTAAATCATGAACGTTTATTGATACCAGAATTACCACAGGGCAGAAACTGGACATCTCTTTTAAAATCGGTCTAATTTGGCTGTAACACTATTTTTACCGACTTCACAAAAAGGAGGAGGTACTATGTTCGGATGTTTTTCGAAAATGTTCTCTACTAACTTTTTAGACCTTTGTATCCTGCTTATGCGTATGAAGTTTCATTAAAATCGGTTTATTCACTACGAAAAACAAGGGCTTGAAAGTTTGTATGAAGTTCCGTTCGGCGTAAACGCTCTTAAGTGCATGCTTATCACACTAATATTATAAAGGCGAAAGTTTGTGAGTATGTGTGTGTGTTTACATGTTTGTTACTTCTTCACGCTCAAATGGCTGGACCAATTTTGATAAAATTTTGTATGGAGGTAGCTGACACCCTGGATTAACATATAGGCTACTTTTTATCCCGATATTACCACGGGATCAACACTTATGCGGGTGAAACCGCGGGGCGCAGCTAGTACCAAATATAACTTCTACATTTTTATCCAGTGGGTTTTCCATAATTAATCAAGTACGTCATCAAAACAAATCGTAGGATTATTAAGATACTGTGTTATCATTTAATCATCATATTTTATCAATTAATTGCCAGCCCTGAATTAATATAAGCTAACAAAAAACACATTTTGGTTAGTTTGAAGATAAAATGGCGATGTGGGGTGCAGTATTTTTGTTGGCTGTTGCTGGGACGACGGTAAATATGGTTTTGTTATGATATATAAGGGTCCGTTCAAGTCCGTTAGGTCGTTAGTAGAATAAATGACAGTCCAATACGAAATGCTTGCTTGCTGCTTCTGCTAGATCATGCAATTTCTGGATCGATATGTAAACTAGGAAAAAATCTTGACTCCTGAATACTCCTGATTGAATTGAATACAGCAGTGCGATTCAGTAACCATCTCACCGTGAAAACTTAGGTGAAGTGAGCGTGGAGTGAGCTGTCAATAGTGTAAATTCCTAGCATAAACAAACTCACATCACCTAAGTTTTCACGGTGAGATTTTTACAGAATCGACCGGCTGGAACGGTTTTTAATGTTTTTTTTTTTATTTTCAAGAATGTAATGTTTTCATAATTTAAAGCAGCTAACAGAATTAAAATAATAATAGTAATATGTACAGACGCCAGCACATCAAGCTACCCGAAACTATCAAATTTTCCCAATCAACTTTGAACCTTATACTTTAGCGATATAGTTGAAAATCTATTAAAGAAATTTGAGAGATCGTAGTAGCTTGATGTGCTGGCGTCTGTACATTACATAAAATAGGAGGGGAAGGAATCATAAGGTGTCAACAAATTCGTTTGCTGAACACAAAAGGAATTAGCATTGCCACGTTGTAGGGAGTTATGGGCGATGCTGATTCTAAAAATAGGCCAACCCTTTGGTCACGAGAAGTGTCGAAAAACTAAGTGGGCATTCGGACCCCATGGCCCTATTGTTTCAACCCCAAAGGGCTCGAACATTATAACACCCAATACGGATAAAATATTTGCACCGTTCACTTAATTCGCTTGCGAATTTCTCCAGTTGTATTGAGCAGAGAATTCGGTGCCCTGTGAATAATGCCTTCCTTCCTTTTTATTTATAATAGAGTACGTACCATATTCACCTATTCCGTACATTTCAGGTTCTTGCCGATCCCAGCCTAACCTTCCCTGAATTAACGAGAGGTAAGCCAATTAATCAAACGTACTATGTATCTTAGAGCAGATTTTTCAATAGTCAGATAATTTTTATGAATAAATAAGGCGGTTTGACAGCTTTTGTATAGAATAGGTATATGTCAAACGGTTCCGTACTACAAGGCAAAAACGCCGAAAAAACACGTTTGTTTTATGGGACCCCCTTAAATATTTATTTTATTTTGTTTTTAGTAATTTGTTGATAAAGCGGTAACAGAAATACATAATTTGTGAAAATTTCAACTGTCTAGCTATCGCGGTTCTTGAGATACAGCCTGGTGACAGACAGACGGACAAACAGCGAAGTCTCAGTAATAGGGTCCCGTTTTTACCCTTTGGGTACGGAACCCTAAAATTAGCACTTAGAATTCACTATATCAAAAATAAAGTTTACTCGCTATCAATTTAATTTGGCGATTTGTGCACGCAATGAGCTAAGTTTATGCTTGCTGGTTCTATGCTGAAGACGGCAGTAAAGCAGTGATGGCGCAGTGGTAAAGGAGTTGTGGGTCGTGGGTTTGGACCAAAGAGAAAATTAGTCCATTTATTTGTTGTAGTTAATTTTTACTCGCTATCAATTTAATTTGGCGATTTGTGCACGCAATGAGCTAAGTTTATGCTTGCTGGTTCTATGCTGAAGACGGCAGTAAAGCAGTGATGGCGCAGTGGTAAAGGAGTTGTGGGTCGTGGGTTTGGACCAAAGAGAAAATTAGTCCATTTATTTGTTGTAGTTAATTTTTACTCGCTATCAATTTAATTTGGCGATTTGTGCACGCAATGAGCTAAGTTTATGCTTGCTGGTTCTATGCTGAAGACGGCAGTAAAGCAGTGATGGCGCAGTGGTAAAGGAGTTGTGGGTCGTGGGTTTGGACCAAAGAGAAAATTAGTCCATTTATTTGTTGTAGTTAATTTTTGGTCAAAAATTGTTTCCCAGCGAAAAACTTGTTTTTCTCTTGACTCCCTGAACAGAATTTGTAGCGCTTCGGTTTATAGGTTAGTAATGACGTATGGAACAAAATGCACTATGTGGTCATTCTGGGCAGCACTTGGTCCAAACCCTGTCAATGTCCTTTGTAGTTACATTGCATAATAATTTTAAAACAATTTATAAATACCTTCAAAATTGTACGGAGACCTCGGTGCGCGAGTCCGACTCGCACTTGACCGGTTATTTTTATTTTGTAGTGTACAGTACATAATAAAGAGTAGGTATTCTATCACATATTCACACACCCATTAGCAACTCCTCATGCACACTCCTACACATTCACTCACACTGTACACTTAGTGAGCAATGCTTAGATGGTGCTAGAATCTTTATCACACTAATATTATAAAGGCGAAAGTTTGTGAGTGTGTGTGTTTATATGTTTGTTACTCCTTCACGCTCAAACAGTTGGGTCAATTTTGATAAAATTTTGTATAGAGGTATCCGACACCCTGGATTAACATATAGGCTACTTTTTATCCCGATATTCCCACGGGTTCGAAACTTATGCGGGTGAAACCGCGGGGCGCAGCTAGTTGTATATAATATCATTGTTTAAAATGTCATTGGTGCTACAAGTTAACTTCATTCTGTATTTTTGTTTCTGCTGCATGTATTATACAGGCTGTAAGTGTAATCACCGTTATCCTCTTAAGGGGTCATTGTACTCATCATTATGAACAACTTTTACTATGGGGCCAAACCTGAAATCGCGAAAAAAGAATCAGCTGCTCCTACATTCTGACGAGTTATGCGAACATAAATGTAGGGAACAGCTGATATTTTTTTTGTGATTTCAGGTTTGGTCCCATAGTAAAAGTTGTTCATAATGATGAGTAATGACTTCTTAAGAGGTTGTTAATGTTTTACCAATAACCCTGTATATTTTAAGAATTATGAATTAAGAATTATAAAATTTCAAAGAGCTGTAGATTTTGTGAATCCATACTACCCATACTAATCTAATATTATAAATTCCAAAGTAACTCTGTCTGTCTGTCTGTCTGTCTGTATGTTACCTTTTCACGCCTAAAACCACTGAACGGATTTCGATAAAATTTGGCAGAGAGATAGATTGCATCCCGGGGAAGGATATAGGATAGTTTTTATCCCGATATTCCCACGGGATCGACACTTATCCTTGCGAAACCGTGGGGCGCTACTAGTAATAAATAAATATATCTATCTTACCGAGATTTTAAAAACCTTATTTTCTTTTGACAATTCCACAGCAGGTGCTGCACGTATCGTGTCAGGATGGGAAGCGCAGCCCGGTCAGTTCCCTCACCAGCTCTCTCTCCGTACGGTGAACTCTGCTGGACGCGTCTCCTCCTGCGGTGCTACTGTCATCCACGCTGCGTGGGGTCTCACTGCCGCTCACTGCACCGCTGGGTAGGTGTACAGTCTATCTATTCTGTAAAAATCACATCGTGAAAACTTAGGTGAAGTGAACTTGCCGCCAGATAACAAAAAAAATAAAAGTCGTTGACACCTGTCTGTCTACCAATATTTTGCAATAGTATAGTTAGTCTTAGTTTTTTGCCACCGACTTCCGAAATTAAAGTTATTTTATAATTTTGAGTTCGTTTCTTTTTGAAGTCGGTTTAATTTTTTTTTTTTTAATTAAGTACTTTTTTATTACGTAATTTTTAGTTTTAAGTAAAAACTGGAATATTTGTTTGTAAGTACCTACGTAAAAGTAAGGTAATCGTTTTGTTGTAAATATTGCACTAGAATTTGACCAAGGTTTTGAGATGTTTTTCCTTTGACACTACACCCGTAGCTTGTATCAATAAGCCAGGCCGTCACACTTACACGTATTAGTCTATATCTTGAAAATTACTGAATCGATTTTGATGAAAATTGCACTGTTCCCTAAGTTGAAGTAAAAGTAAGCCAATAAAAAAAATGATCACGATCCGATTAATAGTTGCGTAGAAATGCGTAGACAAACATACATACGTCTATAAAATTTTGTATATTTGTTTAGAAGCCCTAATAGATTGTCATAATATGTGAATATAATGCAATTCCAATAATATTACATACATACGTGTCGAATTGATAAACTCCTTTTTTTTAAGTCGGTAAAAAATAGGACGGGCGGAAATCATATGGCATCAAACAATTCGTCCGCATTGTCTGCATATCGCTGTCAACTTGTGTTACAAATACACTTTGTATCGGGTTTTTCCCCTGCTTTTGACAATAGGCTCGCCCACTATAATTATACAGTGAGACAAATAAAATAACTGTCGAAATCTGGGCACAAAATACAGAGAGTACAGAAGGCTATCTACATACAAAGTACGCTCGAGCAACGCACACATAGACACCGCTCACGGACACGTTATCTTGGACTGGTTGGGACTATAACGCGAGTGTCATCCGCTTGTGACACGCGTCTGTGAAGTGCGAAAATGGAGCAACAAAATAATATCTATCTAAGCTCGATTTATGTAATAGTTTCCTATTTTGAATCAGTTTAAACGAAGTAACTTTGTAAGGTAAATTTCACGCCACCAACTATTACGTAAGTTGAAAACATGATTTTTGTTTCTGCAGATAGTGTTTTTTTTGAAGTCATTTGATGGGTTTAGGTGTAAAACGGATACAGCATAATAAATTGTGTAAATAGGGTAATCCGTTTAGAAGTTATCAGGGAATTTCGATGGTGAAAATTGACTAATGTAAAATTTTAATGTTTTTGTTCTGTAAGCTTTTTGTATTGTAATACTATGTTTATTGTTTTGTTTTAATATTGTAGAATAAGCTCAACAATAAATCAAACAACTAGATACGAGTGCCACTACCACGATAGTTTTTTGTGCATAAGCCAAAGTTGACAACCCTAGCGCGACCGCCGAGCGTAGATATGAAAAGTGAAGTACATACATGTGATTGCCTTCTGTAGGTACTCTCTGTATTTTGTGATGTTAAACCCATTCCTACGGAGAATACAAGAATGCTTTGAGGTCAAAGAAGAATTTTCCCGCACCTTTTCAAAAACTTGTTTTCTTCCACAGCCGAGTGAACCTCATCATCCGCGCGGGCGCCACCAACTTGAGCTTGCCGACAACTATCTTTGAGACCAGCAAGTACTACAACCATCCTCTGTACGACGAGGATTCGCCGTGGCTGGTCCAGACTAATGATATCGGTCTTATCGAGTTCGGCTTGGAACTTGTGTTCGGCGGTAAGATTTATATTTATTATTTAAAAAAGCACAACACATGGCATACATTACATATAAGCTAGAAACAATCTTAACTTCTAAAGGACTAATGGACTTGACAGTTAAGGCGTACAGTCACGAGTCACGAGCAAAAGGCTAAGTTCCGCAGCATATGCTGTTAGAAAAATTCGTAATTAACCTGATATAGAGACTGCCCGTTTAGTGTACTTTAGCTATTTTCATAGTGTAATGTCGTACGGTATTCTATTGTGGGGAAATGCCGCCGATATTCAGACTATCTTTGTTTTACAGAAGCGAGCTGTTCGATCAATTTATATATTAAGTCCGAGACACTCTCTCAGAGACAAATTTAAAGAGATTAATGTTATGACTGTGCCTTCTCAGTATATTTATGAAAATATTTTATATGCCCATAAAAACATAAAATTGTTTAAAAAATACAGTGATATCAATAATATAAATACTAGAAATAAACACAAATTTGTTGTACCTACAACAAGGCTCAAAAAAATAGGTGGCTCGTTCAGATGCCAATGTATACGCTTTTATAATAAGCTACCAAGCCACGTTCAAGATCTAAGCCTCAATAAATTCAAATCATTCATTAAACGTAAGTTGTGCCTGAAAGCCTTTTATACAGTTAAAGATTATATTGAGGACAAAAAGGCTTGGGATTGAGCTGCTTCACATTTCTGCATTTTGAATGTCCTTTTTTTTTATATATTATTATTATACAGGTATTGCACTTTTCCATGAAGCCTCAGACTTTTTTTTTTGATAACCGACGAATAATTTCTACGGCAGGGTGTCCAGAATCATGTGCTAAATTCATGTTTTCTGTTTGCACGTCGATGTTCCTGCCGCTCTTTATTGCTGCCTTGAGTAAATTGATCATCATCATTCAGCCGAAGGGCTTCCTCTGCTGGACATAGGCCTCCCACAATAATCGCTACAGGTACCGTTATTGTTCTTCCCGCATCCAGCAGTTTTCCGCGACCTTCACCTGGTCAGCGGTTCACCACGTGTGGGGACCCACGATAAACCTTGAACTCATGATACATGGAATAATTAATATAAATACTGTTTACTTTTATCCTTGAAGCATCCTTTAGTGTACATAATATGTTTACCAATATTAACCGCCTTTTTACAAAAAGAGTTTTAACTTTAATACAACCAAGCGCAAACCTATGAACCATTATTTTATTTTGAACTTTATTCCGTGGCTCGGTAAGCACGTTAAGCCATTGATCCCGGCTGTCATTCGTAGATCTTTGACAGTCGTTACAGGTACTTAGAAACCCAAAAGTCTGACAACCAGTTTTACTAAAGGGTATCTTACACAGCAACAGGCAGTCGTTCCATGTAAAATAGGTATCCAGCAGCATCTAGTTAGACTGGAAGCCGACCCCAACATAGTTGGGATAAGGCTACACAGATTGATTGATTCCAAACAAATTTTCAATAAAAATTGTCAACTTACACTCGGGTTTAACGTCAGGTTTTGTAATTAGAACTTTAATTAAATCATAAATAGTATGATGGATTAAACCTGGGTTTAAATATAAGCCATGTTTTGTAATAAGGCCGAAAACTTTTCTTTTGTAGACACTATCCAGCCCATCAGGATCCAGCGCTCCGAAGCAAGGAATAGGAACTACTCGGGAGCTCTGTCCATCGCCAGCGGCTGGGGAGCCACCATGACATCAGGTAAAGCTTTAGTTCTTTATGTTTTATTGGTTTGATGAACGTACATTTGAGTATTTTAAAGCGCCTATTTAAAAAGACCGGTCAAGAGCGGGTCGGACTCGCGCACCGAGGCGAGGGTTCCGTACCATCACATGTTTTTAAATTTTCATCGGCGGGGCCTTCTTCAGACAATTTTAACACTGCGGTGTAGAATATTGCAGTTTTAGGACAGCGGTTAGGTAACCTTTGTTGATGATTTCTGAAAAAGTGTGCTATAAGTATAGAGACATCGTTTTATTTTTCCTGTAATCTTTACATAAACTTCTATCACATAGAATTATTTCAGATTTTTCTCTATGCAAACTTCGGAGATAAGGAAGGCGGTATTTTTTTTTACATTTTTCATCAAAAGTCGAAAAATGTGCGGCCTTAAAAAAAAAAGAAAAAAGTTGTTTGAGAATGTGCAAACAACGCTCGCAGGTTTTGCTAAGAGACCGTTAGTACTAGAAAGCTGTAATTTTGTAGGAGTGTGTATATCAATTACGCCGACAAAGTGGTAAAATAAAATTTTGGAAAATATTTTTTTTAGGGTAGCTCCACTACATGTGAAGTGGGGATGAATATTTTTTTCGTCGTCTACCCCATTGTGTGGGGTAGGTATCTATGAATTGGTCTTCTAAAATGACTTGGGGGTTGCTAAAATATTTTTCGATTTAATGCTCCATTTTCGAAATATTAAACTTTAAAATGCAAATTTTGGTTCCAAATAAAAATAAACCAAAAATATTTATTTGCTAGAATATGAGGTGTTACAGAGAATTTGTTTCAGCATATCCTGCCATAACGTGGCGAGCAAATGTATTCACAATCAGCGATGTCAATTAATCTAGCTTACAAATTACAGCTTCTATTGATTTGTCATCTAAATAGTCCTTAATGGTATAATATCTTTTAAATAGCAATAGTTTGAAAAGTATTTTTTTTAAAATTGTCATCGGTAAGTCTTGCAAACTATTTGGTAAATGATTGTAAATAATAATCGACATGCAGTATACATTTTTAGGGTTCCGTAGTCAACTAGGAACCCTTATAGTTTCGCCATGTCTGTCTGTCCGTCCGTCTGTCTGTCTATCCGTCCTCGCTTAATCTCTGTGACCGTTAGCACTAGAAAGCTGAAATTTTGTAGGAGTACGTATATCTTAAAATTTTGGAAAATATTTTTTTTTAGGGTAGCTCCCCTACATGTGAAGTGGGGATGAATATGTTTTTCATCATCTACCCCATCGTGTGGGGTATCGTTGAATAGGTCTTCTAAAATGGCTTAGGGGTTGCTAAAATTATTTTTCGATTGAATGCTCCATTTACGAAATATTAAAGTTTAAAGTGCAAATTTTTGTTCCAGTAGGGCGTCCCCCCCCCTCTAAAAACTAAACTACTGGTTTGAAAAATCTGGAAAAATTCTCGATGATAGTGCATTTCATGAACTTTAAAGGAAAAGTATAGCGGTTAAGATAACTTAATTAGTTTAGCAGTAATAGTCGTTGAACTTGGGTGTTGGATAATTTTGTACCAAATACAAAATCCTTAACATTAATCCTTTAAAGTGACTAAGATGAAGTAGTTGCTTGTTTATAATGGGTAAAGACTTGCATTGAAAACCAAAATATGTTTTTTTTTTTTACCTATTCAGAATAAAGAACAACAGAATCGTACTACATTGTGATAACGGGCTACTACGGAACCCTACACTGTGCGTGGCCCGACACGCACTTGGCCGGTTTTTCTTAAATAATTTTAGTTTTATTGGTGGCAGCCGAAGTCTATCTTTATGCCGTGTTCGGCTATTTGGCCTGTCCGTGCTCGTTTCAAATAAATTGTAGTTCCTCTTAACAAAAATACATATTTCAAAGATGTATAAACATGGCAAAGGTAGAATGTGAAGTTTTTGAAATAGTGGCTTACAACTGTCTAAAAAGTGAGCACCACAAATTGCTCGGATACATTTTTTTTGAGCTTTAAAGTCCAGTAGGGCGTCCCCCCCCCCTTCCTCTAAAAGCTAAACTGCTGGCTTGAAGAATCTGGAAAAATTCACGATGATAGTGCATTTCATGAACTTTAAAGGAAACTTATAGCGGTTAAGATAACTTTATTAGTTTACCAGTAATAGTCGTTGAATTTGAGTCATCATCATCATCTGCCTAGCCTTTTCCCAACTACGTTGGGGTCGGCTTCCAGTCTAACCGGATGCAGCTGAATACCAGTATTTTACATGGAGCGACTGCCTATCTGACCTCCACAACCCAGTTACTGGGTAATACGATACCCCTTGGTAAGACTGGTCGTTGAACTTGAGTATTGGATAATTTTGTACCAAATACAAAATCCTTAGCATTAATCCTTTAAAGTAACAAAAATGAAGTATTTCCTTATTTATATCGGGTAAAGGCTTACATTGAAAAACAAAATAATTATGAAAAAATATTAAATTATTTTTTTTGGGTCAGAATAAATAACAACAGAATCGTACTATATTGTGATAACGGGCTATTACGGAACCCTACACTGTGTGTGGTCCGACACGCACTTGGCCGGTTTTTTTTTAATTTTCAAGTTGTATGTTGTCTATTACAATGTTACTATTTTACAATTTAACACTAAAATATACATATTGTACACCTAGTATAATTATACAAGTATATATAAAAAAAAAGGTAAAGAAAAAGACAGGAGCTCATTGGGCATCAAAAAATTCGTCCGCATCGCTGTCAATGGCACAACTGCCATGCCCAAAAGGTTGGCAGCATTACCACGTTGGATGGCAATGCTTATTCTTTGGGCTTAAAATAGGCCAGCCCTCTGGTCACGCGAAGAGTCAAGCAACCGCTTGGCGATGTCCCGAAATATTCGATGAGCACTCGGACCCCAAGGCCCTAGTGTTTCAACCCCAAACGGCTCAAACATATAGCTCCCAATAATGTTGTTATATTTGCGCCGTTTGAGGTTTCCTGCTCCTGCAGCAGCCGCCCCAGCACAGCCCACCGTGCTAGGAAGATGGGATGGCGCGAGGGTGTCGACACAGATAGCATCCCACACCAAAGGCCTACCCAACTTCCAAGGCATTATGGTTATTCCACCTGGCCTCTTCCCATCGTCGCGTGCCAAGCCATTGGGTACTAAAACAGCGGCACCCCGGGGCGGTGACAAGAGCCCGACGGATGATGTCGTTAATGCTGGCGTGCCGAGTCATCCGACCAGCGCTCTTGCTGCAGGACAAGCCATGATGTGTGCCATGGCTTATCACCATGCCTTTTGGGCACTTATGCCATTGACAGCGATGCGGACGAATTTTTTGATCCCCAATGAGCTCCTGTCTTTTTCTTTACCTTTTTTTTTATAATTTCAAGTTGATAGCATTAGTAGTTCATGAGATATCCAGCTGTGACAGGCAGACAGACTGAATCTCACCATAAGTTCCTTTTTACCATTTTGGTACGGAACCCTAAAAACTAGAAAAAATTTGAAATTCTTCTGTTTTGTTTGATACACCTATTATAAATCTTAGGGATACATAGGGAGGGCTTGAGGTAAAAGCCGCACGGGTCGATCGATCAGGTTAAGCTACGCTTGCCGCGGTCGGTCCGTGGTTGGGTGACCATCTTTACATACCAAGACCCTTCCGTGCCTCGGAAAGCACGATAAGCCGTCGGTCCCGGCTGTCATTCGTGGATCTTTGACAGTCGTTGCGGGTCGTCAGAAGCCCGAAAGTCTGTCAACCAGTTACCAAGAGGTATCGTATTACCCAGTAACTGGGTTGTGGAGGTCAGATAGGCAGTCACTCTATGTAAGATATTGTATACAGCTGCATCCGGTTAGACTGGAAGCTGACCCCAACATAGTTGGGAAAAGGCTAGGTAGATGATGATAAATCTTAGGGATACAGAGTGAATTTTATTATTTTAGTAGGATATAAAACTGGCCTACTTTAAAAAGATACACCGGTGAACGTGGAACTCACAACGTTTTCATTATTAACTGTTAACTTTCTAAATGCAGGTGTTTCTCCCGAGATCTTGAACTGGGTATACCTGAACATCACCTCTAACGAAGAGTGCGCGATCTCATTCAGCGGCACCGGCCTCGTCCAGGCATCCACCATCTGTGCCAGAAGCTACAACGTCACTAGCCAATCTACCTGCCAGGTAAAGAGAACAGCTGGCTTTGCCAATACATTTTTTTTTAAGCTGTAGTTATTACGGCCGAATTTTTTAACCATCTGGAACTCTGGACGAAAACAGGGTATAAAAGGTGAACGACGTAGAAGCCTATGGCACCGAAATATCTTGTGAAATAAAAAAAAAATTTTTGACGAATGAATGATTCATTTTTATATTATAAGTCGATTGATTTGTTTTGTTTTAGTATGAAAAGTTTACTTCAAATAAGTAATAGCATTAATTGATAGGTTAATGTCATTTTAGGTTTTTGCAAAATAAAGGATTTTTCTCCGTTTACCTTTTAACCCTGTTTTTGTCCAAACGGTAAAAAAAGTCGGCCGGTATATACATATACCTAGTCATATACCTACATATAAAAAAACAGATTGGTGCTAGGTTTGCAAATGTCTGTTTATCTACTAAGAGGAACAAGTGGAAGGGAGGCCTTTGAAAGAGTCAAAGGCCTCCCTTCCACTTGTTCCTCAGTGAGAAACATATAATCAATAAAATATAATTATTCATGTAATTCAGCGGGGCTTGCAGTAGACAGATTTGATACTTTTTAATTAAATAAAGGAGATCACCCATTTTGTCCGGCGACTTGGGATAAAAAATAAAAAGTCGGCGGCCAGGAATGAATTAGGTACTCATTTTATTTTAATGATCGCAGTAGTAGAAACATTTATTAGTATGGCGACAACGCTGTAATGAATTTGAGAACAAAGATATAATTACAACGATCTTATCTTTTGATCCGCCTCCAAATATATATAATACTAGCTGCGCCCCGCGGTTTCGACTCCAAAAAAATTCTGGAGAGGGCCACCCTTATCACCTAGGGGTATGAAAAATAGCCTACGACCTATTCTTAGACCTACCAAATATACATAAAAAAAATTATAAAAATCGGTCCAGCCGTTTCGAAGGAGTTCAATAACAAACACTGTGACACGAGATTTTTATACATAAGATATCTCTGAATCCAAATTGTTCTCGACTTTGACACCTTAGGAAAAAATAATGATAATAGTATACGTGTAGGTACTTTAAAAATATGAAATAATTAATGATGGCAGCCAAAAAAAAAAGTTTGCTAAGATTCCTTCGTCCTTTTAGAATAATTTATACTAAGACTGATGTCGTACCACAGGGTGACAGCGGCGGCCCTCTGACCACCATTGACAACGATGGTGCCCTCACCCAGGTTGGAGTTACCTCCTTCGTTTCAGGCCGTGGATGCCACAATGGTGTCCCAGCTGGTAAGTAAAGAATAATTTTATTTTATATTTGATTGATATTGTGTAGTTTCATTTACTGATTTATGGAAGTTTTAGGCATTTCCTTTTCATATTTTACTGTTTACATACTTTTTTTTTTTGCGGATGGGAAATCATCAAATGACTCCTCCCGCTCTGGGTGGAGCGGAAGGGAGTGTCAGACTCTTACTGACTAAAACCCACCCGTGTTCCTTCCTTAGCCCTTTATGTTCCGGGCCAGCGGTAACCCTTTCGGACAATCCCGCTGAACTGTTTACATACTTGCGGGCCTAAAAAGGTCATTTTGGTAGAATCGGAAAAGGATAACATTATGAATCGTAATGGACAGTTAACTGTTAAGTTAATCGAATCAAATCCCATTGGTGAAGGATTTTTGAGATATTTTTTTTTTTTTTGTCTGTGCTAAAATACCAATCAATCCAATCCCTATCTCTTTGATTATACCTACTTAATGCAGCGAAAAAAAGAAAAACTCGGGCTGTCTTCGCCATATTTTGATTCATAATGTTATCCTTTTATGATTCTGCCAAAGTGGCCTTTTTAGGCCCCCTGCTTATCTACTTAGCAGTTTTATTGCAAAACGCTGGTCAACGCTAATTGTAAGTTAGGTGCCTACTTGTTTGTTGTTGACTTATTATAATATATAACTTACATTTAGCTTTATTTTCAAAGTAACTTTAAATTTTTAATAGTTCGAATTTCATGATAATCCCATAAATTATTTTTAAAATATTTTATATTTTCAGGTTTCGTCCGTCCCGGCCACTACCACCACTGGTACACATCGGTAACCGGCATCGATTTCGACTGGAAGTACACCCCCACCGAAGATCGGGATCTTCGGTGGACCGAAGAATCTAGTGAATAAAACTCGTCATCCGATCCAAGCTCGTCTTCCGATTCTAGCTCGTCTTCAAGCTCATCTTCCGAATCTTCTGACTAAGAACATTGCCTTCTAAGGCTGATGAACAAGCACACAGACTTTTAAAGATCAATAAAGTTTTCTTTTGGGATCTAATCAATCTATGCTTCCATATTATTTAATTGTTACATGACATATTATTAATTATTTAATTAATAAAATGTAATTATATTTTATATCCCTTTATTTTATTTTTGTTTGTTCGACAAAATGTCACCACAGTTCATTTTGTTTATATGTATGTATGTAGTATCTATCTATGTATTAGTGTTTATTCTTGTATTTTATAGTCATTTCCTAGCTATTTATCCCGTATGTTGCACCTGCCATGTTTTGTCTCTGCGTCACCCTAAGGTTGGTAGAAAATGCCTCACGCAATAAGTCCGCCTTTGTACAGTATTTCTTTTACTTGTGCATTAAGTTTTAATAAATAAATAAAATGTCTGTAATATTTCATGTCATCTCACTGTGTTCTATGGTTGCTTGGTAAAAAATAGTTTTTTAGTTTCAATATAAACCGGCATGACCTAGAACCAAAAATTCCAAGACAGGTGACATCTACGCACTGAGTCCGTCTGGTGGATCCTTCTCACAGAGAGGAGGCCAGTGTCCCAGCAGTAGGGACATTATAGGCTGGTTATGGTACAGTCATGCACAAAAGCTGTCACCAAAATGCATTATTGATAAGCCTTGCAAACCAGCAACTGGAGATCAAAGACCACAGTTATTGAGGTCACCACAGGTTGCTGTCCTGATTCTTCTGACATTTTGGCGACCTATATTTCTAAATACAGAAGGCCTATTCAACCGAATGCTTAATTTTTTCGGTTAACCAAACAGCAGGTTTACTGATCTAGCTTTCAAAAACTGTTAATAGACCTTCTACAAGAAAAAAGACGATCGCTAAACTACTCTTTTGTTAAGTCTTTATGGAAATCAAAGCGTCTGGTAGACTCCTAACCTTACCCCTCAAAATTGCCGACACCGGTCGAGATCGATTGTAACGCCTAGGGGTGCTATGAACCGAGACTCTGATAAATCTGATAAGATTTGACTTATCACAGACAGAACGGTGTAGATAAGGCAGATTGGATATAGAAATGACGTAGAAAATATTGGTTGTGTAAAACTTTACGTATTTTATGTAATTTTCCATGGTTTTCTTGCAAGATATTGTGTCGGAAGCTCGCCAACGCAGGTGCGTCGCCGGTCGCGTGTAGCGGCGACAAATCGCACGAAAATAAAAATAGGCGCATGGTGCTACAACGTCGTATTGCAGTGGCGAGCGACCGCGCATGCGTCAAAGTGTTGCTAGGGGAGAAACGAATTCACCCACGTTTTTCGTTTTTTTGTTGGGTTTTATGTTTTTTATAGAAGATTTCGTTGGTTTGGATAAGATTCAGAGTTGTTGTACTTAAAAATGCAGTGGTGTAGAATTACAATACATGGTATCGAAGGAGTAGGTAGGTACTCTAAACACTTTTCACAAATCAAAGTTCCAAAATTTTGGCCCTCACCTACCGCCTGATGCAGGTCCTCACCGGACACGGGTGTTGCGGGAGGTTCCTGCACATCATCAGGCGGGAGGAAACGCCCGGGTGTCACCAATGCCAGAATCGCCCAGAGGACACGGTGGAGTTCTGCCCCGCCTGGGCGTAGCATCGCCGCCCGTGTCCTCGTAGAGGCGATCGGCAGCGGCGGTGACCTCTCGCGCCCGGCCCTGGTGCAAGCCATGGTTCGGTGCGAGAGGGAGTGGGAGGCAGTCACCTCATTCTGCGAAGCAGTCATGCTAGCAAAAGAGGTGACGGGACGGCTCAGGGAGAGAGCCTCCCAGCCCAACCGCCGCGGGAGATGCTCCGTGCATCGGGAGCCGCGTGACGACTTCCGGCCACCGTAGGCGCAGCAGAGAAGAGGCCCCTTAGGGCCGAAGCCTGCCGGGTCAGAGGGGTTGTCCGAAAGGGTTACCGCTGGCCCGGAACATAAAGGGCTAAGGAAAGAACATAGGTGGGTTTTAGTCAGTAAGAGACACTCTGACACTCCCTTCCGCTACACCCAGAGCGGGAGGGGTCATTTGATGATTTCCCATCTAAAAAAAATATAGGTATATATATATATAAGTCGGAAATCGGTTACTTTCAGAAAATTCAAACCAGTTACCTTTAATTAGTGGAAACCAGAAAAGCGTGGCAACACACGATTGCATTTGGCGCGCGCGCGAATCGCCCTTCCAAATCAACATGGCGAACGCTCGAGGAGCGCGCCTCGTCTCATAAAACCACCGGATAATCTCATTCTCAGTTCACCACACGTAATTATTATTTCTACCAATCGTTCGTGGATAAAATGTTATAGTGTCCGGTCTACGGGTGTGAATAGTGAATTATTTTGTGTACAAAGTGAGTTATTGTTTATTGCATGAGTGGCGCTCATGGGGTGGCTGACGTACGGGACGAGGGACGCGATTCACCTGCCAGCACCGAACAGCTAACGTAAGAATATTAAATGAAAAATCAAATATTTAACGAAACCTTCGCAAGCGAAACTTCGATGTCTCTCCGATCGAATTTGCTGTACTTAACAGGTACTCTTTTGTGGGAAACTGTTAGGTACTATGCATAATGAAGGTTTACCGCACCCCTAATGGCAGTCTTCCATCCGAACAAGTGTGATTCTATAGATAGAGCTGCGTGGTTCGTAATTGGTGGAAAATGTTGACAATACTTTGCAATTTAACGGAGTCGTAAGGCTTCGGGGAAAACTCGTCATTTTTATAAATACGTTGCGCTTTAGTCACATTGCGAATATTTGTTCGTTGCGGATGTGAATCAACTAAAAGATATTGTGTTTTAATGTAGATCTTTTTTAGAATTTATACGTTGAGACAAGTTCTCGGCTTTTCTTCAGCTGTTTTCATCGCATTTTCTGAAACATATTAAAAGTCACATTACATGGTTACGTACCAACAACGTTTGATTTTGTCTTGCTGTGACGAAATATAAAGTGCGTCACTGACTTCTCAACTATTAATTCGGGAGAAATTTAAATTTTCTTGACATTTAGATAAAGAGCCGACATAGACCGGATTTGGGCATACATTTTCTCTATCTATCTCTATCTGGAGTCTAACCCAAGGTGTGAACCTTGCATCTTTCTTAAAACATGCGACTTATTACATAAAATGTATGTCCAAAATACTTTCAACGAAGGACACATTCATAAGCTCATTATCATATTACTCGTACAACAAAATCATAAAATTGTCTAACGATGCGTTGAAAGCCATTTCATATGTTCGACTAGCCGCCGGCTGTCAACAGGACTCTATACAAACTACAACAACTTGTCACGAGATGTCTACACATTTAATGGGTACTCATATATTGTAGACGAGAAATTCTAATCATCGTCGTGTGAGCAACTTTCTATTTGTTTTTATACGGGCGGTTTTTTGTGATGGCTTTGGGCGAAAGCCGAGGCTTTCGGTTTGAAAGAAATCATGAAATCGATTTTAGAAGTCCAAGACGCTCGAGGAAGTCGAGAATTTTTACGGGCACCAGACTATACCCAAACCCGGACGATGAAACCAGCATAGTACCGGATGACCATTGAGCCGAATTAATGCGACACTACACGAAGGACATCCCGGATATCGGCCAATACGAGATTAGTGCGGTTTTCGAGCAGCTAAAGAATAACAAGGCCCCTGGGCATGACGGAATAACGACAGAGCTCCTTAAAGCGGGCGGGGCTCCAGTCCTGAAAAAGCTAGCGAGTCCCTTTAACTCCGTTTTCCAAGAGGGTACAACGCCCGAGGCGAGGAGCAGAGGTGTGGTTATTCTGTTCTTCAAAAAAGGTGACAAATCCTTGCTGAAGAACTATAAACCCATCCTACTTCTTAGCCACGTATACAAGCTGTTCTCGAGGATCGTCACGAACCGTCTCGCCAGGAGACTTCGCCAGACTTGAGTTCCAGCTACCAGAACAGGCCGGTTTTCAGAACGGCTTTGACGTGGACCACAAACATACTTTGCGACAAATTGTACAGAAGACCGAGGAGTACATTCAGCCGCTGTGTATGGCATTTGTAGACTACGAGAAAGCCTTCGACTCCATCGAAACATGGGCAGTTCTGGCCTCTCTGCAAAGATGTCGAATTGACTGGCGCTACATCGAAGTGTTGAGATGTTTGTATTACGCTGCAACGATGACTGTCCAGATTTAGGATCAGAAAATCAGCCCCATCTAACTGTCAGGGAGATGAGACAAGGGGATGTAATATTCCTAAATTGTTTACCAACGCGTTGGAAGACGTCTTCAAGACGCTGGACAGAACTGGGCAGGATATCAACATGAACGGCGAGTACATCTCATATCTTCGATTTGCCGATGACATCGTCATAGTGGCAGAGACGCTGGAACAGCTAGACCAAATGTTGCGCAGCCGAAATGGTGCCTCCGGGCGGGTTGGCCTCGGCATGAATTTAGACAAGTCAAAAGTGATGTACAATTCGCGTCTTGCCGAGTTCAATCCACATTGAACGGTCGCTTCTCGAAGTTGGGAAGGATTATGTCTAGCTAAGGCAAGTCATCCAGCTCGGTACACAAAAGGTCCGATGGCCGTAGGAGCAGACGAGTCCTGGAGTGGAGACCGCGTATCGGCAAGCGTAGTGTGGGACGCCCCCCAGCTAGATGAACGGACGACCTAAAGAAGGTGGCTGGGGTAGAATGGATGCGGAACGCGGAGGACAGGGTGTTGTGGCGCAGTCCAGCAGTGGACTGCGATAGGCTGAGATGATTGATAGATTAAACCTAGGTAGTTTTAAAAATAGGTGTAAGTAGCATTTGGCTAACCAACGATACGAATAGTAACCCTGTATAATTCAATAGATCGAACGGCAAATAATAATACTTAAGAATATTATTGTTGTTTTTTTAATTTTATCATATTCAAGTGAATTTTTTAAACGGAAACCAAAAATGTAGTTTTGGTATTTCCCAAAATCTTATTCTTGTTTTTCATATTGAACTCTCCTACACCAACAGACCCTGAAGACATTCATGTAGGTAGGTATTTCTTAGTCATTTTGCTACAGCTTGTATTTCATTACCTCACCAAAAACTAACACCAAAACAAGTCCTTGAGCCCCCAAAGACACGAAGACTGAGGACATAATTGTCACGAAAAGATTAACCTTCTATTCGTGAGATCTAGTTGTTACCATAAAACATTGTTGTCGGACGAATTCAGCCAGTGTGTCAGTCAGGTTGGCTGACTGCCAGGAAGACGACGGTTACGCCTCAGACGGAGTCTACGTCATCTTTGCGTAAAAATCCATACGTATTGTGTAACGCGTAAAGTTGTCAGCTTCTATAGCGTCACTGCGATTCTGGACTATCTTCGTAGACAATTCCGATATCACAACACAAGTAACATAATATGTCTCTACAATATATGTGGGGATGGAAGTAGAATAAAAGATTGTGACAAGCCTGACATATTGGTAATAAGTCAATTTAATTTTGTAGCAGTGTTATGGTTAACTTACAATGCCAAATTGCTGACTAACAGTGATGACAAAAATTACTATCTTCTATATCCTCTAGAGTCTAAACTATAAGAGGTCTGCGATGGCCATTAGCGTTAAAACTATCTTTAAATTCAAGAGTTTACACGGAAGACCGATTTTTTTGAGATTGCGCCAATTTGGCAACATGGATCTATAATGTGTCGCCCAACATTAGATCTTTAGCTTCTCTTTGTTTGCCGAAAATCCAGAAGTACAAATATATACTACTTCTACGAAGTGTAATCTAGGTTATCCTCTAGGATATTATTATTGTTGATGTTCTGAAAGCATTTTATATGGGGCTCATTATTCCGAGTCGGTTTTTAGACTCGCCTCTGAGGAAGAGCTCATTATAATAACGATTATACTTGTTTGTGTAGGCGCGCATTCTTGTAGTACCGCGTGTAACTACTTACCTAGAGGTGCCTTCTTATGATATAGCTGATGAGATTCTTAATTATTTCTGTTGTTATTGTTGATACCTACCTCGAGTTCAATTACGTCATTTGACAAATCAATGCTCAAGAAATCTTTTACACTAGGTACACTACTTATTTATTTTTTTGCGTGCAATAAAAAGGAGATAGTTTGGATTATAATTATACTGAGTAAAGTCATTCGCTGTCAGTAGGTATTTAATTTCATAGGGATGATAATATACGAGACTACGTCCGTTACTACTTTTATTTTAAGTTTTCAACACCAGCTCATTTAGATAATAATGTTGTTGAATTATATAGTCTGTTACAAGGACACATTGAGCTTTGCATTATAAGTATAATAAACTAATGATATTTCAGTTTAGAGCGTACGGAATGTTTACGAGATTTTCGAAGGCATATTGCATTAAGTACGTATTGCAATTAGTACTCAGTAGCTTCGGTATGTTAAAAATTGTTTTATTGTTATATACAGTGACCTCCAAAAGATAGTTGACATTTTTTCACTTCACTGTGATGCCACGTTACGATTTAAAATAGAAAAATATCAGGTACTCCTGAGGGATTACTTGATTATTTTTTATGGTATGTGAAAGGTAGTTGAATTAATCTATAAAAACGTTAATATATCGGTTCAAACATTTGGATCACTAGAATTTTAAATCAGCTGAAGTGGAAAAATGCCAACAAATTTTTGAAGGTCACTGTATGTAAGTACCGTATAAAGGTTGTTTGGTAGGTAGCTGGATGCAAAGCCTTAAGGGGGTGATAGTTGACACTATTTAGAGCATTTTGAGTCATACATGTCTTAGACGAACTATGTTTTTTTTAATTTTTTTATCCAGTTAAAGTTGGTATGTCATTATTGACTAAAACTTTGCAGTTAAAAATAAAAAAGAAACATACTTCGTCTGTTGGTGTCAACTATAACTCCCTTAAAGCTTTGCACTCAGCCACAGAATAACTTTTAATACTTACTCAGCTTCCAAACACCCTACCATACCCTAAACATACCCTTCAATTTTATTTACTTATGTAGATGTAAAAATACGGTAGAAAAACGAAAGATTTAATATTCAGGTTTTCCCGTCCTTGACGCATTTTCCACCTTTCTCTGACATTGTAGTAAATAAACTTAATCAGTGTGTTTATGAGAGAAACTAAATATAAATCAGGTTATTTCAGTAACAATAACGGTACTTATATTTAGTTCAGAGCTATATTGGGTCCCAGTTGTCTGTGAGCGACTCTAGTGGGTGGCTTGTGGTCGCTAAAATAAGCTGGGATAACGACTTTCAGTTAGATATTTATGTCGTCTTTCAAGGATAGTATTTCGTAAAGACTAAAGTTTGAGCATTGGGCATTGTGGTGATGGTAATGGCTGAGAAAAATACGAATTCTAGAAAACATGGATTTTATATTGCTCAATCTGCCATAAACATTTTTTTGGTTTACGATTCTAATCTTGTTATTTGAGCAAAACTAAAAACCAGTTGATATCTTTTGTGCATTGCGTGAATTTAAAATAAGGCCTAAATTTATGCATTGGTATTGATTTTGTTCATAATGGGGTGAGCCGATCGAATATCAGTTTGCATAGAAACTTATACGATAGCTTTTCTGTTTATTTAAAGAGCGTTGTGTAAAACATGGGTGATTACGAAAATTCACAGCCTACAAGAATAATCATCAATTGCCACAACTGAAAATCTGTCAAATAGAATCGAAGATTGATTCAAAACAAATTCATAATGTCATTGCCATTACAGTTGACACAAATATTATAATAAAGATTTCATCCACGTCTCGGATATAATAGATAAATAAAACTGTACTGGGTTACTGAGTCGGGACACATGCCAAGGCAAACAGACCTACATACTTCATGCACGAGTTTCGTTCGACGCCGACATGTCTGAGAGCGCTTAAAGGAAAAGTTTGCCTTGTAAATGAATTATGAACTTTCAGCGCTCGTAACAAAGCCTATTATGACGATTTCAAGGATAAATGATGGTTGTAACTTATATGGAAATAAGGAAGCATTTTTCTGTTGGCGCCCATCGTGGGACCTATGTAGACATTTGGCGCCCAACGTGGGACAGGTATATTATTTATATTCGAATTCGTCTGTAAAGTAAAAAATTAAAGAAACAATTCTGTTGCTGCCAAGCTGGGAGCCGATTTAGGAATTTGCGCCCAGCGTGAGTCATTACTAAATTCCCTTTTTATGTAGAAATGAATCAGTAAATCCTCTAACATCTATATTTCCTTACCCGCATTATCCAAGGTTGATACTTTAACCGTATTCAATTACTGAACCTATTTTCTCATTTACAGTAGCCACAATTTCTTTATTTGAAATACCAAATCACTATCCAGCAAAGTTATTTAGGATTTTTTCTTTTGTGGGCATTCATTTCTTACTGTTTAAATTCTGAAATCATTCAGCAATCAGTACAGCCCGCAATCTTAACGGCCATCATTACTTCGCTTAACAACCTGGCCGTGGGGACTAATTTCAGCTCAACACCCACTACCCCACTTCGGTGTTTACTCACGACCCTCGCTTACGGCTTCAGACGTAACGTCACTGATCTAAATGTCAATTAACTTGTAAGTTTCGCGAACATTCTCGTTAATTAGTTCAGTAATTTTGACACTTGGATGTTTTAGGAAAGTTTTGCTTGAAAGGATATTAGGTAGACCAACTAGTTATCAAAGGAAAAACCCGTTTCTGGGCCTAACCGTTACACGAATAAGATATGTACCAAAAAAATCGTCTATTTTGCTAAATTAACCCATTTAAATCTTAGCCTCATTTACAATGGCCAAGTGTAGAAAATAATTAGATTTCTATTTTTTTGTTTTAAACCACCTTTGTAAACAGTTACAACACTTATTTTGTTATACGTCACTAACTTCACAAATGCTGGTATTCTATCAATAGAGCGTACCCTAAGAATATGATCGATTTAGTGGATATCGATGCTGATACAAATAATTAAATAACACTCCATTGTTTTAGTATAAATGACTTTTTAGGTATTAAAATCAATGTAAAACAATTAAATCTGGAAACTAATTGATATTTAACGTAATCGCCATTAAAAAAACATTAAAAGAAATAAATAATCGATAAAATCGACTGCACCATGGATTGCACTAGTAAACGGCAAATGTCAATGTCAACGTCTGTCAATTGTCATGGTTGTAATGTCATGTCATTAATGTCATTCGCTTTTCGGACTTTTGCGCAAGTCAATGTGTTGTTTTTCTGTATTTCTGGGGATTTATTTTTTCATAAGACCTCTAATCGAATACTGGACTCTGAATTTGATTGCATTCTGACTGACCCTCGCTTAAACAATGGACACCGTTACATAACCTGCCAACTGTGCTGACTTTTGCTGGAAAACCGGATCCTATTATTGCTCTTTTTGATGACTGGCACGACATCATGAACCTGTGCATTAATTGCGGAATAGCAACGGCCCACTGCCATACAATAGGAAGGCGAAGATTGGAAGATGAAAATGATTCTTTCAATTGTACAGGAATGGGTCGCGCGCGCCACAAACGGTTAGTATCCGATATTTTTATATTGTAACATTTTTGTACTGTAGTCGAACTAAATAGTGTTATCGCATTTGTTCAGTTGTTTGTTGATAGTTGTACTTTATATAATGATACCACAATGTGCAGATGTGATGCTTCATATTCGAAGACATGACTGTGACATCACCAATCCGGACTGAACCTGCATGGTTATTGGTTAATTATATTCCCTCTCAGAGAGGAGACCTGTGTCCCTGCAGTGGGATTATAATAAGGCCGCTTATGTTTACCTAAATGTGCCACTCGGATGTTTATTGCTAAATGCTAATGCTAGACCTAATAGTCAAATGATAAATATTTGCTTCAGGTAAATGAAAATGACTTTAATCTGCCAAGCTTGCTGGAATCATGCCGATGCTGTATCTCTTGATGGAAAGAAGGGAGTGAACAGACACCTACAGGACACCAACGATTGTGTATTCACCATGGACGTTCTCTTCTGAGAAGAGTTCGTTGCGATCAACTTACAACTACTGGTACAGTGCAAGAACACAGAATACACGAAGTTGTAAGAGGATGGATCCTACCATGCACGGTTAATATAATAGTTTTTTTTTTCATGTTTTTTTAATAACATTTTTTTAGTTTAGTTTTGATAACAAGGGCATTCAAAAGTTTTATTTGGTATGCTAAAACATTTAAGTCAATTAGAACAGTGTGATAATGGTTAAGCTAACTCAGGCTTACTAACCTACATCAGGATTTCTTTAGATCATTCTTTTTCAAAGTGGGCAATAACACACCACACGTCTCTGGTGTAAAGGCACCCTTTAATGTAGATATATTATTTTCAGGTGGGTGCTTCAAGTGTTGTCTGTCACTCTTGCTGGGTGCGAGCAAATAGAGCATCCCGGCATTTCCATGATCTACAGCAAGAGCTGTCAACATCGGACTCAAACTTAAGAGGAAGAATAAAGTCGAGGCATATTAGTAATAGGATGTGTTTCGTTTATACATTAGTCAACAGCTCTCTAAGTGGAAGGGATGCTATAACCGAACCTGTATCGTTAGCAAAAAAATGGTTGGATGCTGTACCCACACCATGAGCATAATATCAATAATATGGTATCTTGGTTAGGCACGGCACCAGGCAGGGTAGTCAATTGCCTCCTGCACAATTTCTGGATACCTACTGTGTTATTATATATATTATGATATCCTAATGAAGAAAGTAATTAATAAAACCATCACAATTACCTGTTTATTTACTTTAATATATTATTGCAATCTCAGATTATTTACTGTAATCTGAGATTGCATCAAATCCCTAGGTACAATATTAATAACTATGATGTAAGTGGGCCTTGTATAATAAACATAGTTTTCTGCTGAGGTTTTCAGTACTGCTACAAGAACAATCAGATAAATCGGAAGTCATCCACTAAGCGCTTTTTATATAAGTACCTAAAACCTCATCGTGATAGGCGGCAGGTGCTGCAGCACAGCACATGTGCGTTCCAGATTTACGTAGGAAACGAAAGTCTTAAAAATATCATTGTTTAACTAGATACTAAAAATAACCTAAAAAGTGAACATTGTTGTCTGATTTTACCAATTTGGCCATTGCTGGGAGACGTGAAAATTGGGCTCGTGAAACCTTCCTAAATGTCCTAATTTATGGCCAAATTCCAGCCCTGTAACGCCAGGCCCAAGTTTCTATGGAGTTTGGGTTTCTCCTTTGTAGTAATGTCCGAAGTAATGTCCGATGGTTTGATAGGGTTTACAGAATAGCTGTTTGTAAGCCTGACGTTTCAATGAACAAAATGGCCGATTTTGTAAAATATAAACAAATTTGTTTGGTGTATTACATCAACCTAACAACTTAACATTAAACCTCATCATCGGTCATTTACTTAACTTCAACGCTTAGCGCTGTTAGATTAAATACTTATAAATCTATAGCCTTGTTTACATGACGACGGTAGAATGTTCTTATCTAATCTGTGGTCACTGTCATATAACCAACTCCTTCTTAACGTCCTCGTATCTCGCTCGTCCTTTTCACAGACTACTTAGAGATACTGTCCTTTTGCACGTCCGCCATTGCTGAGTTCGCGTGTCGTGTGTCGTTCTTGTATTTTTACTTTTACTGTTACTAATTTATCGAAAACCGTAAAATATAATCGTAAAAAATTACACAACGTTACTTTGTGAATATTAACCGGTACAATTTTTAAGAAACGTTATTCTTTAGACTCTGTGCTAAATATCAAGTAGCCTTTAAAATTCTGCGCCGCCATTGTCCCTCAAAAATGTCCCCTCTCGAACGGGAGGGTTTTACTCGTTCTTATAAAAGAGGACCTTGGCATTTATTTTTACAAAGCTGCTAAACATTATAGAATAATACCGGATTCCGAACAATTTATGCTTTTGTTAGGTAATTCGTACGGTAGGGTTGACTTGTATTTAGTTAGATCAATAACTAGTGTACATACATTAGGTTGGTACAATACCAATGTCCGAATGGTACATTTTAGAGAAAAACTATTAAATACATAAACAACAAAATATAAAGTTGGCCGTATCAATTCCTGAAAAAACCTACTCGAAATCGACATGGATAAACTTAGTGATAGATATACCTTGCTTAAGGTGGAAAGAATTAAAGCCTAGGACTCTAGGTTCTGTTGAGATTACTGTCTCCAACTATGTACGAGTATACCCTATTTGGAACACGGTTACTTTTACCGTACCAAAGAGATAGACTTAGCTTTGACATTAAGTTATATTGCAATTATCGTAAAATACAATACAAAATTTAGCGGGAACGAGATTCTAACTAGTACATTATAATCATTATTACTAACTATTATTATTAACTATTATTACGAAAATACTTCTGACATTTTCGATCTACCCTCAAAATATGCGACACTATTATCTACTTTACAAAAAAATCTATCTACCCTCATTATACATAATTATAGGTGCCAGTTTAAAACAACAAGCCAGTGGGGTGGAAAAGTCAAAAGCGTTTAGACACTGCTGAGTTACGCTCGGCTGGATTTATTGTTATCAGCTCTACAGCTGAGCGCCAGGCGCATGATAAACAGGTACTGTAAAGGTTGCCCACTAAAGTCAACCGCACCTATGTAGTGCAGGCTGGCTATATCAATAGTACATAAAGTTTAAATAATTTTGCTTTCGTGATACATCTATGGGTACTTCCATACTATGATATTAATCTTTGGAACTACGTATACAATTTCGAAAATTCTTTCACTAATGCGAAGTAGTACAGTATTGCCGAGTATCATGAGATATATAAAACAAGAAATATCACGCGAACGAAGTCTCGGGCACAAGGTACCTATGGATAATAAAGTGCTTTTTATTTTTATTATAAACTTTATTTTGGTCTGTATATCAGCAGTTTTTTTTTTGTATAATGAATATTACGAGATTAATTACCTACTTACCTACTAAATACGAGTGTAAATCCCACAAAATAATATATCAGTTATGCGTTGCAATCCAAGGGTATTTGCTCATATTTGTAGAAGCGTTTGCGCTTTTCGTTAAGAGGTTAATAGCATTTATGAAAGAAAGAAAGAAGAAGAAAGAAAATACATTTTTTTATGAAAGGTTATTCACAAATGAATGTAACGCACGAGTAATTAAATTAGAAAAATTATAGCCCTTAAATATTATATCAACGCATAAATGCATATTACAAATTAATACATTCATTCCTAACTCTTAGGTATTTCGACGTAAAAGAATTCCGCTGGAGGCACTGCACTGGGTTCTAAATGTAGATGAAAATGATAAAGCTTATCGTGATGTAGAGGCGCGATAGGTACTAATTATGAAAATTTGAGTGTATTTTTGTTTTTCAGCAAATTTTTAGTTATTGAACTTAGGGCTGATTTTTCAATCAACCGATAACTTTATTCGAGGAATAATTTTGAAATTTTGACAGTTATTTCATACAAAAACTGTCAAACGTCAATTTTATTCCTCCAATAAAAGTTATCTGGCGATGGAACAATCAGCCCTTAGTCACATTATTTAATTCTGAGGCGGTACAAAGTTCCGGTCAGCTAGTTTTATATAAATATGAGACTATTTTTGTAGGGATAATAAGCTAGTGATAGAAAGGTCAGTGTTATCAGTATATTAAAATAATCGTTAACAATAACTTTTAATGTTACGTAGGTACGACGTCATTCCTAAAGAAACTAAGCTCATTAATGTGCTTATGCTGTATCTTAGTATAGGAATCGATGCTATACAAACTGATGACTTAATGTTGTTAAAACTAAATTACACCTATAGGACAATAGGATAACGGTCTACCATTCCATTCGATGTCAAGACTCAAATTCCAGCATATAAAGGGCAGTAGGTACTAGTAAACTAGCCCCTGACTTTCATTATTTAAAAAACTTCTATCATTATTTGTATTACTGTTTCACCATGAACAATGGCACCAAATTGTAACGTGCGACGCACACTGACTCACAGCGACTTTTCAGGCTATTGATTTTGTACACCAAGTGAACGCCATGGCTTGTTTTAACTGATCACCGTCTTTATAGAGTTGCCTTGACATTATCTTGACAATCGGGGGCTAATAAACTTGGGGGAATGGAAGAAAGACGTCGATGCTTTTAAAGCGGTGTAGCACGATGGCTGGGACTGGAAATCAGACAACATTATTGTCTTGCTATGGGGTAGTTACTTACAGTTCGAGTTTATCTTTTGTAGTACAGTCAGTTATAGCAATTAGCTGACCCACCTTTGCAATAAATGGTTGAGATTTTACAGAATACTAATCGATGGACTTTTATAATTATTCTTTTATATTTTATTTATTTGAGCAAAGTAAATAAAATATTAAAATAATTATAAAAGTTTAACTGCTATAACTGAATGTACACAACAGAATTAATGAACCCCTCATTAATTCTAGGTACTAACCTAAAAAAAGGTCAAAAAGGGTCAAATAAAATTAGCTAGCGAAACTCTGGAGACGTCATCACGTCTGCGAAGTTTCGTTATCGATATCTAAACAAGACACAATAAAAAAAACCGGCCAAGTGCGTGTCGGGCCACGCACAGTGTACGGTTCCGTAGTAGCCCGTTATGTTATATTTTGTTTTTCAATGCATTTCTTTACCCGTTATAAAAAAGCAACTACTTTTCATCTTAGCCACTTTAAAGGATTAATGCCAAGGATTTTGTATTTGGTACAAAATTATCCAACACCCAAGTTCAACAACTATTACTGCTAAACTAATAAAGTTATCTTAACCGTTACTTTTCCTTTAAAGTTCATGAAATGCACTATCATCGTGAATTTTTCCAGATTTTTCAAGCTAGCTGTTTAGCTTTTAGAGGGGGGGGGGGACGCCCCCTACTGGAACAAAAATTTGCACTTTAAAGTTTAATATTTCGTAAATGGAGCATTAAATCGAAAAATAATTTTACCAACCCCCAAGTCATTTTAGAAGACCTATTCAACGATACTCCACACGATGGGGTAGACGACAAAAAAATATTCATCCCCACTTCACATGTTTTTATCATTTCATTATTTTACCACTTTGTCGGCGTAATATTAATATACAAACTCCTACAAAATTACAGCTTTCTAGTACTAACGGTCTCTTAGCAAAACCTCGGACAGACAGACGTGAGACGGACGGACATGACGAAACCATAACCCTCCTTGTAGGAACTACGGAACCCTAAAAATATGATTTGTTTTGTTTGTGTTGTTACTTGAAGTATGAGTTGAGAAAATCTGTTATTTTTTGTTATATCGTGTTTATCACGTTTGCAAAGTTTACACAAAGAAAATTGTTTTTTATTCTGACATTTTAGGTCCTGCAGTTGATGACCCAAAAATATCATAAAATAATTTATTTTTGTTTGATCATGATTAGGTATCGATACAAGCGGTGCTATTCTGTAAAAATCTCACCGTGAAAACTTAGGTGAAGTGAGCGAGCTGTCAATAGTGTCAATTCCTAGCAAAAACAGACTCACTTCACCTGTTTTCACGGTAAGATTTTTACAGAATCAACCGGCTGTTTTTAGAACGTATGTATAACGAGAGGACACGATAAACGTAAATATGTGTGTTTAAAAATTCTCAGGTAGGTGTAAAAATACAAAAAATCTGCTGAATTCCGTTAGCAAGCACTGTCAGATGAGTAAGGACAATCAAAATTGACATTTAAATTTGACCATTGCGTAATTCGATTACCCCGAGAGCGGGGGAACCCACATCCAGAAATGGACCTGTCCCCGGTACTCTATTGTGACATTTCATTCATCCATTTTACTTTATCAAAGTGCTAAATTCGGTGCTTTCGGCGACCTACGCAATTATTAAGTACCTACTGTTGATAATAATATGTGGGTGAATCTCGTTGCATACGTCAGCAGGAGCGGTTGGCATAACGCTAATAGACGACATTCATGACGCAGATAGCCGGCGAAGCCCCATGTTTCATTTTTTTTTCAGTGTGTCTGTTTTTACTTGGTTTGGTAGGTACTGTACGGCTTCTTTGATGTTGAAGTGATGACGCGAACGCGAAAAGTTGAGGAAGCGCCAGCCACATAATTAATTTATAGATTCAAATATGTAGTTCATGCAGAGGGCCTTGGTAATAACAGCCGCACCGTTTGCTACGCTTACGGCGGTTGCTCCGTGGATGGGTTCTGAAACCAAGTTAAGCCGTTGTTCCCGGCTGTCATTCGTGGATTTGACAGTCGTTAGAAGCCCGAAAGTCTGACAACTAGTCTTACTAAGGGGTATCGTATTACCCAATAACTTTGTTGTGGAGGTCAGACATGCAGTCGCGCAATGTGAATTACTGGTATTCAGCTGCATCCGGTTAGACTGGTAGCCGAGGCAGAATATGGAATATATAATACGTGAAATAGTTCATGCAAAAGATTTTTTTTTGTTTTTTACCGACTATACCTACTTGCCTTGTTAAAATTAGAAGCAAAGATCATTGGGCACCATTGTATGGAAACTATACCCACGCAGTACAGAAATAAAATAGCCACCCTATTTTATTTCCGTACTGCGTGAGTATAGTTATAGTATATAGTTAATAGACAAATTAATGTCTCTAGTTTATGATATTATGGGTTGCATCAGTGTGGTGGGACTGTTTGTTAGGCCCAAAAAATTTAAATCTATTTTTCCAATTGTCTGCAGGGCTAGCATGGCCGAAGACATTTTATCCACGGGGAGAGGAGAAAATACTATTCCCCTCTGTCAATTTTGTCCACCCTCCGAGCAAGGCGACATGGGTGGATAAACTATTCACGGTGGCAGTAAGGACGAGACATTTTTATAGTACAATTAATTATATTTTCTCCAAGAGATATACTTAAACCCACCATCTAAAGACGAGGACAAATTTCTCCCTTTGTTATGTCAAAATATCTGTAATTTTTCTCTTCCACTAGTCGCCATGCTATAGGCGGGGGGTGAGTATCCACGTCTAATGTCAAAAAGTGATATAATTCTCTTTCCCCCTGTTGCCTTGCTTTGGCAGGTGGATAAAATAATTTTATCCCTTGTCAGTGGAAATAACCGGTGGAGAAAAGTTTTATCCCCAGCCCATGCTAGCCCTGCTGTACTTACTAGGTATATATTTTTTTAACAACAATTAACTTCTTAATCACGCATTATTATTATTAACTTTTCATTATTTTGCGCCATTCATTATTACTGTTAACTAAACATTTTTGTATTAGGAAAAATAAAAATAAACTTTTTTTAACACGTTCAACGCGGCAAGCTTCTGACAGAGTTTGCTCGTCCGTGCGTTATGAGGACATGCGGTCGGAGAGACTTTTGAAAAATCCTAAGTAACAAGTCATAATTCGAGGTTTGACTCTCGCCTATTTCCTCCTCCAATATTGTACCACGCAAAGCTCAGGGCAGATGTTGCTAGCGGCGCGATGGCTGCTGTCAAATCATTTTCGCTTTATTTACGTCAGTTTAATCGCAATTTTTTGTGTTGAAACCGGTCCACCATCGTTATCGATAACATGTATTGTACGGAAGCTTAAAGAAATGAAAGAAAAACAAAAAAAATATTTTTGCCTTTTTCCACTTTTTTGTAGAGTTATACTTTTCGGAAATAAATCTACACCGGGGTTAGTACAGACGCCAGCACATCAAGCTACTACAATCTGTCAAATTTCTTTAATAGATTTTCAACCATAAGGTTCAAAGTTCATTGGGAAAATTTGACCGTTTCGGGTACCTTGATGTGCTGGCGTCTGTACATCCTGATTCAAAACACAAAGGCATTATCAAGAAAATTAGAAACAGCTGAAATAAAGGTTACAAAATGTATGTAAGTGACAGCTTTCTATGGCCATGTCGACGATGCGCCACCTGCCGTGAAAAAATGGCAGTAAAGATCCTCATCTAAACGATATTTCATAAACTGAATAAGAAGGATATATATACTATGTCCCTATCTTTTTATTTTTTCATTAATAGTTGTCAAATTTGTACACTAGGCCTCTGTTGACAGCGGTTTAAATCGGCATTTTTGGGGTTTCTAGTGCTTATAAAATAATGTATCATCAAAAAGGAAAACATAGGGACATTCAAGTAGTTAATTTTAAAAAACTTTGCTTTATGGTCATTGCACTGGGCCGCGTGGTGGATTACGGCCCACTCCCTCTCACCAAGAGGAGGCCTGTGTCCCAGCAGTGGGAACATTGTAGGCTGATTATGTTATGTATCTTATGGTCATTAACCAGTAAAAGAAAACAGGTGAAAGCATTTCTATGAAGAAACGACCGGCCGCATTTCCTCTTAAGGTCGCTGCATCCCGTACCAGAATTTTCTGATATGCATTCCGGCCGGCGACATCGATTTTTTATTGACCTGTTAATTTTTACTCCCATAGTTAAACAAAAAAAAAGTACCTACATGAAATTAAAAGTGGGATAAGTATAACATAAAAAGTTACGGGGGAACCGCTAAGGTAGCCCGCGAAATTCAAATTTTCTTACGATTTGAAGTTGTACGTTGATAAAAATATGATTCGCGGTCGTAACCAATAAGTATTTACAGAATTATAATCTTTACAATCAGTAATACAACTTGTTAAGTTAGTATAATGTCAAGATTTCATGGAATAGTCATTCTTGGGGATTACTTGGTCTTAGAGAGTTGTGTTGATGACTTGAATGATTATAATTCTGTAAATACATATTTGGTACGGCCGCGAATCATATTTTAATCAACGTGCAACTTAATACTGACCAGCAAATTGCAAAAAACGTAAAAAAAATTGACTCTGGTGCTTTCGCCTTAAATCTAGTTTGGCTTTTGTACGCCAGTTTTCACAAACCGGCACCCTAATTGCGTAACACACTATCGATCTCAGTCTGTATCATTTAGGAGGATATTGCTAATCCATTGCTTCATATGTTCGAAAAATATGTCTGCTGAACAACGTAAATAACGCAATGAATGTTGTTGAACTGTCAAAATTTCAACCCATTGCTACTGATAGAGCTTTACGCGAATTACCCTGCTCTGGTCAGATTACACCCAATGACCTTTGTTCACGATTTAGTTTACTTATGTGTGTTTAAAGAAATTTATTCTCCTAAAAGACTACAGTCACTTACATGAGAAATACAATACAATAGTGCTTATTACTAGGATCTTCGTCGTTCGTTTTTTTTTTTGTATAAGAAGCAGGTACAATCCGTCCGACTTAACTGTGCACCTGGCGCTGTGACGTTACTCTGTCGTATTGTTTGAAAAAAAAAGGTTAACTTCGTAATTTTTTGCGATTTTTTTTTTCAACATGCTTGCAGATATAGTTTTTATCGTAATGATAAATATGGTAAATATAAACATTTCGGGCATAAACGCATTCCAGCGAGGTGCACACTTAAGTCGGACGGGTTGTACTTCTATAATACATCCAGTGGCACTTTTTTTTTTTTTTTTGCGGATGGGAAATCATCAAATGACTCCTCCCGCTCTGGGTGGAGCGGAAGGGAGAGTCAGACTCTTACTGACTAAAACCCACCCGTGTTCCTTCCTTAGCCCTTTATGTTCTGGGCCAGCGGTAACCATTTCGGACAATCCCGCTGACCCGGCAGGCTTCGGCCCTAAGGGGGGGCCCCTTAGGGCTCCTCGATGCTGACATCTCTTTGAGGCGCGCGTGGAACACGTACGCGCCGTCCGGCACGGGCCTGGTCCTGATCGGACGGTGAGCTACCCATTACTCTCCGCCCGCAGGCCCGCGCCTACGGTGGCCGGGAGTCGTCACGCGGCTCTCGACGCCTGGGGCGTCCCCCGCGGCGGCTGAGACGGGAGACTCTCTCCCTGAACCGTCCCGCCACCTCATTCGCTAGCATGACTGCTTCGCAGAAGGAGATCCAGTGGCACTTGGCTGCCATTGGAGTATTAGCAATATTTTTGTCTTATGTCCAGAATTAAACGTGGAAAGCTCGAATATTCTAACGACATCGTTTAGATGAGTTTCATGAATTTAATCGTTTTCACTCGGGCTATTAACCTAAGTTTGTTAAACGAAGTGCTACAAAAACTCGTTAAACGATACCCTTTCGTAAATGAATTAAAAGTCTGGCTATTTGCGCCTAAAGCGTCTAAAGCCCAATTTAAATTAACATCTTTTGAAAAAATATAATAGGGCTTTTGTTTTTTTGCCCGCATTTAAAGAGCCATTATTAAAAGGTTTTATGAATACTTAAGAGTGTTCATAAAACGCGAATGAAATTATTAGTATGGAACATAGTAGGTACTTTCATTGGCAGTCTTTACGGGTAGTCAGAAGCCCGAAAGTCTGATAACCAGTCTTGCGAAAGGCTAGGCTGATGATGATAGTACCTACCTTTAGAAGAGTTCTTTGTTAAAACCATCCATTTTCGAAATTTTCTAATCTACACCCACACAATAGCTAATCTTGTACAAAAAGACCCTTTGAGATAAAAACCAACATCCGTGAAAACCAACATTTAATGAAAAATGTTTACTTTTCGTTAGCTGGGTCTAATGTTGTTGTTTGACTGTTTCTTTGTTATTTTCTCTATTATTTATTGTCTTTAATTTTTCTAAAAGTCGGTCTAGAAAACTAGCTAAACATAATAATATAAGTACCTACCTACAATAACTTTACTATCAAGATAACAATCAATCTGCCTAAGCTTTTCCCAGATACAGACACGAAAAGCGACTTTAAATTATTATTTGTATCGAAAGTTACAGTTAAAACATTGTTTGTTTAAGGGCAGGAATTTTTCACGACAGATGAAGGTAGTTGTAAGTTTTCGTAAATACGTAAAATTATTTATTTTTTACTATTATATTATTATTTGAATAATAATATAATAGTAATAAATAAATAATTTGATAACGTATAATAATATTGCTGATATTTTATGTATAAGTGTCAAATTTTAAAAATAATTAATTATTTAGTAATAATAATAATATAATAGATACTTAAGATATTTGCACGCCATGAGAAATGGCAGACATGTCGTGCGCCACTTTTATTTAAGATCTTGCACATGTATTATTTTAATTCTGTATGCATACACATGTTTAAGAAAATAAAATTTCTTATTCTTATTCGTAATGAGAACATAACTTAGGACGACTGATTTTCGTATTGTATATACTTCGAACATAACAATATTAATAAAACTTATTTAATTAACTTGGTTGATACGAGTATTATAGCGTCAGAAACGTTGAAGTTCCAGAGCAATGTCAGTTTTAATTATTTTTAAAATCATTAGTGGCCCCACCGTGGGTCTAAATTACCTACAATTTGAATTACGTAGCATAAAAATACTCAGTGAAATACTTTTTGAGCATTACCCTTTTTCCATTAGTTATTTTAGAAAATAAGTATTATAATAATATACATATTGAAGTGCTAGCTTCTAAATTGTAATTTTTTTGACTTTGAAAATAAGTGAAAAAAAAGTTAATAAAAAAGTTCAGCGTGGCTAAATAATATGTTGTTCGTGCTTCCGAAGCGAAGCGTTAAAATTCCGTTTTTATTCAAGTTTATAATATTAGATAGGTATAAAAAAAATTAAAGGTTCATCGATCGGAAAAATTACGAGACTACCAATTCTATAACAACAAACTTCTGGGTACGGACTCCTTGACTTCCAAATTGATTTAAACGCAAAAGCAAGTAGTCATAATAGTATTTAATCATTTGGTCTCAGCTCGTCTCGCCTTTCACCATCATGTTCCCGGTTTGTCTTGTCGCCTCGCGCCGCTCTTCTGTGCTTGAGATAAATTAAGCATTTTAAAACTTATAATCCATACTAATATTATAAATTCGATAGTAGCTCTGTCTGTATGTTACCTTTTCACACCTAAACAGCTGAACGGATTTCGATAAATTTGGCAGAGAGATAGATTGCATCCCCGGGAAGGACATAGGATAGTTTTTCCCACGGGATCGACATGTATGCGGGTGAAACCGCGGGGCTCAGCGAGTAATTTATAACTGCGGCTATAATTTCAGACATTATTTTAACCAAATGTTTCACGCCGGTATTTATTTATTTATTTAGAATAAGCACACTAACAGCACTGTCACTTAGAATTAAAATTAATTAACATCTAAAGTTGTCATTTCAGTAACCACGCAAATAACATGTATGTATGTATGCATGACATTAACATTATGAATACTAGAGACAAAGGGGAAAAACATCAACTGTGTCTAGTAGACCTAAATCTAGAACACTACAAAACAAATCAATTTGGCCTATATAGACCAGTGTCCGTCTCTATGTAGCCCAAATTGGTTTGTTTTGTAGTGTCCTAGATTTCGTACTGTCTAAATAGAGTACGTCTGTATGAAGCGAAACTCATGGAAAACTTATCAATGGGTGATTGTAAAGGGTATAAATTTTATACACTTATCATAAACTCATAGTTAAATGCCTTATGGCCGTCGTTCTAATTACATTAACGTTTCAAAGCCCTCCAAGCGCTAATGATCAGTGTTATGACTGAAGCTGAAATCGATATCTTAATTGTATTAATATTGTTGCGCGCCACAATTAAAGCCTGGTACAGTCACGAGCATAAGTCACAGCATATTCACATATTCACTTGGCTTTGTTCAAAGGCGATTTTCTCCTTTATTTTTGAATGAAATTTTATATTATTAGACATAGTACTTTCGAACCCATAGGTTTATGTAAAGTGTCGTATTTCAACGTTGCATTCGTTATTTCGTGAAAAAATCGCAATTGAAAGTTGTCAAGTGTTGACATATTAGTGCTTGTGACTGTACATAGTGACATTAGTTACCACTAGCGCCATCTAGTATCGATTAGCAGAACTAATCGAGTCAAGATCGTTCTAGAAATTACGACACTAGAACTTTCTAGAACTATCGACATCTGGTCAGTCGGGGCCGCTATGTACTCAAACATTCTAGATGTTTCTGCAGTAGAAGGTTCTAAAAGGTTCGGTCTGAGCCACGACCCGGCACAGTGTTGGATAAGCGATACAAGCGAATACATCGAACCGATATTCAAGTGCGACTTAGAGCGATCAGTAGTGCAATTGTGTTTTAAAATTAGTGTGTTTGAGTTGTTATTAGTGTTGTTGATTTAAGTGTAATTATTTGGTTATTAAATCGGCAGTTTTTATTGTCACGAACCCGAAGCTCGTAACAATATATTACTTTCAATAACATAAACACCCACGCCGGCACTAAATGGTACCGTGTAGGTATAAATTATTGTTAAAAGCCTCCATTAATAATAATTGTTGGTACTTTTAATATAAAGGGTGACAGGGACATCGATGCGCAACTTTTTATCATATAATTCTATATACCTAGTATAGTAATCAGTATATTATATGATTCTATGATGTCTATGTGGTGCCGGACTTAAAGAATACCACCACCCCTTACTTCCCGTGGGTGTCGTAAAAGGCGACTAAGGATCGTACCGGAGAATGGGCAGCAGCGTTCTCTATGTATTCCACCATCATACCATACTGCGATCGCCAACCCGCCTGCCAAGCGTGGCGATTATGGCAAACCCTCCCAAAATTGGAGGAGGCCTATGTCCAGCAGTGGACGTCTATCGGCTGAAACGACGATATGATTCTAAACGCCCCTGCGTTGAGCATTGTGCGTTGATGTGGGATGTCATCCTGCGGTGCTATTCTGTAAAAATCTCACCGTGAAAACTTAGGTGAAGTGAGCGTGGAGTGAGCTGTCAATAGTGTCAATTCCTCGCAAAAAAAAACTTACTTCATCAAAGTTTTCACGGTGAGATTTTTACAGAATCGCCGGCAGTATACTTACTTTATTTCTTGTACAAAAAGTTGGCAACCCTAGGTCACTCAGGCAGATACGAAAACCGTCTTTGTTTTATAGTTACTATCTACATAATTATGGTTATATTATACGTAGATAGGTAAATAAAAAGTTGGACTGTACTTACTGATGAACGAACTGCAGTATCTGCCTACAGTTTATTACACTTAATAATGTATATATGCCAAGCGTGGCTGTTGGCGTTTCGTCAGCCTTGACCGCAGGGTGCAGCGGGCGCGCCTTCCTCGGACTCCATAGAAATGCCATTTAACCACGAGGCGCTGCGTCACACGACGTTCAGTGCCAAATTAATGATGGGTGGGTCAGGGCCGAGCACGACTGATCAGAAAGGAAAGATATATATTGGTATACTGGAAGATCAGCAGTAGGTAGGTACTATGCTCATTATCAGCCTAGCCTTTTAGCAACTGTGTTGGGGTCGGCTTCTAGTTTCCAGGTATCTGACCTCCATAACCCAGTTACTGGGTAACATGATACCCCTTGGTAAGACTGGTTGTCAGACTTTCCCGTAACAACTGTCAAAGATCTATGAATGACAGCCGGGACCAACGGCTCAGCGTGCTTTCCGATGCACGGAGGGGTCGCGATATGTAATGGATGATCACCCATCCGCGAACTAACTGCGGCAAGCACAGCTTAACCTTCGATCGACCCGTGTGGCTGTTATTATTTAGCCACGAGCCCCTCTCAGCAGTACTATGCTATTCCCATTAAAATTCCATACCTACCATAGAAATAACCATAATAATGTTACTGCGACATACGGCGTTTGTGCCAAATTACTGATGAGTGGGTCAGGGACAAGGCTTGTTTGTTCAGCAAGATAAATTAGAATACTAGAAGATCAATAGTACTATCCTATTCCTAATAAAACCTCGATAGCTACCAAAGAAATGCCTTATACCTAACCATAATATGTTTCTGCGAGACTGCGACATACGGGGTTTGTGCCAAATTACTGCTGTTTAGATCAGAGAAAAGGCAGGATTGATGACAAAAGTAGATTAGTATAATGGAAGATGAGCAGTGCTGTACTATTCCATAACACACACCTACACCATCCAAAGAAATGCCATATCCTAACCAGTAACCATAAGTATTAATAGTATGAAGTTATTATAGTAATAATTTATGTGTCTATTTATCTATGGGACTGTGTCGCCTGAAAATAAATGCAATTTTTTTATTTTTTATTTATAGGTTTTTGCGACATACGGCGTTTGTGCCAAATTACTGATGAGTCGGTCAGGGACAAGGCAGAATCCTTAACCGCTTGTGTACCGTAATTACAGACACAATTAAAAAGCCATTGTGTCTCGCGTAGATCTACGTCCCGGCAGACTAAGGGTTAATATACCAATCTATCGTTCAGATCAGAATTATATATTCGTATACTGAAAAATTAGTAGTGCTATCCTATTCCTGACAAAACTCCGATACCATATAAATGTCAAATAACCATAAGTTCTTGCGACATACGGCGTTTTGTTGCCAAATTACTGATGAAAGCTCAGGGATGGGGCAGGACTTACAAGAAAGATATGATAAATTGGTGTACAGGAAAGTAGGTAGGTAGTACGGAAAAATTTAATATCGAATTCATATTGACATCCGCAGTATTGATAGATAGATAAAAAATACCTAATCTTTATTGTATACCATATAAAAGTGAAGTGGTCACACTGATCACTAAAAGCGATATAAAACTCCGTGGATATTTGGAAAAGTCCATTAGGTACTTAATAAAATGTTATCAGTCCTCGACGTAAGTTCAATAGGTACTGGCAGTAGCGCTAATGTAGGTAGATTAATATTTTTTATTATACTTAATTATGTATTATCTATACATAATTAAGTATAATAAAAAATATTTCAATGAATTCAAAACTGTACACTGAATATTTTAGATAAAAAGTAATTGCTACGAGGTGTGGGAACGAGACTGATGCTGAAAAATATAATTTTTAGAATTTTTGTCTGGTTTCCGTTCCGGATTGGCGCAAAAACGGCAGAACGGATTTAGATGAAATTTGGCACACAGGGTACTTTTAATCCCGGTAGTAGACATTCTTCGACATCCACGCGGGCAAAGCCACGGGTAAAATCTAGTTTTAATTTAAAAAAAAATAGTAGTTATTCGAAAAATCTACAAACATAATAATAATATGGACGAGACGACTGTGTTCCTTTTAGTATCTAAACATTTACAACCATTATTGTAAACTAAACCGGCTCCTCACCACTTAAGAGGTTGTTAATGTTTTACCAATAACCCTGTATTCCTGGCTATCGGCTTCCAGTCGAACCGGATGCAGCTGAATACCAGCATTTTACATGGAGCGACTGTCTATTTCAAACTCAAACTCAAACTCAAAGCATTTATTTCAATTAGACCTTGTACAGGCACTTTTGAATTGTCAAAATTAAATAGTCTGTCAGTTAGTCCGAAAGTTGAAGCTAGTTGCCAATTCCAAAACGTAGATCTCTATGGAGAAGAACGGGCAAGAAACTCCATGGACACTCTTTTAAATCAAGATATTACAAAATCCTGGGTAGGTACATTATTCTTGTTGCTTCTATATGTGAGAACAATGTAAAAAAAAAAGACACAAATGAAGAAACAATTCAAAATATAAGATTAAAAATAAGCATTGGCAGTTAAGAGATGACCAGTCTCAACCGACGGCGCCCGTTCACGAACATGACGCGTGGATCAGCACCATCCAGCTCAACCAGTTTGTAGGGAACCGAATGATCCAACACATTTGACCTTCACAGACCAGTTACTGGGTAACACGATACCCGTAATGACTGTCAAAGATCTACGAATGACAGCCGGAACCATCGGAGGCGGCGAGGGGTCTCGATTGGATGTTTACCCATCCACGAACCGAACGTGGCAAGCGTAGCTTAACCTTCGGCTGTGCGCAGCTGTTATTATTTAGGAACCAAGAGTTTAATACAGGAACCACGCATTATAAATTATACAAGATTATTGGTAAACATTAACAACCTCTTAAGAGGTCATTGTACTCATCATAATGAACAACTTTTACTATGGGACCAAACCTGTAATCGCGAAAAAAAAAAATCTGCTGTTCCCTACATTTATGTTCGTATAACTCGTCAAAATGTTGGGAACAGCTGTTTTTTTTCGCGATTTCAGGTTTAGTCCCATACTGCCGTCATAAAAAAAAGGGCACAACTAACATTTTTTTCAAAATTGAGGTATATACTTATTTGGAATAAGGAAAAAAAGGCGCATGTGCCAGTTTTTTTAATCAATTTTGGAAAAAAATGTTAGTTGTGCCCTTCTTCTTTTAGACGGCAGCATAGTAAAAGTTGTTCATAATGATGAGTACAAAAGACCTCTTAAGAGGTTGTTAATGTTTTACCAATTTAATAACCCTTTATAAGTAGTCGATACCGTCCTTGGCGCTCACGTCTTAAAAAGTAGTACTTTCAGTTATTACATAATATTTAGGTATGTGACGCCTGCCACCAGCTGTATCCTCAACCTTTTGTGGAGGGGGTATCGTAATGGATTCGAATCGCGAAGAGCTCTCAGCATATTACATTTTCACCGATACAAGGTGGTGAAACCTCTGCGAGCTATGTAGATGTGTGGGTGGTCAATATTATCGAATGCTTTTACATAAATAAGGTACCTATTGAAGTTTTATTTACGTTCAAGGACCGGAAATAGACAGAACTACTTCCGTAATTAATTGTGTTGTGGTATTTTGGTGTGACATGTGTCCGATGTGTCCGTTCAGTTGTACTTGTAGATATGTTTCAGGCAAACTGAATAACTCACTTAATTTATTTTTTATAGGTTTTTTATTATTTTATAGATTTACACTATGTAGAAGTAATAAAAATACTGTACAAAGGCGGAAATTTTCTACCAGTCAACCTTAGGGTGATGCAGAGACAAAACATGGCAGGTCCAATATAATTATTATCAAACAAACTCACTTAGGGCGCTTTCAATTTATGCGTTTCGTGTCGGACGTACTGCGCACGGACGATCCTCTTTTTTCATACAAAACGCTCGGTGCGGCAACAGTGCGGCGCCGGTACCGCGAACGCTCGACAACCCGCACCGCCACCTTTTTATGAAAACAAACGACCGTCCGTGCGCAATACGACAAACGCACCGCTTCGGCACCGCACCGGTCCGACACGAAACGCATAAATTGAAAGCGCCCTTAGGCTTCCGCAGACAGGCGCGACGCAACGCGATTCTAATTTTCATGAAGTTTTCATAGAAATTGTTCTACTAGAGTTGAGTTACGTTATCGCGTCGCGCCTGTCTGCATCCTGCCTTTAGAGTTATTTTTCTATTTATCTCACTGAATTAATAATATTTTTGAAATAATATTTTCGGTGAATAATTCATTTTTTGTCACTTTATTAGCTGGCAATTATTTTGATGATGGATCCCTAATCCCTATCCCAACAATTATTTACTTACAAATTATAGAGGTATATTCTCATCACTCTTAATCATATATAAGTAGCTCATTTCCTACAAAGTCGACATATATCTCAAAATTGATGATTTTTTAGTTATAAATAAAGTTATGTTGAAAAATTTTCGATCCGTTTACTGTAAAAATGACATTTTTGTCGACCTTGTATGTAGCAAATGAGCGATTTTGTCTAAATAAGTTACCTAAAAAATCAACGATTGATGTATAATTTTAACTTGAAACGATAAAATTGCTCTCCTGTAAAACGATATTTTTTGAGAAATGTAGACCTTGTCGCATATGAGCGATAGGTAAACGTCTAGAATCGCCACAAACAACACTTGCTAGTCTAGCGAAGGAATACAATTACTGTGGGCGCTCTATTAGTTCATTCTCGGTAAACGGTGCGCAGTCTGGCATAGTTATACGTGGAAGCCCGTTCTAGACACATTCCAGACTTGGCTCGTTAACCTTTGTACCGGTGGCGTGAGTTCCTTCTACCTGTAGATACCAAGGCACTTCGTTGGTATGATCAAGGCAAACCGAATTGTCTTAGCTTAGGCCGGATTAGTTTATACTGCAGCGCCCCGCGGTTTTACCCGCATAAGTGTCGATCCTGTGGGAATATCGGGATAAAAAATATCCCATGTCCTCCCCCGGGATGCAATCTATCTCTCTGCCAAATTTTATCGAAATCCGTTCAGTGGTTTAGGCGTGAAAAGGTAACATACAGACAGACAGAGTTACTTTTGAATTTATAATATTAGTAAGGATAAGGATAGATAGAGTAGTACCTAGGAACTTTGTAAAAATAAAAATAAATAAAATAAAAAAGTACTTTTTTCTTTCATAATTTTTAGTTTTTGCATTAGAATTTGATCAAGGTTTTGAGATTTTTTCCCTTTGACACTACACCCTTAGCTCGTATCAATAAGCCAGGCCGTCACACTTACACGTATTAGTCCATATCTTGAAAATTAATGAATCGATTTTGATGAATCTTGCACTGTTCCCTAAGTTGAAGTAAGCCAATAAAAAAAAATGGTCACGATCCGTCTACAAAATTTGGTATATTTGTTTGGAAGCCCTAATACAGGAAAAGTTTTTAACCAGTGCGCAAATTTTTTTTGGTGGCTCAGTGTAAGCAATAGAACACATTTCCATTTTTAGTTTATGACTTTTTTTTTTCATTTTTCCACTTTGTCCCAATTTGAAATAAGCAAGACATGGATATAATTTAATAGTAATACTATGAATGAGCATGAATGAAAACGCCGCCGGCCGCTGGACCATGCCCAGCGCACGAGAGGGGGGTGCGGGGGCATGCGGCGCGGCGCCGGCGTTTGATAAACAAAACGCATGCACATGCAGTACGTCACTTGCGGAAGCGGAGGTCGGATGTCCCTTCGCCGTCCCTGCGCGCGTGCCGCGTACTAGACTAGCGTAGTGACAATGTCTCATTTTACTCACCGCGAGTATTATGAAATGGTGCGAGTGTATTTGTTAAGCAATGAATATTTACGAGCAGCACGAAGAAGATACGAAAGGGAGAGCGTACCTCGTATGCGAGCCGAAGGGATCCTCAATCCCACGGTCCCTAATGAGAGGACAATTTTAGCAGCAAACCAAGGTGTGTGAAACAAGTGAAATGCCGTGTGTATGTAGAAGAGGCTCAGAGCCTAGATGATTTGAAAGAAAAAATAATTAACGCTTTCAATGAAGTAAAAAGTGGTGTTAGTGTCCTAAACAAACTAAATGCTTACTTATTTAAACGTGCACGTTTATGCCTTGAAAAAGGAGGAGGTCACTTCGAACAATACCTAAAATTATTGTATTATTGTGATTAATAAAATGTAGAGGTAAGAAGAAATTATAAACAATCTTAGTGTCTTAGGTTCTCTTTGATTAGACATTGACGCAAATTGTATCATGTCTAAGTACCTATCATACCTAAATGTTTTATTTTGAATGGACTAAAACGTATTACTTTCTTACTTATTATGATTTATTTTCTGCATTTTGATGGTCCTAAGCCCATGAAAGTATGAAGGATAATTTGGAATTTACGAAAAATTACGTTTACAAATAACTTTACACAGTCTAAACTTAAAAAATTGTAGCGCTAAACTGGGGTCAATAATCCGCGAGCGCGCATGAGTACTTCTGATAGCAGCTGGCGCGTCAGGCGACCGGTCGACGCGCGGCGTGAATCGGGCGACCGGTCGACGGACTGGCAAGCGACTTCCATAAAATAAATTTCTGAGTAAACAAGTCTCGTAAGCGTTAACTTAATTTTTTACTATTGAAACATATCAAAACAAAAAATACGTGTTTATTAAAATATATTCAAGTTTATTATGTCAAAATTTGCGCACTGGTTAAAAACTTTTCCTGTAGATTGTCATATGTGAATATACGAGTATATACCATTCCAATAATATTACATACATACGTGTCGAATTGATAACCTCCTTTTTTGAAGTCGGTAAAAAGGGCCAGATCGAAGTGTTTGTTTAGAAGTGCAGGCATTGTGCGCATTTAGGTATAACGTTTAACGTCTCGATATTATCATAAAAGTCCCCGCGTCCACGTCCTCAAAACGTATTCAAATTCGTGCACGTTATCGTGGACGGAAAGGGGATCAAAGAATTTTATGGCCGCCATTTAGAAAAAAAAAACAAAATGGCGGGCAGGTTACAGGTACCTTCAAAGCCCTTTAATAGAGTCTTCATATATTTCCATATACATTACTTCCTTGTGTTATCGTGATGCCGTGACGTGTACCTACGTTGACGTCCACGATAATATCACTATATTAGAAGTTCTAAAAGCCATAGTGTCCACAGGCAGCGGTATTCCTTCGTTTGTATTTATTGATTCGCGAAGAACGAACGGAACGTTCGGTAGGTAGGTATATGGCATAGATATATGAAAGAAGTAATAGGAAATAAGAAGACTGTTTTTTTGTATTATCTATGGTACATAACCTTTTTGTTTTTCTTGCGCGTGTTGAAAAAACATAATAATACCCAGCAGGGGTTCAGATCAGGGGATCCGATCGGAATAAATCGAATTTTTCAGGGTAATTTTATCTTCCTTTTCATACCCATGACATGAAGAAACTTGAAGTACCTAACTCTGAAGAGTTACTTCTAAGTAAACTGACGTTTAAAGCTTAATTCGCACGATAAACAACCCCGCTTACTATGCCAATTTATATGGAAAATAGGACCTAGTATCGTGTCTTTCATCAACCTAATCACAGTAATCACCTGAAGTATATTGTCATAATTCAATGTTGCACTGCTACATTTACTAATTCGCAGTAACATAATGACGTATGAAATTGGGTCATTAGCTAACATTATAAATACATTGTAATGCATTAGACATTAGGCTTTACTATGGAGACTACTGAAATATAAACTTATTCAACACTTCACGTTGAGTTTCTCTTATCTTCGAGAGCTCCTCTCTCAACCTATTACACACCTATGCACATTACTTTAATAATGTGTGGGATAGTATAAAGGTGAGTATAGACTAGAGCATTTACTTGTAACAGAACATCGAGCATTAGCCGTTTTTAAATGTTATCGAGCCGCACTTCGAACACGACCCTCGATGTTTTGTTACAACCTGGTTTTAAAAACCAATGAGCGTATTTGTGTAACCTTTTATCGAGCAAAGGCTCGAGCGGTACCTGAAGGTCCGACATTTCAAGAATGAACGCAAGGTAGAAATAAATGTTACAGGTAAATGCTCACTGGCCGTGAGCATTACATCGAACGCAGCGTCGAGCATTCGCAGAAACGTTAGATTACCTGGAAATGCTTTTGGAAACTGAGCTTTTGCCTGTATTGTACCATTCGTAAAAACGTTACATTATTACATGGTAATGCTCGATAAAATGCTCTAGTGTATACTCACCTTAAAACGGCGGGGTAACACACGCTATCAGTAGCTTGGACTTCATTTTGACAGTTCAACAACATTCATTGCGTTATTTACGTTATTGAGCAGACAAATTTATCGAACATACGAAGCAATGGATCTTTTCGACGTCACAGAAGTTTCTGATATGATTACTCAATTAGTACGATAGTGTATTTGTTCTAAGAGCGAGTACCGGAAAACGGCCCATACCCACTACTCATTTTACACGTTACGAAGAGGCAGACTCACTCGTCATGATGCAATCATAGAAGGTATCATTTTGTGCACATACATAACATGCGTACATATAACCAGCCTATAATGTTTCCACTGCTGGGACACGGGCCTCCGCTCTGCAAGAGGGTGTGGGCCGTAATCTACCACGCGGGCCCAGTGCAAAGTCAAAGTCAAAGCATTTATTTCAAATAGGCACATAAAAGGTACTATTGAACGTCAAAAATTACTAAAATAGAATTGATTCTAGTCGCCCATTCCAAAAGGTAGTTTTCGTATGGAGAAGAATGGGCAAGAAACTCCACCGTGCGGGTTGGTATATGTCACATGTCTTCGAATTTTGTGCACGTTGTGATCTAATTTTATCTTCCAATATAGAACTCGGTTTGTACGATGGAGGACTTGTAGAGTGCAGCGGGGTAATTGCTTAACAGTGGCAATGGGTTTCATTTTGACAGTTCAACAACATTCATTGCGTTATTTACGTTGTTGAGCAGACAAATTTATCGAACATATGAAGCAATGGATTAGCAATATCCTCCAAAATGATTCAGATTGTGCTTGATAGTATATATATATACGCAATTAGGGTGCAGGTCACGTGACCCTTTTGTTGGTCCTTTCCCCGTATCCCAATTTATTTAGGATCGGCACAACATGTCTTCGACTTCCATTTATCTCTATTAGTCATCGTGTATGTGACCAGTATTCCAGCTATTTTATCTTTAACAATATTCTGGATTTAGGCATTCCCCTACACTTGCTTCTGAACTGGAAATACTTTTACTAGAACAAGTACACAATTTATGCTAATCCTAGTTTTGAGAGCAGTGACAATGGCCCCGATTTTTGAGTTGCAGGACGAATCCAGGTAGGCGCTTTACTTTTTGTAAATTATTTCATTAACACTGCTCTCAAAACGGTGACATACCAACCCGCACTAGGCCCGCGTGGTGGTATTGTTGGGTACGCAGATGACAGTACTGTTTCAGAGAGATACTTGTCCAGCGCAAAAGCCAGCGGGGCCGAGGTTCGTTTCTTGAGAGAGGCCATGGTAGAGCGGGCAGATTTTTACCTTAAGCCTTGTCTCCTAGTAGGATGATGACAATTTGGTCTCTTTTAACGCCACCAAAACACAAGCGTGTCTTTTTACCGCCAAAAGGAGTCGTTACCAGACTCCTACTTTTCGGGGTACATCTGTTCCTGTAACAGATCGGCTCGAGCTCCTAGGCATGGAGTTGACGTCTAGTCTCAACTTCGGCGCTACTATCGAGTACAAAGCCCAAACTGCGGCCAAGAAGCTGGGCATCCTAAATAAGGTGAAGCGATACTTCACCCCTGGACAGCTTTTAACCTTATACAAAGCGCAAGTCCGATCCTGCATGGAGTATTGCAGCCACCTTTGGGATGGCTCAGCGAAATACCAACTTGCCGCGCTTGACTCGGTGGACCGCAGAGCTAAGAGGCTCATTAGCGACGTAGAACTAGTGGATGCCAAGCTTCACAGCTTGGCTCATAGCCGCAAGGTTGCCTGCTTGTCGGTCTTCTACAGATTGTACTTCGGTGAGTGTGCCCAAGAACTCCACGACCTCATTCCACCGGCCCTCTTCTACCTTCGGTCATCCAGACGCACAGCAATTTACCATCCCTGCCTAGTTGCTATTCCACCAATTAGCACTAAGCGTTTTCAAATGTCTTTTATAATGCGCACAGCAAAAGAGTGGAACTCTTTACCTGCGTCTGTGTTTCCGAGCGCATACAACCCGAATCTCTTCAAAGTAAGAATGAACAGGCTTCTTCTGGGTAAGCTCACTCCATCGTCGACTTTGTCTCTGTCACCTTTGACCTAGACTAGAGTCAAGAGCAAACCCATTTCAAATAATAATAAAAAAGTAATTACGGCCCACTCCTCTCACCGAGAAGAGGCTTGTGTCCCAGCAGTAGGAACATTATAGGCTGGTTATGTTTATGCTACTTTTAAATCTAGTCCCCAGACTATTTTAATGAAGTAATTTTGTACCACACATTATGAAAGTTTGAAGAGACGTAGGTAGCTTATTATGTTCATGACGTTCATGTGTGGCCTATAAAGTAAGTGTGCTCTGCATTTTAAGTGGTTGGTAATTGCTCAATCCACAAGGGAGAATAAGAGAGATGATATTATGGAAATAAACCACAGTGTTGAGCGTGTTCTACTTATGGTGAGATGAATAAAGACTCGTGACTCCTCAGAAGAAATGTCTTTTATTTGAGTTCCACAATACTTCGTTATAACTAACTACGTACTAGGTATGCGTCAAGGCAGGGCGGTGTAACGTAGGCGACTGGCGAGTCGATCGCCCGCGCTTACGTATTTTGTCAAGAATTGCAACTCAGCAAATTGCGGTTCCTAAGCCGCCACATCACACCCCCCCTTTTTCCAAAAAAATTTACAAAAAATTTTTTTTAACTCTAATCTATTTTTAACATAGTAAAACCACATGCTTACATCACTATTACAGTAATCAGAAGTCTCTAAGCTTACAATATTGCTTACGATAATATTCTATACCTGTCAGCATTCCAACAGTTGAGTGCTGCCTATTGTTTTAATTGTCGCTAAAAATAGATCTTATAGCCCTTATTTTCTAACATGTTTGCGGTCTCATCGTTGCCTGAGCTCCGAGCCGACTTGAAATTATACATATGATATACTATAATATTAAGGGTGGTTACCATAACGTCCGCTCTGCAATAATTAAATAACACCTCGAGGGTCGGCAGCGTTGGTTATGGTAACGCCATTCACAATATAAAATACGACATACGCTTCTAGGATCGCTGATTACTAGTAACACTTTATACCAACACGTATCTTTGCACTTTTCACAACGTCGCTTCTCTAAACATATCCCGTGACGGTCGCGGGAGTCGTCGGCTGTCCTACTGTACTGGGTTGACCTGCCAGTATCACTGGCACTTCTCTTCTCAACCATTGTCTCGCATGGCCTACGCACCCCCTCTTGATAGCGTAACATAATAGTATGCCCATTATTGCAGCGATGATGATTAGTATTATCCCGAAGTAGGTCAGTTTGCTTTCTAACTGCTGTCCTGCTACTACTTGGGCCTGTGCTGTGGCCATGAACTCTTTATTATGGTAATTTCCCATCTTCAAACTTATTATTGTATTTCGTTTGCCTCAAAGAATACTAGCCAAATAACCGTTGTGAAATGTGCAAAAATTTCTAATAACCTTTGATGTACTTACAATTATTACGTCATCTATATAACAGAATAGGTACGAACATTCCCCTTCCCGTTCTCCATTTAAATATTCTAATCCCTGTAAAACTGTATTGTTCATAAACCTCTGAAATGTCTGCGCCGCATTACGTAAACCGAATGACATTCTAGGAAATTCGAACAGTCCAAATGGGGTAATAATTGCTGTTTTTTCCACATCCTGCGGTGCTACGCGAATATTATGATAGGCTCTATTAATATCTAAGCGTGCGAAAGTTTTCTTACCTGCCAATCCATAGGTGAAGTCCTGTAGCCTCGGGATCGGGTACCTGTCCGGCTTCGTGATCGCGTTGAGTGCACGATAGTCGCCACAGGGTCTGATCTGGCCGTCCTTCTTAGGCACGACGTGCAGCGCACTCGCCCATGGGCTCTTCGATGGCCTGCATATACCTAGATCCTGCATTAACCTAAATTCCTCTTGTACTATTTTATATCTATGTGGTGGCAACGGCCTAGCACGGGAAAATACGGGAGGGCCTGTAGTCTCTATGTGATGGTATGTATTATGACTAGGTGGTTCTTTATATGATATCGGCTTGGTTATTTCTGAGAACTTTCCGAGCAAATCTTTATACGGATTATCATGCTGAATGATAGATATGGAAAATTCGGAGCATTTCACTATCGTTGCTTCCCTACTCAAATTAGTGAGACCGTCAATCAAAGTCAAAGTCAAAGTCAAAGTCAAAGTATTTATTAGTGCGATTTTTGGTGAAATAACAGGTCTTACAGATATTTTATAGAAACTCAAAAATCTGCCCTTTAGGGCATACACTATGAATTTAACAATATTAGAAATTAATTAAAACATTATTGTAATAAACAATTCTAATTAAATTAAAAGTCTGATAGGAATATTAGGTACATCATAAATCATAAATACACACAGGATCAGTCACAAGAAATTTTGTCAGCAAGAAATTCGTCAATGGTATAGTAGCATTTGTCTATTAAAAATTTATTTAGGCTGCGTTTAAATTGAGTCAAGTTTAAATCTTTTATGTCATTAGGTAGCTTATTAAAAATTTTCGGAGCCATGCAAAGTATGCTCTTGTACATAAGGGCGGTTTTTGATCTTCTTAGGCATAATTCATGTCGGTATGTTGGTCTTATTGATCGAGAACTGTCAATCAACCTTTTATTATGTAAGTCTACGACTAATTGGTGTGCCTTTAAAAAATCTGCCCCTATGATTGGTTGTTTCACATCGCAAACTATAAATGACCATTTATAACTTCTACGTAATCCCAAGTTTAATTCTATAGTCACTACACCATAGGTTTTTATTTCTGAATTATTTGCTGCGAAAAGTTTATACGTACACTCTTGTTTTTGCTTCGTTTTCACTTTACTTATAGGTATCACTGACACGTTAGCGCCCGTATCCACTAAATACACAATTCCCGTTTTTAAGTCTCTTACACAAAGTCGGTGGTTCCCCGCGGCACAATCGTCCACCGACGCTGACTGCACCGCGTCTAGTTTTCCGACTTCTGCTGCTTTTTAGCCCAGCTGCACGGTGATTCACACGCTCGCGCGTTGTTCCTGTAGCGGTAATGATGTCTGCATAGCCAGTCGGGTGATTCTGGTGTGCGCCGCGTCCGGCTTTTGGATCTAAAACGTTGTTGCCATCGTCCGCCTTCTGTGTTTCCCGCCGCGTTCCCGTTTCGCTTCCTTATCTCATTTATCTCCCCGCGCAATTCTTTCATTTCCATTGTCAGCTCCTTCAGGTGATTGGCCACGGTGTCACTTGTTGACGTGCTTGGTGTTATGGATGCGACCTCGCCATTTCCGAAAGTCTCTAATATTTTATCCGCCTTCCTAGCCATATCCTCCAACTTGGTGTCTTCGCTCATTGCCAGTAGTGCGCGTATATTAGGTGTTAGCTTATCTAGCCACAGTCTCTTTAGCGGTCCTTCTGTAAGATCGCATTTCTTCGCCAACGTTGCCATTTTCCTTAGTAACTGCGACGGTTTTTGTGTTCCCAGGTCCATTTCATGCATTAATCTCTGAAATTGTTTATCCGCACTCTCTTCATAAACAGCCAATAAACGCTTTTTGATCGTTTCGTATTTACCTGTTTCCGGCGGTGCCTCGATGATGTCGGTTACTTGCTGTACAACGTCTGTGGGCAATCTTGCGAGCACCATATCATATTTTTGACTGTCACCTTGTTTCTGTGGTGCCATTATTGCTTCAAATTGGCTAAACCACGATCTTGGTATTTCCCTCCAAAATTCCGGAATTCTCATCTGCACCGTAACCATCGCGACATCTGCACTGCCTGCTGAAGTTATCCCGGGGGAACCGGTTACCACTGGCGGGTTCATTTTGCGGAAAGATGCACACGCGTTGCTTTAACCCAACTTTCGCACGTTGCGTTCTACTTTGCACCCGCGGTCCTTAAGCCTCTGCCTCGTACGCTTATTGAGTCGCCTACTCTATTTTCACGAAAACGTAAGATCGTGAAATCGTCGAAAGGTCACCAGTGTTGAGCGTGTTCTACTTATGGTGAGATGAATAAAGACTCGTGACTCCTCAGAAGAAATGTCTTTTATTTGAGTTCCACAATACTTCGTTATAACTAACTACGTACTAGGTATGCGTCAAGGCAGGGCGGTGTAACGTAGGCGACTGGCGAGTCGATCGCCCGCGCTTACGTATTTTGTCAAGAATTGCAACTCAGCAAATTGCGGTTCCTAAGCCGCCACAACAGAATCTCTTGCGTGACATAATTAGCACTTAGATAAAAGCGGCACTTATCTATACCTAAGTCAGTGTAGTGGGTTCAAAGAGAATATAGTCTTTGAGTGGGTTGCTAGGTGTGGCTTTCGGCTGACTAATTTTACCTACTCTACGCGCGGAAATGATAAATTAGGTTTCAATGAATTCGTAGCAACATTCAATGAAGCCATCAAAGGATCGAGTGTAATTTTTGGTGAAAAAAAAAAACTTTTTCACAAAAAAAAAAAAAACCGACTTCCGAAAAAAACAACACTACAAAGTGAAACATAACTTAAGTTTCGGAAGTCGGTGTTAATAAACGAAAATGCGGAAGCAACGACACCGACTTGTTTTTTTGGAAGTCGGGTGTTTTTTTTTCCAATTTTTAGATTCTGACTTGGTGACGAGGTGGTCCCTCGAGGACATACCCTTTCAAACCTTAATGTCAACTGCTCATCACATGTTACAAAATATTGCTTTTCCCGATGCTGGGAAGTTAATTGTTGAGGAGTTCTCCTGGTCAGAACCAGGAGGACTCCTCATCAACCACTCACCATGCTCATTGTGACGAGCATAAATTGCTTAGCAACCATATTAAAGTAATCGAATCGCAACCCGTGAAATATTTATCATTGAGTAGTTCGCCATCTGTGGTCCTCATCAACAGCTCCACTTTACTTAATGATGATTTCCGAGAGCAAATGCTCAAGTTACTTTATTAAATACCCAAATCGCTACAGGTTTGCCTATAAAATTTGAGGGTTTCCCTCGATTTCCATGGGATCTCTCAGATTCCAACTTGATGACAATGGGACCACCTCGAGAGTATATCCTTTCAAACAAAAAAAAAATTATAATAGGTCCACAATAATTGACGGAGAAATCGGTGAACATACATAACAAAAAAAACATATGTAAAGTCGAACATATGACCTCGTCCTTTTTGGAAGTCGGTTAAAAAGATATTTCTGTGCCATATGCTTCTACTCCGTTCATCTTTTATACCCTGTTTTTGTCCACACGGTAAAAAAGTCAGCCATCAAGTAATTCTATAGGCAATTAGGATCATAGGAATGATGATAGACATATTTCGTGATCTCAATACGATTAACAAAGGAAGATAGTGTTGTTAGCTTAGCATGGAAACTTCTGCTCCAAATGCATTCAAACTTGCGCTGTTTGCGTATATCTTTGATGCATATCGTAGCATAGGCCCAGTTTCGCTTAGATATGAAAACGATATGATATTCTTTTAAATTTGCAGAAAATACCTAAAAAACTCAATTTATGAAGTTAAAAAAATCCTCAGAAACGTTTAGTCGCTCACAATTCCATGTAAGATACTCCTTAAAATCACCTAAGGTCTATTCCTTTTCATAAAACACGTAACTAATATAAATGTCTATATATACTCCAGCATTAAACAAGGGGACGCGGGGTTTACCAGGTCATGGCGTGTCACTTTAATTGTCATTAAGAAGACAGGCAGGGTGTGTCGTATAAGTCACTGAAATGAAGGGAGCTTTGATTCCACTGGATATCGGTCAAACTCATTTGATTCGTCACTAATTAGAACGTAAATAAGCTTTTACTACTTCTGGGTGAGGCATGTGCCTGGTCATAATAATATAATATATGGCATGCTGCAAAAGCTGTAGAAATACTTATGAGGCGTGGTTCTTGGTTCATAAAATGCCGTCCTATAAAATGAGGGGACGATAAATTAAAATGAAAGCACTGACATTACTAATGCATCGGATTGTTTTGGAACTAACAAATAAATTGTATTTTTTTTAATACTTTAAATACCTAGTAGTGATGGACCGACTATGGGTGTTGCCAATCTTTCACTAGCTATAGTAAAAACTATTGGAATATTTGGTTGAATTTTTATGTTGAGATTGGGAGCGTCAGTTTATACTAAGTTAGTAAGAGTATAATACTAAGTTCAGTTATTTACAGTCAATTGTCGTCTCTACTTTGTATTAGCACTCTTTCCATTTTGCCTCTATCGCATTGGAAATTCTTTATTAGTTGCAGCGATATTTCGAGGGTAATTTCTTCCTGTCAGTAGAAAGTTGCTTGTTTACCAGTCAAAACTGTAAAATATTAAAAAGAAGGTGATTTTCTTTTGCTATTATTTCAACCGTTACTAACACATATCATCATCATCATCTGCAACTGCAGTTTTAATTGGTGAATTGGTAGTGCTGTATTTGTGCTACATTGGAAGAGCACATAGCTTTCCTACTTAATACTAGATATTTTTCCGGATTTTTTTACTAATAAGAAACGCTTCTTTTTGAAAAAAATAAATAATATATTATATAATATAATTAATAATACTAAATTAAGAGGAGATATGGGCCAAAAAATGATACATTCACAGAATTTTTATAAATGCAATAACTAAATCACAGCATGAGTTTTCCCGTTTTTCAACTTCTCTGTATTTACTTTTTGTTAGATACGTTTTTCTAGTTATCGGGAGCAGCATAGCCTTTTCCCAACTAGTTGGGATTGGCTTTCAGTCTAACCGGATGCAGCTGAATACCTACCATTAATAACAAACACACATTTTCAAAAAATATCCGTAAAGGTAATTTGGTGTTCTCTCTGCCTATTCTTCAACGATTACAGCAGAAAAAGACAATATTTTTCACTTTAAATCCCTCTATCACAACAAAGAGAGTTTATGAAAAAAAAAAACCAAAGACCCATTATTAACCAACCTTTGTGTCTTCATCTAACTTGGACAAGGAGCTTTTACGTTTGTATTAAAGTTTGTAAGCACGAAAATCAAATGTTCTTACGTTTTTTGCAATTTGCAGGTCAGTATCAGGTTGTATGTTGATCTAAATATGACTCGCAGCCCTAAGTAGTAGATTGTTAACCAAGGGAGCAAATAACTATTTTGAAGGCGAGAGTGTTTCTTTGAATCCAGAGCGCGGCGAGGGATTCAAAGTACGTCAGTCGAGCTTTTACTCCAATCACCAATCACGAACAATGTATGAAAAAGTAACAGGCTGTATGATAAAATAAAAAACTCGCGAAAAGCATTCTGCCCTCGTTCGTAATTGTTTACTCAAATTAGGGTTTCACTTAGTTTTATAGAAAATGAGTATGTCTTCCTCAAGTATGTAAATAAATAAACGTAGGTACTATTCTTATTCGTATGTTGCACTTACTTATTTTTTCATAGAGAGTGATAAAAAGTAGAGTGTCCACCTCGGGAGTAACACTATTATAAGCTCGAGTGACGTACTTTGAATCCTGAGCGCAGCCACTAAATACTACTACATTTCACGCTGTTTTACAAAACCGCTAATAGTTGACCTGCTGCATTGATAAATGCAAAACGTTTACGCAATTCTGCGTGTTCAAGTTCAGTAATTATGGAAAACCGCTGAAAGTTGTTCAGTTGTTTTACATAACGGAGCTGTTTTGTAAAACGGCGGATTCTACAATCCATCTGCGACAGATTACATTAGCCGGTCAGTAAGGTTGGGTGTTGGTTGAGAATTACTCTGGGAACGTAGGTAGGTAACTACACTAAGAGCTGATTTTTCCAAAACCAGATAATTTTATCCGAGGAATAATTTCGAATTTTAGACAGTTCTTCCATACAAAACCAGTCAGACGTCAATATTATTCCACGAATAAAAGTTATCTGTCGATTGAAAAATCAGCCCTAAGTACTACAACATTGAGTGCATTCGATGATATAAACAAAAAACAAAGTTTACGAAAGCAAAATTTCTGCTATTAAAACACGAACCATTACAAATGTATCGTGTGAACTCGACAATACGTGTGCCAGAAATTTCTGACTAATCAGAACAAATTAACTAATCAGTATAATATTTTCAAGGGTACTGCATGGCAACAGTTGTAAAGCAGCCCACAAGCACCCCTTGCAATACAATATGCAGCGACTTCCGGGCGCCGCGCGCACCCCTTGGTTTCGCGGGCTCGGCCCTACCCTGACATCGACCTGCCATTTCCGGGGAAAAAATAAACAAACTGTTTTTTATTACCAGAATTAGTAGCTACTACCATGATACAATTTTGGTAAAACGCACCCTTCCAAATGGAAGTCAGTGTACTGCTGAGTTCCATTTCGAAGGGTCCTGGTGAAAATGCAAGACTATCCTGTGAGGCATACCTGGGAAACGAGAGCAATCTATCCTATATGTAAACTACGGATCGCATTAGAAATTTTTTTTGCATTTAATAGCCCAATTCTTGAAGAAGGCTATAGGCTATATAACATTGCCATAGCAACCGAGCAAAAATAAAAAAAGTCAGAAAGCACTAAGCGAAGACGAAGTAATGGCCGCGCGGGCGGGTGATGCGACGCGGTGGGGGGGGGGAACAACAAATTTCAAGCGGACGAAGTTGCGGGCAGAAGCTAGTGCATGTATAAAAGAGTCAATATAACAAATCCAAACATAATTAGCAGTACCATCAGCATTTCGAAGTAAAAAAAACCGGGCAAGAGCGCACCGAGGATTCCGTACCATCATATGTTTTTAAATTTTCATCGGCGAGGCCTATATTTGTCAGAGAATTTTAACACTGCACGCTGCGGTGTAGAATATTGCAGTTTTAGGTCAGCGCCATCTCTTGACTGATAGTGGAACTAATGTAATTTTTGTTGATGATTTCTGAAAAAGTGTGCAATTTAGAGACTTCGTTTTATTTTTCCTGTAATCTTTACATAAACTTCTATCACATAGAATAATTTCAGATTTTTCTCTTTGCAAACTTCGGAGATAAGGAGAACAGTACTTTTTTTTACATTTTTCATCAAAAGTCGAAAACTATGGGCCCTAAAAAATAAGAAAAAATAATTTGAATGTGTAAACTGCGCTCTTTCATATGATACCCCACATGCCCTAGTAGCCCCACTTCGAATTGTTCAGACCCCCTTTCAGTCCCTGTTGCAAAAAATGTACAATATATTTTTATTTATTTCTTATTTGCAAAATAGTTGGGCAAACGTCATCAAAAACTATTCCAAATTTCAAGTTGATAGCATTAGTAGTTCTTGAGGTATCCAGCTGTGACAGACATACAGACAGACAGACTTAGTCTCACCATAAGTGTTCCGTTTTACCGATTTTTTTCGGAACCCTAAAAAACTGGTTCTAATCATGTAACTTTACAAAAATCACACAGAAATGGAGAGAGATTGATGAGCATCCAAACCTTCGCAGTCTTAAAAGCAACACAATAAGATAAGTAAGCAAGACATAAAGACGCTGGAGCTTAAAAGGATTTAAAGTCCGGAGGGATTAAATAATTTCCTGCAGAGTTTTCCCCGTTTCCAAGCGTGAATAATTGTACGAAGCAACGTAATAAAACGAATTAATAACAATATAAAACAATTAAGCAAACTGCTTTACGTTTAGACTCGGAAAGGGGAAACCTAAGCCATAACGAAAGCGGCTTTTATTTAAAGCTTTTAAATAAAACACAAGCTGTATTTTCTAGCACTATATTTGTAAAAGTTATGAATACTGAAAGAGATTGAAAAATGTTCGTTTATGCGTCGGCACGCAAGCCATAACTAAACGCTAGCTATACGAGGGAATCTAACTTAGGATAGCAGAAGTCGTAAATTCAAACTCGTGTTCAATAAACTCGCGCACAAACCTAAGCTAGAGTTACAGGTCCATTAAACGGGGTTTTAACATTTACATTAGAGCCTTATTTTCTCTATATACAGTGTTTCAAATACATAGTTAAGGAGAGTACAGGGCCTAAACGCAAAAAACGCACGTTTTATAATGCCTAAAAGTATATGATCGACTACAGTAAACAAAATCAGAAAAATATGTGGTATTCTTCAGTATTTGTGCTGGTTAGATAGTGTGTTGAAAACGTAATACAACTAATTTGATACGATAGAAAAAAATCATGAAGATACATCTAAAAAACTTACTTTTTACAATAAAAACCATACTATTTTTTGTCAGATTATTCTACAAGCAACATACTAAAGCACTATCTTTTAGTTTTGTAGTCCAGACAATAGATTTTTTTGTAAATAGATAATTGCTCCATATTTTGAAATAGATTAGGTACCAGCAGCGTTGTGTCATCGCGCTTATCTTTTTTTTTCTATGCAGTCCGACAGTGACCGCGCTTTAGGTCATGTGATGTTTATTTCGACTGGCCCGTTGGTCTAGTGGTTAGTGGCCCTGACTGCTATGCCGGAGGTCGTGGGTTCGATTCCCACCCAGGACAAATGTTTGTGTGATGAGCATGATCATTTGTTCTGTGTCTGGGTGTAATTTATCTATAATATGTATGTATTTAGAAATATATAAGTATGTTTATCAGTTGTCTAGTACCCATAACACAAGCTCTGCTTAGCTTGGGACTAGACGGCGTTGTGTGATAGTTGTCGAATATATTATATTATTTATTATTATTATTATTTCTGTACTAGCTTCTGCCCGCGACTTCCTCCGCGTGAAATGTTTTGTTCCCCCAACCCACTCCGTAGCATCGCATCGCCGGCCCGCGCAGCGATCTTTATGTCTTATTTTGTTTTGCTAGGCTCCTGAGGGTCCTCGCGTGATGGTAAATTTGGCTATCAAATGCAAAAAGAATCTTTGAAATCCGACTTTTAGTTCCAGAGATTATCGCGTTCAAACAAACAAACTCTTCAGTTTTATTATTAGTATAGATTAGTTTTATGGTAAGACGAGCTGGCGTCTGCAACTCCACGTCAAAGCTTTGTACAAATACTTTTCGCATTCTCATAATCGGCCTATATGTAATGTTCCCATTGCTGGGACTCAGGCCTTCTCTCTTATAGAGGGAGTGGGCCCTAATCCACCACGCGCGCCCAGTGCGGGTTGGTAGATATCACATGTCTTCGAATTTTTGGTTCTAGGACATGCCGGCCGGGTTTCATCACGATGTTTTCCTTCACCGGTTTTGAGAGCAGTGGTGATGAAAATATTTATATAAAGTAAAGGTCTGCCTTGCTGGTTTGCTTATAACTGATGACTTGCTGACAGGTCATTAATAGAAATTATTTCATGAAGTCTTCATTACACTTAAAGACGAAAGCGCACTTTCGTTGAACATTACTGACAGGAAATAACGACTAAATTTAGGATAATATCTATCTTACATTTAGTCGTTATTTCCTGTCAGTCCGTTTGTCGGTCTATCTACGTCAGCAAAATTGTCATTAAACTGAAACTTGAAATAGACGAACAGCTGTTCTCAAAATGACGACACATCTACGAGGAGTTTCTAACACACCTTTGGCATCAAACCCGTTCTAAAAATGCTCGCAATATTTGTTATAGATTTTACTCCATTTTGTCATGTGTTTGGTCACTAGTTCACTACCCCACAGATCTGATTCTGACAGTGACGCTTATTTTTTTCGTCTAGGTATTTAAGGCTTTGACTGCCAACGCGGTCACCGGTGACCGCGAACAATAGATTTTCTATTGTGTCTGCTGTCTGGCGTTCAACGTGTTAAGAGCCCTCTTACGCTTTGGTACTGTGCGCATATCTTTTTTTTTTTTTTGGTTATAAATGGCATCTCGCAGTTCAATCTATGAGGTTGTCGTCTTCTTAACCAGGATTTCCTGGGAATGCCTCAATAAATTAAGGACTCCAGCCAGGGCGAGCGCGCATCGACGGCGCAGTGAAATTTAGAGTACTTTTATTTTATTTATAAAAAAAATCACAGTATCAATAAATGTTTTTTTTAATTGATATTGTTTAAGCAATTATTGAAGACTATTTTGGTATAAATACTACGTGAAAATGATGCAAAAGTTCGGAGATATTTAGACTTGTTTCCAGTAGAAAATTGAATTAGGTCCAGTATATTTTTCTTTATTTAAAAGGCATATAACAAAAATGTATTCTAATATTATAAAAGTACCTATATGGTATACGTGATATGAAAAAAAATGTTTTGATGGATTATATTCAATAGAAACAACAAATTAGAGCTCTCAAATCAGCTCTCCATGAGTTTTTGCCTAAACATGCATCAGGAGAACGGCTATTGCTAAATAAATAGACAAATAATAAAAAAAATCGCTGTATTATTATTATAGAAGTGAAAACGAACTATCTTTATCATTTAATTGCTATGTATACCAATCACCGAATAGTATTCAATTTCAACGAGGAAATCATGCAACTATGCACATTTTTGTAAGAGGCCTCTTAAGTAGTTAGCAGTAAGTGGACTATTTGTATTCGGAGAAATAGAAGTTGTTGAATTAGGTATGTCGCTGAATTGGGGGCTAAAAACGCCACTTAGGCAGAATCATAAAAGGATTACATTATGAATCATAATGGACAGTTAACTGTTAAGTTAATCGTATCAAATCCCATTGGTGAAAGATTTTTCAGTTATTTTTTCATTTTTTGTCTTTGCTAAAATACCTAGACGCCATGCCATCAATCCAATCCAAATCTGATCCCAATCTCTTTGATTATACCTACGTAGTGCAGCGAAAGAAAGAAAAACACGGACTGTCTTCGCCATATTTTGATTCATATTGTTACTCTTTTATGATTCTGTCAAAGTGGCCTTTTTAGGCCCCCTGATTTAATTACTTATAATTATTAACGTTGGCTATTGCATACCTAATCAGCCTATAACGTTCCCACTGCTGGGTCACAGGCCTCCTTTCTGTGAGATCCAACTATGGTGAAACTATTGAGATATACTTACTTAATATCTTATTATGATTAAAAGACAAGACATGGTTATTAAAGTTTAATTTTAACTTCGATAGCTTTTAAAAAGCTTTTCACACCACCTGCTCGAAAATGTCAAATTATATGTCAAGCAACCTTAACCTAAAGTGAGTCATTAGTGGCCGGGGGCACAGCCGGTCAATAATGTTGTACTGGATTTCATTATGACCCGCTGGTCAATAATGTGATTTGAATTTGGAAGCTCACATGCTCAGCTAAATTGGCAGTATAGTACTAACAAACACCCTTTGGTGCCAGAAAGAGGAAAGCTATTCTCGAAACCCTTACTACGCGTGGATGATATTCTCGATTTCCTACAAAATCATAACGTCTGCGTCTTCATATCGTTGACATGTTTTCGAAGACATAATATTGTAAGAATAATTAGATAACTACGAACCATTTTTTAAAAGGAATGGAATAACATTAAAACGGGCATTAATAATAACAAATACCGTACCGCGCCGTAATACCGTAATAGTAATTGGCTGTAACATTAGTTAATTTATTTTAAGTAAACTGCGCTAAAATTTGACTGCTGCGGATTTTGTGAATAAATAAATAAATAATAAAACCTATCTATACTACAGTCGATTTATCACCTTTTATCAAAAATACTCTATTTTCACGAGCGTCTCCAATGACGTTCTAAATTCAAAATGCATACAGCCAATCATCCAAAACCATTCTACCAGCCCTGTATAAAGCTTAGTTTACACAAACGCCACTTCCATGAGAGTGATATCAATAGACACACACGACAAAACCGTAGAAGATACTTTTTTTTTTGAAAATCGAATTGATCGTGTCTTGGCTACTTCTTGGTAGACGCAATACAGGCACGAATTTTCGTACTATGGCTATCATTTTCTCACAGTAGGTGTAAAAAGTAGAGTATCCTCCTCTGGGCTAAAGGTGTCTTCGCCTTGGGCTAGCTTGAATCCCTCGCTGTATTCAGGATTCTTGTATTAACTCCCTCGCTTCGCTCGTGAGTTAAACACTTAACTCCCTCGCTGCGCTCGGGAGTTAAATCCCGAATCCTTCATTGCGCTCGAGATTCAATATGACGCCCGTGACATAAGACACAACTTTAGCCCCTCGGTGCATAATCTACTATTGTCTCTGGAATGGCAACGGATCTACGATTCCTATGGATATCTTGGCTAAAAGCGTCGGCTACCACATTCTATCAGGGCCTCAACTCTGCTATTACAATAGTGTCAGAATGGTCTATCATTGATTTCATAATTGTTGATTTTGACAAGTTTGGTCTATCTACTAATATAATGGCGTCATTAGGACTTTCGAATGGTCGACCACTGACACTCCATTGAAAGAAATGGCAAAGAATGGTAATCTCGTACATAATGAAAAATGAATTACTGACTTAAGCAATAATCTGCTAAAATTTTGACAGTTCCTTTGATCAGTGACCTACCATTAGAACGTCATTGTGCAGTCATTGCTTTTAATTCGTTACGAGTATCGTATAATTTCTGTGCCATTGACCGACCAATGATCAACCATTATGAATTTAGCAGATTACGAACTTTTAGCAAAATGACAATGGGATGGGGATCGTGTTGGAATGACGAATTTATAAAAATAGCAGACTTGGGCCCCAGGTGGGCTGCCTGATTTGCTTGCCAGTTGCCACATAATACCTATAATTTCGAATTACTAGAGTAATAGCTTCATCGTCTACTTTGATAATGACACCAATTTTATGTCCGTTAACGAAATTAACAAAGTCTTTTGAGTACTTATTTATACCCTAATTAATGATCAACATCAGCTAGATATTTTATATTTTTATTAGCATTGTAACCACACTGAAACGAGCAAACTCGGCAGTTCAGAAGCTGTAGTTTATCTTCATAAAACAATATTTGCTTTTAATTATTACAGCTCTTGTGGACAGTGTGATAAGCCATTCTGATTCCAATTAAGATTTCGCGCGTCTACTAGTTTAATTTCATCATAGCTTTTGATGCCATCATTGATTTACATATATCTACTTATAATTATAGCATATATGCTGAACTCACTACTATCAGACTATGATATGAGAGTAAAGTAAAGGATCAGAGAGTGCACCTGCGTCTGCGTCCAGAAGAGGACAAGAGCCCTTTAATATTTCCTACGTAACTGGCTATAATCTCCGTTAAGATTGACCACCCTGACCGTAATTCGGTCGGGGGGATATTATACTATATGCTACATTCCACTGATTATGGGTATCTTTTTTCGGTCTTGTATGGTGCTCAAAACATAAAACACCATAGCTTCTCGGTCACGGCTGACATGCCCGGTAGTGTTGGCAATGGTAAAGATGTGAGAAATATATGTAGATATGTGAATCAGGGTTTTTAGATTACTGTTTGCATTGTTCAAACCCGGCCAAAAATGCTGATAGAACAATTTACCCCTTCATTTATAAATGTTACTTAAAGTTAAGTAATGATTAACTAATGTTTAACCATACATTTTTGACTTTTAAACGTCTGTTAACTATAAGCAACGTTTATGAATAAACCCCTTAAATTTAAGGTCCATCTTAGTCTTAGGACTTCATGATATCAACAATCGCACTCGAGTTTGGTAACAAGACCAATGAGGAGACAAGAGCTATCCTCCTTTATAACCTTAACAATGATTCCTAACCAGTACTTCTTATCTCCAGGAAATGCGGAGAGAAGGAGGTGAGCGACCAGGACTGCGTGGCGATAGGTAGCCGGCTGCGGGGCGCGATGGGGACTCGCCGCCCAGCCAAGTTCTGGCCGCAGCTATGGGCTACCGTCGTCAGAAACCTCCTCCTCAAAAAACGGGATACCAGGAAGACTCTTGCCGTACGTATTCTTTGATTCCTTTTATGTGTGTGCTGTGCCTTATTTTGATTTTGGATTCAGCTGCCTTCATTTCTATTCAAGTCCATGTTTCGCAGAATCATTTGCACATTACTGAAGTTACGGCACAATTGGTATATAAGGTGATCATGTCTTCGATTTGTTCTTGTACCCCTTTTAGTTTTTCCTTTCAATTTCATATTCAGATATTCAATTTGATTCTTATCCTTGTTATTTAAATCAAATATTTATGTTGGCCAGATTGAATGAAAGCCTCTGAATTCGAAATCGAAAGTATTTTTGTGAAAATCTCAGTTAACAAGTTCGAAATTCAGTTATCTATAGACAACACACTTCTAACTCCTGCTTCATTTTCTATAACCAGGAGGTGCTAGTCCCACTGTACTCTCTGGGGGTGCTGATCTTCTTGAAGATGCTGGTGCCGAACCCCAACTTCCCGGAGGTGCGGAAACCAGGTCGGCTGCTGAGGATTCACCACGATGCCTTCCCAGAGAACCATTCCGTTGCTGTTGTTGCTGACTGGCTCAATGCCAACGGGACTATGGTATGAAAATGTATTCTTCGAATGTTTTTATTTTATTTATACTTCAATCATATTTATAATCTCAATTTAAGACCTTATCATGCCAAATATATAATAATATGGTATGGTATAGGTAATATCATAATATGGTATGGATGTAAATAGGTTTTTTGAGCAATATTTTATCATAATTTATAATTACCTAGATTTTTCCCAAAAGACTTCCCTTTATAGTATCTCGTCTAGGCTAGACATTGCCATGCATCGTGACTACCCATGGCATGTTTGCTTTCGATTCCGGTTTGGCCTAAATCCAAAGCTGAGTGAGAAATATTACTACTGTACTGATCAAGCAATGTGTGTAATACATTATTTAGTTAATCTTCTACATTTCTATTCCCTTGCAGGGTTTCCTGGAGGAGATAAACTCGTTGCTAGCGGAGTCTCACCAGCACCCAATCCGCTGGATCAAGTACAACAACAACTCGGAGCTGAACGACGCGTACCACAACGACGCGAAGAACTTCCCCATCGCCGTCATCTTTCATACTGATCCTACATCTAATACAGAAGCCCTTCGGTAAGGGGACATTTGAGAATTCAAATTATAGCGCTTTTTTTTTATTGTAGTTACCACGAACAATAAAAAATGGGATAGTATGATGGTTGTCCTGATGCATGGGAGGATGGTTGTCCTTGGGTTTCTGTAAGTGTGTACGAGAACATAGCTTGCAATGCGTGACGCTGTGGTAAAAAACAATAACCAGCCAGAGTTAGGTTTATTGAGGGGCTAAGCTAAGTAGTCCTCCAGACCGTATTTTGGCCAAGCCGGCCATTTCTACGGAGACTAGCCTTAAGCGCAGTAGATATTATAATTAGTGCACGAGTGTGCAAGATGTGCGCAGACACAGGTTGGCTAAGTATCCAGGGTGTGCGACAGCCATACATTCATACTGGATTGTATTTACCTATTATTAGGTACTTACATCAAAATAGAAGCAAGAGAATGATGATAGTACAGTTTCAGGGTCCAATAAAGGGAAAAGTTATCCTGGATTGAACCCAACAACCAAACTTTTGATTTCAACGTAGGTATTCAAAATTGCATTTTATACGCCGAATAAAGCAAGTAACTACTCCAAATTACTACGTCATTCATCGTTCCAATCAACAATCGTTCAATTTATAAAAGATGCACTTTATGCATTGATTACTTTCAACAATAAAGAACGTATGACAATGGCCCAACTACGCAAAAAGTTAATGCTACATGGGAAAATGGCGCAGTCTCGAAATTGCGTATTTATCAGATGTAGATTATGTAACTGCTCTTATCTATCTATCTATTTTCTTCTTCTTTACTAAAAATAAAGCTGAAGAGTTTGATAACATTGCTCTACGACTCTTATAAGCTGAGCAAGAAGAAAAAAAAACTCAGAAATAACGCTAAGCAAAAACGAAGTACCTAATAGCGCGCGCGAGAAAAAAAAATCAGCTGTTCCCTCTGAAATCGCGAAAAAAAATCAGCTGTTCCCTACATTTTGACGAGTTATACGAACATAAATGTAGGGAACAGCTGATTTTTTTTTCGCGATTTCAGGTGTGGTCCCATAATAAAAGTTGTTCATAATGATGAGTCCTCTTAAGAGGTTGTTAATGTTTTACCAATAACCCTGTATATTTTTTTCAGCTAGGTTTCTATCTATATCTAAGTACTAATGATAAGCTTTAGAGTGTGGTTTGTTTGAACGTGTTAATCTCTGGAACCACCAATCGGATTTGATGAATCTGTTTGCATTTTGATAGCCTAATTCGTGAGGAAGGCTAAAGACTAACAATAACTTAACATCACGCTACGACGCGCCAGTAGCCGAGCCAAAACAAAATAAGTGAAAAAGAACGCTAAGTGAAAACTGGTGGACGGGAAATGTGGCTATTATTGTGACTTACGACTTCCACGCAAATGAAGTCGCGGGTAGAAATCCAACTTACTATCTTAAGTATATCTAAAAGAAAGTCGTGTTAGTTACACTATTTATAACTCAAGAACGGCTGAACCGATTTGGCTGAAAATTGGTGTGGAGGTAGCTTAGAACCAGGAAACGGACATATGATACTTTTTATCTTTTTTTTATTTATTTTTATTTATAGGAGTAGGGTAGGAGTAGTGTAGGAGTAGGTTAGGAGTAGTGTAGGTGTAGGTAAGGAGTAGGGTAGGAGTAGGGTAGGAGTAGGGTAGGAGTAGAGTAGGAGTAGAGTAGGAGCAGTGTAGGAGTAGGTTAGGAGTAGGGTAGGGGTAGGGCAGGGTAAGGGGTAGGACACCACTCGAACGAAGTAGCGCCGAACAGCTAGAAATAATTTACGAGTATATGGCAAAACAACGTTTGCCGGGTCAGCTAGTAATATTATAAATTCGAAAGTAACTCTGTCTGTCTGTCTGTATGTTACCTTTTCACGCCTAAACCACTGAACGGATTTTGCTAAAATTTGGCAGAGACATAGATTGCATTCCGGGGAAGGACATAGTATAGTTTCTATGGACATAACTCGCGGGCGAAGCCGCGGGCGGAAGCTAGTTAAACATAAATAAAAATGGCGCGTGTTTTTAGGTCTTATCGGTAACATAGACAAAGCGTAGGTTGGACATGAAAACCAGCGCTAACGCTGGAATGAACAATGTAACACATGCCAAGAAATCTGTTTGCAGTGTGTTGATGACTCAGGTAATGTAGGTGACGATGGGTTTAGACGTAATAATACATATGTCATAAAACACTCTAGAAATATCAAATGTCATATTTTGACCCGTTATTGGCGAAGGTCCAAAGGAGGGTGACGTTTTCTCAAATCTGGTGACACGGGGTCATCATAGTTTTGAGTTCAACTCCAACGAAAGGGTGATCTGGTAGACTCCTAAATTCCTAACACATAATAATATTATAGTAAAACATTGACCCGTGGCTAATTAATAACAACCGCACAGGTCGATCGATCAGGTTAAGCTACGCTTGCCACGGTTGGTCTGTGGATGGGTGACCATCTTTACATCCCGTGACCCCTTCGTGCCTCGGAAAGCCGTTGGTCCCGGCCGTCATTCGTGGATCTTTGACAGTCGTTACGGGAGTCAGAAGCCCGAAAGTTTGATACCCAGTCTTACCAAGGGGTACCTATCGTATTACCCCGTAACTGGGTTGTGGAGGTCAGATAGGCAGTCGCTCCATGTAAAATACTGGTATTCAGCTGCATCCAGTTAGACTGAAAGCGACCCCAACATAGTTGGGAAAAGGCTAGGCAGATGAAAACATTGACCAGACAGGGACCATAGACCTTTGATAGTTCTTGGTAACCAGTCCACTTTAGCCATCCAAACACTTCTTCCAATGTCTTTGTTTCCATATCCTGCAATAATCCTATACCTACCAACCGGGGGGTGTCTTGGGTGCACTTAATGCTAACAGGGATAATCGGCGGTTCTTACCAACCACATAAATGTTAAAGAAGGTACCAACGGACTTCTGCGAGTTGGCTTCGGCCCCTCGTTCGCCATCCAAAGCTCCGGTACCCCAGGGTCCCGAGATATGTCAAAGACACTCTAAATATAATAATTCATTAAATTTCGGACTACTAAGAGATCCATAATTTGTTAGTAAAAGGTTTGCACTTAAAATACTATTTGTAAGTTAAACGAAAACTTAAACGAAATAATTAAAGACGAAATAATAGAAAGACCACCCAACAACTAACACACAACAGGAGCAATCTAGGGTGTCAGTTTTCTCGCGAATTGTCTTACTATGACGGAGGAAGTGTCTGCCGCCACAGCCTTCAGGATGCGTGATTGTGACTGCTTCTTATTCTGCTCAAGAGTGAGGCCGTTTTTTGTGGACTGTGGCATGAAATCCCACGGTTATGGGCTATCGCGAACATTTCTGAGGCACTGCAAAAACGGGGCAGTCGCAACAGCATCCTAAAAACGTTATTATATTGGCCAGCAACCTTTTCGTGTAGGTGACCCGAAGATAACAACTATGCCTTTTTCTCAGATACACCATCCGAACCAACCCATCGCACATAGGCACGCCATCAACTCGAACCCTCACGACCTCTCCAGCCAAATGTCGTGAGAGAACTGCCTCTAAAGACTGGTCATCTGACTGGTCGAGAGGGGGCCAGCTCATACCGCTGTCAGAGATGCATGGAGAAGACACGTGTCCTGTGCTGCAGTATTACTACTCTGGGTTCCTGGCTTTGCAGACGCTCATCGATTATATTAAGATTAAGGTATGTAAGGGTTCATCATTTAGTCATCCGAAAACAAATACTTAAGTAATAATAAATTGTCTGTGTGGTGCCGGACTTAAAGAATTGCACCACCCCTTACTTCCCGTGGGTGTCGTAAAAGGCGACTAAGGGTCTTACTTGAGAATGGGCAACAGCGTTCTCTATTTATTCCACCATCATACCATACTGCGATCGCCAACCCGCCTGCCAAGCGTGGCGATTATGGCAAACCCCCTCTCCCCCCCCCCCCCAAAATTGGGGGAGGCCTATGTCCAGCAGTGGACGTCTATCGGCTGAAACGACGACGACGAAGTAATAATAAAATTCTATACCTAATTAAAACTATAATTTTAATATTTGTAACCGAAAAATCAATGATCAATGTGAGAAATAAAACTGTATTTATAGATCTTTAAACACCTGTTATGGTAGGATGTGGTTCAAAGAATTTTTGTTATGTATGTGTCGCAGCCAACTGGTTAAATTATCCGTTTGGTTAACTGTCTCGCCTTTGGAAGTAGTGCGCGCCTCGCTTCGCTCTCTTTGCTCGCACGCGGTTGTTCATAGTTCTAACCTAACTTAACTTATTTGGTCGGGGTGACCTGGCTTAGTTACTGCGATCAATTCGGCTCTCGCATGATTTGGTACAGTTCCAATCTAAACTATAATATTGAATATCATTCAGGCCGTTAGTTGAACGGCCGCCGTTTAGTTAAAAAGCTAGGCGGTTAACTAAACGGCCAATTAAACCAGTTGGCTGCGACGTCCCTTCATGTAGGTATAACCCATATTCAAACAAATAAATGATTCAATAGGTACATACGATCGGGTTTTATACATAATGACGTCACTTCTGTGGTTGACATGAAAAGTTGCTCACTTCTTGTGATTGATGATCTTTGATAATAATATAAAGTAGGTAATGATATAGGCATACCTACTGCAACGTCGCGCGTCAGTCTAGTGGTCGCAATCGCTACTGCTGAACATGAGGTCCTGGGTTCGATTCCCAGGTCGGGCAAATAATGGGGATTTTCTATCTGGAATTTCTCAGTAGCAGCCCGGAGTCTGAAATTGTGTCCGGTTGATGGAATTAGTCTCGCACATGGGACTTAAACATAAGTGCAATAGAATAATAAAAAATATATAGGTATATATGTTATTTTTGAGGATCATTTCTTTTTGGACATCGGAATCTTTTCTTTTTGAGATGAAGCTGCGGGTTGGAATCGACCACGCACAGTAACTTTTCTATTTCGATGTTCCTAGTTATTACTAGGAACATCGAAATAGAAAAGATACTGTAACAATAACAACAAACACACAGTTCTAAAATTCACTCAAACATCATCATCATCACTTCCCACAGCGTCATAAAATTATATTTTAAAAATCTTTCCCACAGTTTGACACAGACGCAGCAATCCCGCCTCCTCGAATAGACCTCCGACAGTTCCCGAAGCGCCAGCACACCGGCGACTGGCTGGTCATCTTCAGGGTCATCATGCCCATGTACATGGTGATGACACTGTCGCAGTTCATCACCTACCTGCTGATGTTCGTCGTGGGGGAGAAGGAGAAGAAGATCAGGGAAGGCATGAGGATTATGGGACTGAAGGAATCGGTGTACTGGTTAGTACAGACTTTTTTGAGACTACTAATGTGTAAAAGGTTACCAGAACACCAGGATACCAGATCTCCAACCCTTCGGAAGCCGCCCGGCTACCGAAGGTGAGGAGACCTAGTGTCTTAAAATGAAAGGCACCAATCTGCCACAGTATAATTAAAACTAATAATTGTATTGTTCTTGAAAACTTAAAAATGTAATAAAGTATACAACATTGTGGTGAGAAATAAAATGTTTAGCTTTATATTTAAGGGTTTTTAAATTATATGTTCGCTTTTGAAAGAAGTATAACGTAACCAAAAGCAATTATGATTTATTAAAATTATGAAGACATTGGAATTAGCGTCTATTTCGTAGTTACTGTATGTTATATTTTGTTTTCAGGGGTTCCTGGTTCCTAATATACGCTGTCTTCGTTACAATATTGTCCATCGTCAGTACAGTACTGCTTTTTACTCTAAAGGTAAAATAAAATTAATTCATAGTTTCAAAATCATCGTGCCCTAATGATCCAAATTTGGTGCTACAAAAGAGTTTCGTTGCCTACCATGTACAAAGTTGATAAATAATGCTGGCCAGAAAAAAAAAATGCTGTCATTTTCCAGCATGTGCTTTTTATTTTGCTTTACAAGAACAAATGACGACTAGCGGTAAATTTAATTTTCAATGCTCGCGTCAGCTCGCGTTTAAATAAAATCGAAATAAAAGAATAAACCATATTTTAATCGAAGATTTATATGCATAAATATTAATATTATATTTATATTGTTCCAGGTGTTCCAGCATTCATCTTACATCCTTATATTTCTGTTGATGCTGTTATTTGGTTTCACGATAATCACCTTCGCGTTCATGCTTACTCCGTTCTTTGATAGAGCCAGGGTAAGGACCTATTATTATTAATACTACTTTGCCATTATAAAATCAAAATATTTTATTTCACATAAACCTACATGGGCATTATGAAACGTCAGTAGCTACCTAGGTGCACGATTCCAATTGGTCATTCCCTATGGAGAAGAGCCGGCAAGAAGCTCGACTGTTTATTAGATGTTGATGTAGAGTTTTACATTCGCAAAAAATCCTTATCATGGGTTCCGTAAAAGGTGCCTAAGTTTTGTTAGAGAATCATTAGTTACTCCTGGCGTTATTAGCAGTTTATTTATGTCTTTTAAAATACGTCTTTTCCATCAGACTGCTGGCATCCTGGGCAGCTTCGCGGTGAATCTGATGAGTGGACTGTACTTCATCCAAGTCTTTGTCTCCAACGCAGACTCGCTCGCTTTCTGGTTTGTCTCACTCATCAGTTCCAGTTGTTACGCACTCGCTATGGATAAGGTAAAGTTTCCTCTGTAGAAAATATATTTAAAAGACTTTCGTAGAACTCTTTAGACGAGTCTAAAATAGAACTGTTCGTAGAAGCATACACGATGGGGAATATAAGAAAAAATCAAATTAACAAACCACGAAAATAAATATGTTTTTGGATGTGATCTGTGACATACTTTATCTCAATACTTAGTCAAGGTATTAAGGATGTGTGGTACGTCGACCCCAAATTGATAAGGATAAGGGCAGGACGGTGAAGACCTAATTACAATATAAAACAGTGATGTCCTATCCACAGGCTTTAGTGCTGGATATGGCAGGCGTCGGAGTGACGTGGGACAACCTGTGGAGTGGTCCAGGAGTTCCCTTCGGAGGCAGCCTCATCATGATGGCCATTGACACGGTGCTGTACGGCCTGGCCGCGTATTGGCTGGATGCTGTAATACCCAGTAAGTCAGGAAATTGTCTAGATTATATTTATTTTATTTTGCATTTTCTGACCCTATTTCAATAGAGAAAATTGATCCAAAATTGTTATATTATCTGAGCCCCTAGACTCATAGTGCTCTCTTTGCAGCTCTATAAAAGTGTCTTAAAAATACTTAAAAAAATAAGTAAATAGTACTTATTTTTAATTTTTTAGAGGCAATTCATATATCTTTCTATCATGTAACAGTTTCAATAGATATTTTGTAAATGGTAAAGGAAAACATCGTGAGAAAACCAGCATGTCCTAGAACAAATTCGAACACATCTGACATCTTCCAACCAGCAATGGGCCCGCGTGGTGGGTACTTTTTATTACAACCCACTCCCTCTCATAAAGAGGAGGCCTGTGTCCCACCAGTGGGACATTATAGGCTAATTATGCTATGGTACACTATTTTGTATCATGATAATATGATTAGTAAGGATGTGACTACTGAGATGACGGTTAATTGAGACAGAGTCATCATCTGCCTAGCCTTTTCCCAACTATGTTGGGGTCGGCTTCCAGTCTAACCGGATGCAGCTGAATACCAGTATTTTACATGGAGCGACTGCCTATCTGACCTCCACAACCCAGTTACTGGGTAATACGATACTCCTTGGTAAGACTGGTTGTCAGACTTTCGGGCTTCTGACTACCCGTAACGACTGTCAAAGATCCACGAATGACAGCCGGAACCAACGGTGCTTTCCGAGGCACGGAGGGGTCGCGGTATGTAAAGATGGTCACCCATCTACAAAACAACCGCGGCAAGCGTAGCTTAACCTGATCGATCGACCTGTGCGGCTGTTGTTATTTAGTTTTATTCTGTGTTTAGTATTTGTTGTTATAGCGGCAACAGAAATACATTATCTGTGAAAATTTCAATTGTCTAGCTATCACGGTTCATGAGATACAGCCTGGTGGCAGACGGACAGACGGACAGTGGAGTCTTATTAATAGGGTCTCGTTTTTACCCTTTGGGTACGGAACCCTAAAAAGCATGCTGCGCCGACCCCAAACCAATTGGGATAAGAGCGGAAGATAATAATGATTTTGTCAAATCAAGTACTCGTGGGTCTCGTAGCAGCCCAAAAACGATGCTAATCTTAATCAACCTCTTTCCAGGCGAGTACGGAATCAAGCAGAAGCCATGGTTCTGCTTGCTACCGTCCTTCTGGATCGGCAGCAGACGAGGCAGAGTGTCCGCAGTTCACTTCCATTCCAACGGCGAGGCGGCATCTCATAACAAGGATATCGAACCAGTGCCCAGGTATGTGGAAGCAAACCCCTATTAAAAATTCAAAGACTGAGAATCAGCAGTTTTTATTAGACGTCAAAATTACATAATACAGTCCCCCTAAACGCCCGCCCTTGACCACTTTCTAGTGCTTGAGCTGGGAAGAAGTGTCCAGAGCAGCACGTCTATCTCATAAGTTAGAAGAACTTGATTATCCATACTAATATTATAAATGCGAAAGTGTGTCTGTCGTCTGTCTATCTGTCTGTTACCTCTTCACACTTAAACCGCTGAACCGATTTAGATGAAATTTGTTAAAGAGATTGTTTGAGTTCAGGGAAAGGACATAGGATAGTTTTCATCCCGATATTCCCACGGGATCGACACTTATGCGGGGGAAACCGCGGGGCGCTGTTAGTATAGAATATTATAAACGAAGGAACAGTCAGCTAGCACACGTCAATATTATTAGGATTAACATAAAGATCAAGTTATTCAACCATGAAACAAGAATGCAAAGCTACCAAGATTTGGAAACAAGCGTGGGATCCTAGATTCCGTCGATTCTGTTAGGAGAAATAACAGCCCGGAGTGGAAATGTTAGTGTAAAGGCAACATAGGCTTTCTCACTATTACACGGAACTGAAACATAATTGGCGAAATTTAGGTGTGGCTCCATACACCTATGCTTACCTACACCTGCGGGGAATACATGCGTGTTATTATATTATATACTTGTATAGACGACAAAACAAAGCATGCTCCTAACGAGTCTAAATCAAAACAAAACAAAAACATCGTCGCTGTATTTACAATCAATTACATGGCATATGTAGCTGTAGATGCTGACGATTGGGCTTAATGCCAAATTGTTGAAGCGCCATTGCCCATTGCATTAGAACTAAGTGCCAAAGCGCCATTAAATGACTCGTATTGCTTCTTCTATGATTAGATACAATTAATTTACTATCATCGAACGGGGCTCCGAGAATAGTTTGGAACATTTCTTTTTCTATTTTTAATGGATTGACAAAGTCCATTGCCGATTAAAAATATTGCAAGAATCCTGATGACATTCGGATGACAAATGGATCGAATGGTTTTACGACAGTCGACGTGCATTCTAGTCTATCTATCAATGCGATCTGCCCAGTAGGTGAATTGACCTAAATTCTATTCTATCAATGGTATAAACTTTAACACACCATTTATACAGGTATTTCCAACGGGACCTTGTCAGTAGCAGCCTGGAGTCTAAAACCAAATTTTGTATAGTCCCAAACATGCCCTTAGATTTCCAAAAGAAACGTTTTAATTTTATGTTCACAAGTCTAAAAGAAACTATTAACTTGCTCTGCAGGGAGCTTCAAGACAAGGAAGCCATCAGAATCGTGGGTCTACAAAAAAGCTTCCGACACTGTCGCAAGCCCGAAATCAAGGCCATTGACAACATCGACCTGAGCATCTACGAAGGCCAGATCACTGCCGTGCTGGGCCACAATGGCGCTGGCAAGTCCACGCTCTTCAACATCCTGACGGGACTGACGGCTCCCACTAATGGAACTGCCTATGTTTATGGACTTGATGTTAGGTAAGCGACTGTTTCAAACACCCAACAATTAAATTGGAGGTCAAATCTAATTAAGATAGAATTTGAAAATACAATAAAAATGATGTGGGTCCCGCCTGCTTCCAACTTTTATTTAATTTAAAATGGGCTTGTTTTTAGCTTTTCAGTTTCTTTTAACTTAAGTTTTTTTACCGCAGTCGGGTTTATTGATTTTTTTAAATAACTTTTTTTACTTTGTCCTTCTTTCTTCTTTGTCTGTCTTTGTCCATAATGATCGTGTTCTCGATGCAATGCAGGGATCCCAACGATATGCACGAGATCCGGCAGATGATCGGCGTGTGTCCTCAGCAAGACGTGCTCTTCGACCTGCTGTCTGTTAAGGAGCATCTGCAGTTCTTCGCTGCTGTTAAGGTTAGTTCTTTGCTTTAGCTTCTATGTGAAATTAAACCTTATAATATGATGAATAAAATTTGTTAGGCTGTGAGTCCATGTATTGGTTATCGGCGGTAACGGCTTCCTCTTTGGAAATATACAACGTTATTTTTAGTATATGCGAAACCTGAATATAGTTTGTTCAGAATAAGTAGGTAACTAAATCGATTCCAATAATTTTTACCCCATGTTATATTTTCTCCCAAAAATATTTCAAAAAAGTTAAAAGTTGGACACCGAGCGACACTAAGTAGGTTATCCAATCTCCGCGCCGAATGTTTAGGTACCTAGGTACTATTATCAATGAGCGTAAGACGGCGCGGCGCGGGTGAGCATGTTTTTGTACGGTAACTTAACAAGCTTATAACATTGTGATTATTCATGATACAGTTTAGAAAATTTGTACAAAGATTCTTTACATAAAAATACTAGTTAGACACGTGTTACGGGTTTCGCATTTACTAAAAATAGTGTTGACTATCGGTGATTTGGATAATAGGTCCATCACTTTCTGTCCAAATCACCGGGTTTCCCGTCATTCTGCTATAGGAAAGCTGGATGTTGTATGCTGTACTGCCTTTTAATCAAAGTAACATTTTCCATTGTAGGGTATTCCTCATAAAAGGCTCCCGGAAGAAATTCACAAAGCTCTTTCGGACGTCGGCCTACTTGACCAAACTAATGTGTTTGCCAAACATCTATCGGGAGGACAGAAGAGGAAACTTAGCATTGCCATCGCGTTTATTGGGGACCCTAAGGTAAGCCATTTAGCGCATTTAGTCATCGTCTGTTGGTTATTGTTCCAAGATTCCAGCTGAACGTTTTTTTCTGACCTAACCACCAGTTTTCTGATTTACACGAGACAGTTTAAGACCAAATTTTATTCACAATGTCCCAGATAGACTTTTAACCACACCATACTGTTCAGTGCTGGTCAAAAGTCTCTCCAATCGTACATTATTTGCTATCCAGTTGTTACCAGCCACGGCCTAGCGTATATTTATAAAATCAGTAAAAAAAAATATTATCTCCTTCTAGATAATAATCCTGGACGAACCAACAGCGGGCGTAGACCCGGTGTCCCGCAGACAAACATGGCGGATCCTACAGCGAGCTCGACACGGGAAGGTGTTACTACTGACGACACACTTCATGGACGAGGCTGACATACTGGGGGATAGGAAAGCTGTCATCAGTAAAGGCAGAGTGAGTTAGATTTAGATTCTTCTGAACTTCTACATACAGAAACAGAATGGCGCTCTTGTAAAGGGAAATATTTGTGTGTTGCATATGTTACCGGAAATGTATGAAACCTAGGAATTTTACACAATTCCTAGGAAATATATGCAATTCCGAGCCTACTTAGGAAACGTGTAAAATAATCCTTCAAAGATTCTTTAATACACACATTTCCTGTGAAATGTATCTATTTCCTAGGAATTGTATGCAATTCCAACTGCAATTCTAAAAATATTTAGGGGTAATGCTGGATCAGAGATTATGCTGGTACCCCCATCTTGAGCAAGTTGCCAATAGAGTCCGCAAGCTTAATTGGATTTTTAAGACTCTGCGTCACGTGCTGCCTAGGTCTACACAGAGTAGCGGTAAGCCGGTTCGAAATGTGCTCACTCAAATTTATATTTCTCTTGCGCAATCAATATTGATATACTGTATTCCTGTTTGGGGTGGGGCAACAAAATCTAAATTCATCCAATTGGAGCGAGCACAACGAGCCCTGCTCAAAATAATGCATTTTAAAAAAAGGAGATATTCTACAGAGAACCTTTACAAACTTAGTGATGTATTGTCAGTTAGGAAACTATATATTACTCAAATAATTTTAAAAAAGCACAAAACCTTACCTTATAATTCGAATATACACTCTAGGAGAAGAAAACACAATATAGCTCAAATACCTATAACCAAGACCAAATTCGGATCTATGCAATTTAGTAAACGATCGGCTCAATTGTATAACAAAATAAATAAAGAAATTTTCGTATATGCTAAATCTTATCATGTATGTAAAGAAATGTTGATTGACTGGATAAAACCACTAACATATGAAAATACCGAAGCTCTCCTACAAAACGTAACTTAATACATGTACACGACGCGCACACACACACACACACAGACTCTCCCATACCTACACGTACATTCACACACACACACATACTCATACATCCAGTACACTCATAACACTCAACAACACATGTACACACTCACTCATGTTCACATAATTATATTTTGTTTTACTACATCTACTGTTTTTATTGTGTTTTAAGTAAGTACCAACTGTTGTGAAGAAGCGGAGTCCTCTAATACAGGCATTATCTGCTTAAATGAAGACTCCAAACCCAAATTGTGTAAATCTTTTGGACACAATAAACGTTATTATTATTATTATTATTAATTCTGGCACTAGGAAATATATAAAAAGTAATGCTTTCTTTGACTAAAAGAAATAAAACACGTTTGTAAATTTCTCTAATCATAATAATGATTAAGCATAACATTCTAAAGCATAAATTTAGGATGTTGCATGTTTTATTCCTAACGACGCACAGTACCTATGATAAATGCCTCGAAAAACGGACATCGCTTTTTTATTCTTCTAATCGATAGTATACACTGTTTCGAATGCTAGAGTAGAACTCCCAAAAACCAATTCAGCTTAGAACCAGAGCTATATTTTTTTTAATATTTTCTTCTGGTTATCCATAGAAATCAAAAGAATTGTATTATCTTATTATGTATGCAACGTTTTTATGTTTTAGTGGTAGTATGTGATAATGCCAATTATCTGTTATTTTTAGAAACAAAAAAAAATTATTTAGATGTTATTTAAAGCAAGCTACGTAATTTTTTCTGTAATTTTGAATTTATTTTTTTGCGCAGGTTCTATAAGGTAGTATCATTTTATTTTCACACACATTATTGTTTAGTGTTATGATAACCTGCCTGTAAAATATCAGATGCCTAACACGAAGGAATTCGGATTTTTCGAGTTTCGATTTTTTGTTGTTAGGGTTTTCACAAATCAAAAATCTGAAAACAAAAACATTATAATTTTTTAATTCTTAAAATGAAGTAAATATTACTCTTTAGGTATAAACAGTAGGTATAGAGGTACCCATAGGAAAATTAATGGCTTATAAAGTTTTCTTGGCATAAAATAATATTGTGAAGTTCAAAAATTGCCCTTAGTGGCTGTTTGTAGGTATACTTTGTAAAGTTTATTTTGTTTCACGTGTATATTTGTTCGTTTAATGTTTTATTATTTAAAACCGTTTGATTTTAAAATATTTTTTATACATTTACATAATTCATATTTTTTTGATGAAGGGGTAAATGTGGTATAGGGAAGGGGTTTGCCCTCGTCAGGTTATATTCTCAACAGAAATTATTTATTTTATTTTTTGTGGTCTGAGAAAGACAACCCTATTATCAGAGAAAAATTTGAAAACCATAGAATCATCATATCTTCGATTTCCTGATAGATATGCATCTGATTTTTTTTACAGTTATTAGTACAGATCTGAAGAATATTTTAAGATAAATATTAGGTGCTACTGACAAAAGATGTCCGAGGGAAAAAATAAAAAGGAATAAAGATAAAATCAGGCATAATTATTTTTCTATTATAGTGAAATCTTTTCTGTTTCACCTATGTAATACCTTGCATATAATGTCAATTAACTTCAAAGGCAAATGTTCAAATATTTTCATCACATCGTTTATTTTTGCGTTTTTCTGGAAATCCAAAAAAATCTAATAAAAATCATAACTCTGTTTTAAAGTATACTTAAGATCCGGGAGTTCTACTCTCGCATTCAAAATAGTTCATTCTTTCGATTAATAGAATAAAAAAGTGATGTCCGTTTTTTGAGGCATTTATCATACTGTGCGACGTCGTCGTCGACGTCGACGTCAGGTCGACGGAGCCCCGCTGTGCGGGGCTCTTATTTCTGTCTGCAGGGTTTAAAGGAACCTAACCAAACGGAACCTCGGGGTGCCCTTCGCTCGCTCTTGCATCCACGTCGTTTAGTAGCATAACATATTGAATTTTTAAGATTTCCGATTGCTATTTAGGAAATGTATGATTTTTTAGGAAAAGTGCATATTAAAAAATATATCATAGATTTCCTGTCTATTTTAGGAATTGTAGAAATTTCCTAGGAATTATATAGAATGACGGCTTGCACACTTTTCCGTTAACAAATATAATAATTAAAATGATAAAATTGTAATTTTGTTCTGCAGGTACGATGTGCTGGCACTTCACTGTTCTTGAAAAACAAATTTGGAATCGGATATCATCTAACTTTGGTATTGGACGGTAAGCATTTTTTATATTACTTCGGTTCTAACAGAAACTGACTGATCTGATCATCTTTTGGGACGACCGTCGCCGAGTTGCTGGTCGCATCTGCCGGTCGATTCTGAAAAAATTTACCGTGAAAACTTAGGTGATGTGAGTTTGTTTTTGCTAGGAATTGACACTATTGACAGCTCACTCCACGCTTACTTCACCTAAGTTTTCACGGTGAGATGGTTACAGAATCGCAATGCTAGAAAAGAGTAGCTGAGGATCGAGCTGACTGGCCTGCGAATGGAAAGCCGTTATATCTAGCAGTGGACTACTATTGACTGATAATGACGACTTGAGCATCCGCATTTCTTTTATTAATCCTGAACCCAATTTCCTCTAATCAAGAATCCTCTCCATTCAGGAGTATGTCGTGAGCACCAGATAACCCGCCTGGTCCGAGGCCACGTGCCCCGCGCGGAGAAGGCGCGTCGTCACGGCAGAGAACTGTCCTACATCCTTCCGCACTACGCAGTGCATCTGTTCCCGCCGCTCTTCAACGCGATAGAACAAGAGGTCAAGGAGAAGACTAATAGACTTGGTGAGTTGATGAAAGAAGTGGGGAAAGATGGAGTTTAGTAGCAAAGTGGCAACGCCGTTTGTTAAGATCTGTCTGGGGAGTATTACCACCATAAAATTTTTTGTTCACATCACACACACAACACAAACAACATAAAGGAACATCCTTTTATGTTGTTTGTGTTGTTGTGTGTGATGTTGTGTATGGAAGGAACACGGGTGGGTTTTAGTCAGTAAGAGTGACACTCCCTTCCTCTCCGCCCAGAGCGGGAGGGGTCATTTGATGATATACCATACGCAAAAAAAAAAAGCATCAGCGTCAAGCTTTGTTCCGGTTAATGGATACTTACTGGTGCCTAAGTCATTGTTTCGACTGCCTCGTTGGTGTATTGGTCGCAAGGGCTACTGCTGAGCATGAGGTCCTGGTTACGATTCCCGGGTCGGGGCAAAGTGTCATTGGGTTTTTCCATGTGGAATATCTCAGGAGTAGCCTGGAGTTTGGGTTTGTGTCCGGTTGATTGGCAATAGGCTTGCCCCCTAACGAAACAAACACAACGACAAACAAACGTAATGTGGGTATAGTATAGAGACAACTCTGCCTAACTCTTCAGGGATTACAGGCGTGACGTTAGGTTAAGACATGTTTTCAGCTTTGTATCTACCTCCCTTGCCTTTGTAATACATATCTGATGGTTAGTGGTCATCGCCAGTATCTCATGGATAGGCGTTAGATACTGGCGATTACCACTAACCATCTGGTGGAGCACCTATTTATTTGCCAAGAAAAATCTATCCATTAGCCCCTTTACTAATAAAAGTATTCTATCAGATGAATAGTTACACGCCGATTTCTCTCTTTCAGTTGTCAGTAACTTGACTTTCAAAAGAAGAAGACAAAGCATTGTGTAACTGTACAGACGCTATACTAACGTTTATTATAAGTGGGTAAGATTCAATTTGTTGCAAACAACAAAATCTTCGATATCTAATTAAATACTACCCTTTTGACTAGGTAGGCTGATGACGGAAGCCTGTCAACCGGCTCACGGCTGATGGACAGCAATCAGGGTTCGACTATGACTTTGATATGGACTACAGTTGTACCAAAACTCTTAAAAAAAACGAGCTCTTAAAAATCATGTGACCAACGCCTCTTTTCGACTTCTACAGGTATCACAAGCTACGGTGTATCAATGACAACCTTAGAAGAGGTGTTCCTCAGTTTGGAAGGTGAAAATGCTGAAGAGACGGAGGCGGTGGAAGGAGTGTCCTCTGTGAAGCTGGTGAGGGCTCGAGCTCTATCCAGGAGTCTGTCGTTACAAAGCAAGACATTGAGTTACCAGGTACGTTACCTGTACTTTAAGTTAATTATTTTTGCTGCCTAGTGTTCAGAAGCTGTATTTATTGGGGCTTTCCCTCAGACATTTCTCAGGAGCAGCTCGATGTCTGAATTCATCCCCGTTTTTGGCAATAGGCTTGCCAATATTATATGAAACTTAAACATAAACCCCATATTAACAAAGGTTAAGTAAAGATACATCCAGTATTATCTCCAGAAACTCACAAGTCATTTAATCAAATTTAGCTAAGAATTAGCACTTTTCGAACGCCAAAATTACATAAGACAGTCCCCCAAAACGCCTTTCACTACTTCCTAATGCTTTACCTGGGAAGAAGAAGTGGAGCAACAAACTCCACAGCAGCAGAGAAACCATAAATTCAAAGTTTTTATTTAGCATAACTTTACTGCACGTTTATTAATACGAGACAGAGAATACAGACGCGATGTTTGTTATAAGAAAAGAAAGAAAAAAAGAAAAATTATTTATTCTGCACAAACAAAAGAAACACTACAAAAAATACAAAAAATATACACATAACAAACCAAAAACTAAAAGCCTCGAACTCAAGCATATAAAACACTGACAATGACTCCTAAATATGGTTGTTTTCGTAGGAACTAAACGACAAGGACGGCCAGAAGGCGACATCCCTGCCGACCCCACCCGCGTCGCACGCGCTACATTCCACCACCCACGGCGTTGAACATGTCAAGGTAAAGTCAATCTTCAAATTAATATTAAAAACTAAAGCGCTCCATTTGCTTGAACGGGCAGGATCTCCAATATTACAGAATTTATATCTATTATTTTATGTACATTTATTTTTATTTTTCTCTAGCCGTTGCTGACCCAGTGCTGGGCAATGACCTCGAAACCATTTCAGGTACTCTTGAACCAGCCCTCTGGCTTCAATGGTCTTCCATCTCCATTTTCATCGTGTAGAGATTCTAGCCCAGCGGTCATTGTATTATATTCATACTAGCGACCTACCTCTACCTCACACAGGTTGGACCTACTGATGTGGCTACATGTCAAAACATCGAGTTTTATGTGCTATATACAATTTAAATGACACATAAACCTTCCGGAAGATTTTCTCGCAATTATGGTGAAAACAACATCAAAATCCATGGTGTAGTTTAGAAGAACTAACACAGACTGACACGAAAAGCGTTACGTTTTATACTAATTATAGTTAGAGATACAGGGTGGCACCGGCATCAACGCGCAAACTGAAGCCATGACTTCGGCACACGATTCTAGAATACCTAGCGTAGAAATTTAACGACAATTATCAAAAAAAAATCTGCTGATTCATAGAAAAGTGGTCCTACGCGGTCAAAATCTATGGAACAGCTCTTTTTTTTCAATAACCGTCGAACATTTTCAACGAAAACGAACGAAATTTTTAGAGGACGCATCGACAGTCCTGAACTCCACGATCTTTTCTGTCGGTTATTTGTTCCCGACAAATACATCGGACATCGCCTAAGCCGTCGACACAATCTGTTTGCACCGCCGCGCCGTCATCTAAAACTGTCGCCAGAGCTGAGTCCCCTGTATGTCGTACTCTAAGGATGCTCAATGCCCTCCTGGCCACCAATCCTGAATGTGATCTGTTTGCCGATGAATGGAGTAGAATTATGCGGGTATGTTTGATGTTTTGTGAGAAGAAGTATGCTAAGGTGTCCTTTATTATATTTTAGTAGTTGAAATTTTTTTTTTCTTTCTTTTTATGTTAATTAATGTAATTGGTGTTACCGTTTTAATTAACAATAAACTATCAACGCAGGGGGTTCAGAATCATGTACTGAATTCAAGGTAGCAGGTTGCGCGTCGATGTCTCTACCACCCTGTATAGATCATAGATAAAGACTGCACTCTATTTTAAAGAATTAAACAGCTTTCAAGCCAAGCTCCTATGTCCAGGTTGCTCCCGAGGTGCCGATATCAGTAGACGCTCTCGGCGAGACGGTGAAGACTAACCCCACATGTTGGAGAACCTTCTGCGCGCTGGTCTACATCCGGATGGTGCGGATGATCAGGGACCCTTACAAGCTATGGGTTATGATCTTGATGCCTATCAGTAAGTATCTATAGAGGATAATTTTGAATGATATGATCTTGATGCCTATCAGTAAGTATCTATAGAGGATAATTTTGAATGATTGCGGATGGCTATAAGCTAAGGGGCTGCTATGGGGATGATTACAGAGATGCCGGCTTATAGGGACGTGGACGTTGACATATGAGGACGTTAAAGCCATATTTAAAGTCAAAGCCTAACTGCAGCACTCAGAGATTGTTTTGTTTTTAAATTTAGTATATAATGTATAAATACACCATTTAATAATAATGAATCGTTGCTTACCACCGGCATCTCCACATTTAAAATAGTTCTAATTCACGGCCATAATATGTTTCAATTTTCTTGTGGACATAAAAATAAATCCTGCCAGAAGCATTTATGCTTGGCTATCCAGCACGATGTTGAGTCACTGCGAGTGTAGAACAGTGTTTGTGGAGAGGCTGATGACTCCTGACCACCAGCCCCCTGCCACAGCTGGTCATCATATATTATGTTAATATTATTTTGTTTAAAAATAAATATTTAACCTTTTTCTGCATTATTTTCAGTATCCTGCGCTTTGGGTCTCTACATGAAGTCTCGACAGATTGTCTTCTTCCGGATGCAGCCGCTCAAGCTGGACCCCAACGCGTACTTCAACAAGACCCCAATAGCCGTATACAGTGAACAGGACAATCTCAAAGAAATAACTGACCTTAGAGACTCCCTAGAGTCCTTTGGAGCCTTCCCAATAATAGACTTTGATGGGAATTTCTCAAGTCTTCTGGATATGGAGAATTTTGGAGCGTTCAGTCTGAGAGATAGTTTGATACCCTATGGAAAGTTAATGGCCTATTACAATAGTACTTATACGCACAGTTTGCCTATCATCGTTAATTTGTTGGATAATAGTGTTTATAGGTGAGTTGGAGTACCAAACCATAACTAAAACATATATGACCTATTGGAGACCCACCTTCTTCTTTCACATTGTCTTTAATAACTTTGTCTGAATTTTTAACGTTATTACAGCAACGATCTCGTTGTAAGATGACTTTCATCCAATGGCTATCCATTATTATATGATGGAGTTACATTGTTCAATTCATTGTCATCTACCAGATACCTAAGTACTTTGTTTTGCATTTATAAGAACCTGTGATGTAATTGCGTAACATTGTAACAGGCTTTCATTTTGACAGATTACAATGCGTTATTTACGTTGTTGAGTAAACAAAATTTTTCGAATATGCAATGGATTAGCAATATCCTTTAAATTTATTCAGATTGTGATTAAACACAGTTTGTCAGAGTTAGAGATTAAACAGAGTTGACAGTGACAGTTCCAAATCAATCTATTCAACTTTGGACCTAAAGCCTCTTCTAACATTCTAAAGTTACATAACAAGATCTAAGAATTCTACCATTTCTCCCTAGGGTCCTAATGTCAGCATCAGGTCTAATAGAAAGCTTCAAGCCTATCGAGGTGCTAGCCCACCCGTTCCAGCAGACGGAACAACAGGAGGAGTTCAACCTGGGCAACGTGGTCTGCGCCATCTTCATGGGTATGATCTTCGCGTTGGTTCCCGTCACCTTGGCTGTGGATATCGTGTATGACCGAGAAGTAAGTTGGAATTTGGTTAAGAAACTGATATTTGAGACAAATTAAAAATGATGTTCAAATAATATATGAGAAAAATTTATAGCGTTTTCTCTTCTTTTTTATGAGGTATGCACGTGTTTATTTCCGAACGTGTTCCTTTAAGATCGAAACTAATAGCACAGAAAACATAAACATGGAGAAGGTATTAGCATGAAAATATTAGATTTCTACATTACTGCGTTCAAATTATCTTTGCGCTCTTATGTAGGTGTACATACTATAGGTACAGTCACGAGCATAAATGTATGGACAGCTCGGTAATAATATTTTATTCATGATACATCCATCAATATCTGTCGTCAAGATGACGGCAAATATATATAATGTGATCATTCGCGGAAGGCATATACAAGTGGCAGTGCAATTATGTGTCATCGAAGGAACAAGTGACGCCAAAACGCGATGCTACATCGGCTTCGAAAATATGTAGGTATCAATGCAATATTAACGGATATGTCTCACATCATAAATATCTGCCTACTCAGTTAAATACAGAAAAATGTGATACATTGTTATGATCGAAAAAATCTAACATCACGTTGACAGCTTATGTTGTATAGTCCCTAGGACTAATGGAATCAAACTTGTTCTACCATTTCAGATAAAAGCCAAGAACCAGTTGCGAGTGAACGGGCTATCAATGAGCATGTACTTCCTGACTTACTTCACGGTGTTGATCTTCATCATGGTGCTCACCAGCATTGGAGTACTCGTGTTGGTAAGTAAGAGTTTATCAAATTATTCATTCATAGATTGCGATGTCATCAGGATAAAACATTCATGTTTGAAATTGTCTCTTCAACCGACATTGATTTAATTTCATTGAGCATTGTTTAATAACCTGTATAATCATCTAGGCCTCGGTGTCTGGCCTATTTCATATAAACTATGACTACAGTTTTATATGTATATCTTTTCTGGTGGTCAAGTACAGTCGAGTTCTTTAATATCTGAGCATGTTCATGAATCAAAAATATATAGGCAATGGTAAGTTTCATAAAACTCTAAACAGCTTGTATTGCGTGTACATGCTTATAGGTGTAACAATATTATAAACTTTTTTGACGTTAATATATTTTTGAAGCCTGAAAGGGCCAATATATTAATGAACTCGACTGTACATACAAGACAACGAAACTTCAGATTTACTGGGACTTATCAGGAGCCTTATTAGGAAAGTTTGAAGCATCGCTGTTCTCGAAAAAGTGATGGTGTTGATTTGTCCTGTATTGTAGTGTATTAATATGTGCCTCTCTCTATCTTTCTCTCACACGAATTCTCCAATCAAAGTGTATATTACTCATGCGCAGGTCATCCTCAACGACATCCCCAGCTTGACCAACGGCTCAGCGATCACGATGCTCTCGGGCCTCCTCCTCCTCTACAGTCCGTCCGCCATTTTGTTCAACACGTGCCTCTCCTACATCTTCGACAAGATGGACTCCGCGCAAAGTATCATGCCGAACATCACCACTTGGGTTGGAGTTATACCCTTCATATTGGTTGCTGTTCTGGATACTTTCAAATGGGGTAAGTTTGTTGTTATGTCCAGTATACCTTAATTTCTTATAGAGAGGAGAGGACCAAATAAGAAACTGTCAGGATTCTTTATTAGCTGGAATATGTTTATGTCGGAGTTTTCGTTGTGACCGTAAAGTTTAAAGACCCACTTCTTAAGCATAATACATTACAACCTATTATAAAAGCAAAATGTAGTTTCCTAGCATATGTAGGTATACCATTATGTGTCCCAAAATATTACCTAATTTATTAATGTTTGATCAATTTGCACGTATACCATTTTTCTTATTGGTATGTGCTGATCTTATAAAATGGTACAGTACAACATCATGGAGAAAACTTGGACTTACTTGATCGAAACCTTCTTTCATTATCTGCTTGTGAATGGGCATTTTGTTATGCATAATCAGCCTATTAACCCTTTAAGCGCTTGGCTAAATATCAATTGCCGTGCCCCTAGCGCGCGGCTACAAATCGATAAAATAATCATCATCACCTGCCTAGCCTTTTCCCAACCATGTTGGGATCGGCTTCCAGTCAAACCGGATGCAGCTGAATACCTAAATAATACCTACAACAAATAAGGAGGAGCAATCGTTGAATAGAACGAAAAAATCATGCATGTTCTTTGTCGCAGAAATACGACATACGCGGTAGGGGCACGGAAATATGTGTCGCATAAATGCGACACAAGCTGTTAAAAAGTTAATGTTCCCACCCACTGCTGGGACACGGCCACCCCTGCTCAGTTTGTCAGCCGCATTTTGTCAGCATGGGAAGAATTACAGACGAATAGATATTACTAAGTATATCGATTTTATTTTCAACCTCTCTTTCCAGGTAGTGACATCGCGTTCTACTTGCACCTGGCGTTTAGTTTCCTGGACGTGATGTACATACCTTACGCGATCATTTACTACGTTGACAGGTACGTCTCTCTCTTGACGCAGTCTTCATTAATTCAAACCTATGAGCCTTTACAAGGTGGTTCATCCACTTTTTTTGTCTTCAGAGTGTATCTAACCTGTAACCTCCGCGGCCTGTGCACGACGCCGCCCCTCAGCAGCTACTTCACGGCGGAGGTGTGGGTGCTAGTGGCGGCCATGTTGTTTCACATTCCGGTGTCAGGCGCCGCGCTACTCGCCGCCGACCGGGTCAAGTCTGGTGGAAGGATATGTCCGGTGAGTGACGGTAGTGCCTATACAAATTGGTACAGCACCCAAACGAAAGAGAGTGGTTAAGTTAGGGGAGGAGCTAGTGAATAAGTAATAACAGCCGCACGGATCGATCGATCAGGTTAAGCTAAGCTTGCCATGGTTGTTCCGTCAGTCCGTGGATGGGTAACTATCTGTACATAACAAACCCCTCCGTGCCTCGTAAAGCCGTTGGTCCCTGCTGTCATTCGTAGCTCTTTCGTTACGGGTCGTCCCCGAAATTCTGACAACCACTCTTACCAACGGGTATCGTATTACCCAGTAACTGGGTTGTGGAGGTCAGATAGGCAGTCGCTCCATTTAAAATACTGGTAATCAGCTGCATCTGGTCAGACTAGAAGCCGACTTTAAGATAGTTGGGAAAAGGCTAAGCAGATGATGACCCAAACAAAAGAGACTGTTACAGTTTTGATGGCTGAGCAGACGTTTTACAAAATCGAACTTTTTCTATAACTCGATATATTATGTCACATAAATGCAACATCGATAAAGATGGCAACATCAAATAGATCTTTTTTTGATCGGATGAAACGTCACGTCGATTGTATTGTTTTTGACGGTCTTTTTTTTTTTGCGGATGGGAAATCATCAAATGACTCCTCCCGCTCTGGGTGGAGCGGAAGGGAGTGTCAGACTCTTACTGACTAAAACCCACCCGTGTTCCTTCCTTAGCCCTTTATGTTCCGGGCCAGCGGTAACCCTTTCGGACAATCCCGCTGACCCGGCAGGCTTCGGCCCTAAGGGGCCCCTCCTCGATGCGGACATCTCTTTGAGGCGCGCGTGGAACACGTACGCGCCGTCCGGCACGGGCCTGGTCCTGATCGGACGGTGAGCTACCCATTATTCTCCGCCCGCAGGCCCGCGCCTACGGTGGCCGGGAGTCGTCACGCGGCTCCCGTCGCCTGGGGCGTCCCCCGCGGCGGCTGAGACGGGAGGCTCTCTCCCTGAACCGTCCCGCCACCTCCTTCGCTAACATGACTGCTTCGCAGAAGGAGGTGACTGCCTCCCACTCCCTCTCGCCCCGGACCATGGCTTGCGCCAGGGCCGGACGCGAGAGGTCGCCGTCGCTGCCGATCGCCTCTACGAGGACACGGCGGTGCTCCGCCCAAGCGGGGCAGACCTCCACCGTGTGCTCCACCGTGTCCTCTGGGCGATCCTGGCAATGGTGACACCTGGGCGTTTCCTCCCGCCTGATGATGTGCAGGAACCTCCCGAAACTTCCGTGTCCGGTGAGGACCTGCGACAGGCGGTAGGTGAGGGCGCCGTGGCACCTCTCTAGCCACTCCTCAAAGAGGGGTCTTATCGCCGCTATCGCGGCGTGCCCTGCGCTGGGTTGCGACAGTCGCTCTTTCCATGCCGCCATGAGATCGCGCCGGAGATTCGTCCGCTCCGCAGCGATTTGCCGCGGAAGCGGATCCCGCGCCACTCATACAGGCGCGCGAGGACTATCGCCTCCAGATCCCATGGCGGCAGTCCGGCAAGGAGGCTTGCCGCCTCGCCCGAGATCGTGCGGTAGCCCCGGATAAGCCTTATGGCTACCACCTTCTGGGGCGCGTTCAGGTAGTGGGCGGCTCGCCACCGCAGTGAACGCGCCCACACCGGGGCCCCGTATAGGGCCATGGACCGCACGACCCCCGCGTAAAGCCTCCGGTAGGAGGCGTTTGGCCCCCTCAGGTTGGGCAAGAGCCGCTTGAAGGCGGCCCCGGCCCGTTCCAGTTTGAGGGCCAAACGACGGAAATGCTCCACGAAGTTCCACCGGCTGTCGAGGACGAGACCCAGGTATTTCATCGTCATCCTGACGCCGATTAGAACCCCTCCTACAGTTAATTGGGATCCCGATGGTGGCGGGTTCCGGGGTCCATGAAACGACATGGCCTCGGACTTGTGCAATGCCACCTCGAGACCCAACTGCCGGATCCTTTCAACGACTATCGCAACCCCGCGTGTCATAGCGTCGGCCGCCGCCTGATGCAACCTCCCTTGCGCCAGGACCAGCGTGTCGTCAGCGTAGCAAACCACGCTGACGCCATCAGGGAGGTCGGCCCGCAGCACCCAGTCGTAGCCGATGTCCCACAGGAGCGGCCCCACAACCGATCCCTGCGGGACACCGCACGACATCTCTCGCCAGTTCCATTCCCCATCGCGACCGGGGTAGCTGACGGCTCTGTCCGTCAGATATGCCTCAACTATTCGACGGAGGTAGGGCGGCACCCGGTGATACCGGAGTGCCTCCACAATGGTGCTCCAGGGGAGGGTGTTGAACGCGTTGGCGATGTCGAGTGACACCGCCACGACGACCCCACCCTGGGACACCGCGTCCCCCGTCGTGAGGGCTCTCACGCGCATGATGGCGTCCACCGTCGAGCGCCCCTTCGTCGTTTCAGCCGATAGACGTCCACTGCTGGACATAGGCCTCCCCCAATTTTGGGGGGGTTTGCCATAATCGCCACGCTTGGCAGGCGGGTTGGCGATCGCAGTATGGTATGATGGTGGAATAAATAGAGAACGCTGCTGCCCATTCTCCGGTAAGACCCTTAGTCGCCTTTTACGACACCCACGGGAAGTAAGGGGTGGTGCAATTCTTTCCGGCACCACACAGACAAGACGAGCGCCCCTTGCGGAAACCAAACTGGCTGTCCGCAAGATCCGGCCCCGTCCTCACCAGGTGCCCGACGAGGCGGCCCGCAATCACTCTCTCAAAGAGCTTGCCGACCTCGTCGAGCAGCACGATGGGCCGGTATGCGGACGGAAAGTCCGCAGGGCGCCCTGGCTTCCGAATGAGGACCAGCTTCCCCGTCTTCCAACGGAGTGGAAACTGGCCTCTCTCCAAACATGCGCTTAAGAACGCCTCCAGTCGAGGCCCGAGAGCCCTCGAGGCCAGGACCCAGGCTTTACCTGGCAAGCCGTCGGGTCCTGGGGCGGTATTTTTGGCCTTCAGCCTTCCTACCGCCGCTCTCAGTTCTACCCCGGTCACTGCAGGGATGTCGTCGTCGTCCGCGTGGTCCGCTTCGGGCACCGCAATTGGCGGAGCCATGGGCGGGGGAGTGTGCTCGTGAAGGGAACAGAGCGCTCACCACCTCCTCCACCAGCTGGGGGCGGAGACTCTGCGTCAGGGGGGGGGCCAGGTGCGGAGTTTATTCCGCACCATTTTATAAGGGCGCCCCCACGGATCTCTGTTCAGAGTCTCCACCATCTCCTCGCGGGCCACATCCTTGGCCCGCTGGACAGCCTCTTGGAGGGCGGTCTTCGCCGCTCTGTACCCCTCGTACAGCTCCGCCTCCGTGGCTTCCGCATCCGGAGGGCGAATGCGGAGCCTGCGGTGCCTGGTGTACAGGTGTCGCGCATCGACGCACGCCTTGCGTAGCGTCTCCAGCTCCTGCAACCACCAGTACACCTGACGTCGGGCGCGTCCTGGCCGGACTCGGGGCATTGCCACGTCACAAATCTCGGACATGGCCTCCCGGAACCACTCCGCCTCATCGTCGATATCGGCAGGCCTGTCCGGTGATGACACCCAGGCCTGCACGATCGAGGCTTCCAGGAGGAGCTCCCGGTCCAGCTGCTTCAGCGCCCACCGCGGACCACTCGGCGCCTGTTGGACCAGCGCGCTATAGGTCTGGGCGGAGACGTCGAACCGGATATACCGGTGGTCGGAGTAGGTCTCCACCCCCTCCATGACGCGCCAGTCAATGACGCGTTGTGACAGAGCGGGGCTGCCGAACGAGATGTCCACCACGGACTCACCCCGCATCCGCACACACGTGGGAAAAGAACCCCGATTTAGGACGACCAGCCCTGTTTCCAGAGCCCAGTCCTCCACCATCCTGCCCCGCACATCCGTGTAACGGGAACCCCAGGCCAAATTCTTGGCATTGAAGTCCCCGAGCACTAGCACGGGGAAGGGATGGTTTCCGGCGACGACGACACTCAACTCTGTTAAAGAGTTGTGGAACTCGGCGAGAGTTCGGCTCGGAGAGAAGTACACCCGCACTACTACTATCTCTCCGAACCGTGCTGCTACGCACCCCTGTCCCTTCGTGACGCCTTCGAGGGACGGGGTGCCGGCGGCGGCCGACGAAATTATGGCCACTGAGCCGCTCAGGTCCTCCACCCAGTCATCCCAGGGCGGGACAAAGTACGGCTCAGCGACCACGGCGATGTTAATCGACCACTGCGCCACGCTCTGGAGCAACGGTTCCTGAGCGCAGGCGCAGTGGTTGATGTTCGCCTGGAGGAGGCGTAGGGGAGCCATTCCTCCTCCATTTCAGCCCCCTCCCGGGCCCCTTGTGAGGGCCCCTCGTCGGTGGTGGCGGCGGCGGCGGCGGCGACAGCGGCGGCGTTGGTGGCGGCGGCAGCGGCGGCGGTGACGGTGGTGGTGGCGACGGCGGCGGAGGGCCTGCCTTTCCTCCTGGCTCCGGCGGGTGGAGCGCAGGACTTGCTCCCCGCCCGGTGATCGGCCGGCTTGCCAGCAGCCGCACATGCGAAGCAGTTTTTGACGGTCTTTGACGGTCTTGGGACTGATCCGTAAAAAAAATATATTTAAAGTTAGTTTCAATAGCCCATTTTACTTTCAGAAATAACCGTTTGGTTGTAAAGTTTTTTGACCTTTAACATCAAAAATGTGTACTTAATTAAAGAGCAGCGGACATTGTGATACAAGCCCTAATTCCTTTACTTCTTCCCAGCGCAAGAAAAGCACTTCAGAGAGCAGTGGTGACGCGGAGCAGGAGGTGGGCGGTGAGGCGTGTGAAGACGAAGACGTGCGGCGCGAGCGACGCCGCGTGCACACCATACTGCAGCAGCCCTCGCACAATGCGCCGCCCTTAGTGGTTCATGTACGTGAAACATGTTGATATCTCTGAATGACGATTACTAGTCTTCTATACAGGGTTACTTTTCAAAGACCATCCAAATTTTTACATGGTGTTCTACCCATGAATATAAACAACTTTCACTATGGGACCAACTCTGAAATCACGAAAAAAAAATTTGCTGTTTTATACATAACTTCAATACCTACTTGACTAAAATGTATGAAACAGCAGATTTTTTTTTTCGTGATTTCAGAGTTGGTCCCATAGTGAAAGTTGTTTATATTCATGGGTAGAACACCATGTAAAAATTTGGATGGTCTTTGAAAAGTAACCCTGTATATGGTGTTTCAAAATTAACCCAACAAACTTTAGTGCTTTAGACCATCGGACTGAACAACTTTCACTATGGGACCAACTCTGAAATCACGAAAAAACAATCTGCTGTTTCATACATTTTGGTCAAGTAGACCTATTGAACATATTTTATATTGTAGTGGCATCTACAACGCCACATGCGAACAACGCGTCATATACTGACGTCACGCAAAATCCTGCATCTCGCAAGCAGAGTTTACCGCGCAACTAGCATAGATACAACGGCCCGACATGAATCATCGGGCAGTTGCCCGCCAGACACAACACCCGTCTGGTCGGAGGATCTTCCCTTTTCTATGGAGGTTGAGTGAACTTAACACCCTGTTCCTCGCACCTCTATAGTATTAAACAGGTGATTTTTTTTTCCTGATTTCAGATTTTGAAATACCTTATATTGGCAGACCCTAACCAAAACGATCTTGTACAAAAGCTACACAATATTGCATTTAAAAGCACATTTAACCTAGATTTTGAATTGATTTCCCCGTTTTCAACAAAGCAACAGTTTTTTGCGTATTTAATAACAAAACTACTACATTTCCTAGCACAAAGCTCATTCATTACATGTCAAACTGTTGCCAGCTGTTGTCAACTTTTTGCCAGGCGTTTTTACTCACAAAAGTTCACTATTGAATTTCGATTTTAATAACAATTAACGTGACCTAGTAGGGCTTGACTAGATAAGTGTAGGACGTGCTATGAAGATGCGCTTTCCGCGTGTTTATATGAACATCACTTCATTCAACCCTTTTCGATCAGAATAACTAATACAAAGTATGCAATGGATATCAAACGATCCTATTGGTTGAAATCAAACACATCCATCGCTGTGCAGCTTCTCTGGTGGAAAAACTGCCTTTTAACATAGCTATAAACATCTGTAGTGGATCTACCAGATGATTATAACTGTAGCAGCTTCACCATAACATAACATTAGAAAGAAGAAAGAAAGAAAATACGTTTATTAAAAATTATTATTTAATAATTATTAATAAAATTAATAAACGTATTACATAATCAGGCTATAATGTTCCCACTGCTGGGACACAGGCCTCCTCTCTATGAGAGGGAGTTGGCCATAATCCACCACGCGGGCTCAGTACGGGTTGGTGGATGTGACATGTATTCGAATGTTTGGTTCTAAGTCACGCCGGTTTCCTAGCGATGTTTTCCTTCGCCGTTTTGAGAGCTGTGGTGATGAAATTAAATACACAAAGTAAAGTGCCTGTCTGGGTTCGAACTCACGACAACAGCAGCTTCACCGAGGGGTTTAAACTTCATTCTAAGGTTCCTCACTTTATTCCATTAATTTTATGCCTAAACATTCCTGGAACACATATTTTTAAATGACACCGATAAAGATGTTTATGACTTAGTAAACATTTTTTCCAGAACCTACGCAAAGAATACAAAGTGCGAGGCACGGGCAGTGGTGGTTCGTGCTGGGCACATCAAGAAGAAACAGCGTCGCACGTGCGGTCCCGCTTCGTAGGGCTGGCGCGACTCAGCCTGGCCGTGGAGGGGGGGGAGGTGTTCGGTCTGCTCGGACACAACGGGGCGGGGAAGACCACCACTATGAAGATCATCACGGCGGAGGAGAGGCCCACACATGGCAGTGTGAGTATTGTTACGTTTGTCATTCTTACGAGCATTTGAAAAAAAATGGCAGTTATCTGTGGCTTATGGGCCTTTTCGCACATGGGAAGTTTTGGCACTGGTTATCTGGTAAATGTTTTGTTGTGCCATGCAGACTGGCTGCCTCAAGAAGCACCTCTAGATCTAAGGTCTCTGGACATTTGCTCTAGATTATGGAAAGTAGTTTCGAGGTCTCAATTTGGTTACACGTGTGTTTCTTGCAGGTAATGTTGGGCAGTCAGAACATCGACGACTCGCAGACGTCTGCGTTCATGATGCTGGGCTACTGCCCGCAGCACGACGCGCTCTGGAAGAACGTCACCATCCGCGAGCACATCGAGTGCTACGCCGCCATCCGGGGCGTCAGCAAGGCGGACACTCCTCGGTAGATTAACTATAATGTGCCTTGGTCAATGATGCTTGTTGTGAAAGATGCATGAATGCTAAAAAATGTTTCTCATTTATTTTAGACATCCTTGCATGATTTTCCCGTTTTGGTTAACAGAAACACACTAATCTCCTATGCCGAGTACTTGCACTCGAAATAAAGTTTTATTTACACGTAGAAACTCGAAGACGAGGTTCGCCAAGCGATTTATTTGCTCATGTCGTGTTTACGCCCAAAGTGTAAACCATGGTGTAAACGATACGTGAAGCCATTCAAATAATTGTAGCGAGCCAAAATCCGTCGGCCAATTGACCTGGGTTCCGTCTATTAACAATCTACTTTTATACACAGGATAGTAGACGCGTACCTAAACGGTCTACAGATAATGGAGCACGCGGGTAAGAACGCAGACGAGTGCTCGGGCGGCACGCGGCGCAAGCTGTCGTTCGCGCTCGCCATGGTGGGCTCCCCGCGCGTCGTGCTGCTGGACGAGCCCTCCACCGGCATGGACCCGAGGAGCAAGAGGTTCCTCTGGGACACCATCCTGGCTAGCTTCCAGGTGAGGCAAACATTTTAACGTTCTTGGCTATACAGAAATAACCTGACCCAAGTAATTTTCTTCTCACGTAGAATAATTCATATTTATGCTGTGTTAACAATTAAAGTAAATATAAGTGAGTTCGAACCCAGGCAGGGACCTTACTTTGTATATAATTTAATTTCATCACCACTGCTCTCAAAACGGTGAAGGAAAACATTGAGAGGAAACCGGCTTGTCCTAGAACCAAAAATTCGAAGAAATGTGGCATGTAGCAACCCGCGCTAGGCCCGCGTGGTGGATCACAGCCCATCTCGAAGTAAAGATGCCTGTGTCCCAGCAGTGCACACATTATAAGGCTGATTATGCTTATAAGTCAGTAAGTCAGACAAAGTTGATAGCAGGGATGACTCTCCAGTGTGCTCCGACCTTACAATTATGGTTAAGTTCATTTCAAGCAAAAAATGTCAACTGCTTTTGATTGTCCCTATTAAAGTCCGTGTGGTGAACTTACTTATTTATTGTTCCAGGGCAAAAAAGGTGCTATACTAACGACACATTCCATGGAAGAGGCTGATGCTTTATGTTCCAGAGTCGGCATCATGGTCAAAGGCGGCCTAAGGTAACTGAAACAAACCTTTGCTTCGGTTATTGAGTCTTCATTCCAAAAACCACTTATAAATATTATTTTATTTTATTCAGATGTATTGGCTCAACACAACATTTGAAGAATTTGTACGGTGCGGGATACACGTTGGAGATGAAGATTGGGCAAAGTAATCAAAAGCAGGTTGGTTACATTAACAACCTTTTCCCATGATGATTGACATTTTCTTTAGTAGAATGGTGCTCATACTAAGGCTCCGAGATAAATTATAAGTTAGATTTATTTTAATTTCCTGTAGGTAATTAATACATGAAACTATTCGATTAGATGTAAGTAATACAGTTTTGCATCGGATACTGATTTGTCGGAGTAGGCAGACTCCACGATAGGCAACAATACTCCTTTCAAAACTGTAAAAATTTATATCCTAAAAATATATAATTATTCTTTGTTTCGATAATCAGATGATGGAGTCAGAGTCGCTGTCACCATCCCCGCTAAGATCGAATGTAAACTCGCCATCACTAGGAGAAGCAGATGAAGGTAAGTAAATTTTTGCTTACTTTTCAACATACATAATGCCTTCGAAAGAGTCATTCTCGACAGTCTATGCTATTCAAATCTACAGTCATAATTATATATTTTTCAGATTCATGTCTTGTTCGCTCGGCAGGTGGGTCGGGTGCGGGCTCAGTATGCGCGGAAGCGGAAGGAGAGGCGGAGGCGGTCGACGCCAGTATACACACGCCACTTGTAGCCGGCACGCCACCGCCGCCGAGACTGCAGCATCATCGGTACCTATGTCATACATTTACATACCGATACCAAAATCTAGCATCAGACTAGCTTAGATGCATTGTTATAGAATTTATGGAAAAGTGTCCTGAAGAAGTCGTATGATGATATTGTAGTAGTATTTTACTACCATTTTATTCTTCAAGTATAGTTTTCAAAAGCTATGTACTATTATTTAATAATTATGCTATAGTAACTTACAAATCTGTTTCTCGCAGGACGGAGTCCGGTGGTGGTGGCGCAAACTCAGAAGCGGTGATAGCTCTAGTTGGCCATATGTTCCCTGCAGCAATCTTAGAAGAAAGCTTCGCGGAGAGGCTAGTGTTCTCCGTGCCACAGTCTTCTGTCTCCAGCCTCGCCAGGTGTTTCCAGCAGATTGAGGACGGTAAGTTTTACTACTGGTCCCACGTTGGGCGCCAAGCAAAAGGTTGCTCAAGTTTATCAGTAGTATGGAAGGTAACTTAGTGAAGTGGGTAAAGCTCTTCATTTCATTGCGTATTGTTTCGTGCATCGCCAGTTATTTGCAACAGATAAAGGACCGTAAGCTAATCTAATAGTCCCATGCTGGGCGCCAAAAATAATTTGGCTCTAGTTTTAGTCTTCAAGAATGAGGAAGAACATAGGTGATAGGTTAAGTTCTTCATAGATAAGACTTTCTAGTTTTTCTACCAGTTTAGAAGCAGTAGTATTATACATCGGTCCCATGCTGGGCGCCATTAAATGCTCTGATTGAGCGTGACAGTGGAGAAGAGTTTTTTTTATTGTACAAGTTAAATGTGAAGGACTCACCACATTAATTATTATAACTTGTTTTATTTACAGCGAAAGAAAAACTAAACATAGTAGAGTACAGCTTCAGTCAAACGACATTGGAGCAAGTGTTCCTGAAATTCGCACAAACTGAGAACGTAGATTCATCAGACTAAGAAAATTAAACCGTTGATAGTATTGTAAGTATTACGTCACTGTTCTGACTTCGCTTAACTTGAAAGGTTAGAAAAGAAAACCGTAGATATGATTAAAATTGGTCAATGTTTGACTTTTTATGGCTTAGCGATTTGTTATTTGCTATTAAAAATCTTTGACTAGCAAAAATGTTATTGAATAGAAACTAAATAAAACTCTCATTCTCCTGGCTAGTTTAGTTGATTAACTTATTGAGCTAAGTATATCAAAGATATATTTTTGAATTGTTAACTGTTACAATGTTATAAGATTCTCCTAAATACGGCAGCTAATAATGCTAACTTAGAAAGTCATTAATGCTAAAGCATTTTTGGTTGTGAAGGACGGCCAAGTCAAAACAGTGAAGTATTTCGTGCTTTTTTGAAAAGAAAATGTAAAATAAGAATCGCTTCTGATATTACAATATTATGTAGTTCATCTATTTGAGTTTTGTTTATAGCCTAAGTACTGATAGGAAACTTTTGGTGTGTGTTTGATATTCCTACAAATTGATGCATCCATATTTCCTTGTTTAAATGTAAACACTATCAAATGTTCATTATTGACTTAAAAGCCCTATGTCTATTGTACCTTTAAAAATATATTAAGTAGACGATTTAATTGACTGCCTCGTTGGTCTATTGGTTGCAAGCGCTACTGTTGTGCATGAGCTTCTGGGTTCGATTCTCGCGTCGGGAAAAGTGTTATTAAGTTTTTCCATCTGGTATTTCACAGTAGCAGCTCGTAGTCTGGATTTGTGCCCGGTTAATGGCAATAGGCTCGCCCCTATCACATATGACTTAAACATAACTGGTGGCAGTGGCGTGCATTGGTTTTCAGAATAGGTAGGCAGGCACTAGGCCGGGGCTAGTCTAGTCAGATGCGGTCACTGAAACAGAAAACAAAAGTCTATTAACAATCTATTAACAAGAAAAAAAAGTTTTACAGCCGCCATCTTGGATTTTCATTTCGACCTTACTTTTGGCTTCAGCACCCTCAAAAACCATGAAAGCGACACCCATGACGAAAATTTAAAAAAAAATACAGCCGCCATCTTGGATTTTCATTTTGACATCACCATCGGCTTTAGCGCCCTTGAAAATCATAAAAACGATACCCATGAGAATTTTTTTTTTAAAAAATACAGCCGCCATCTTGGATTTTCATTTTGACTTTATTATTGGCTTCAGGACCCTCAAAAACCATGAATACGACGATGAAAAATTTCGTCTGGCGACTGCCTACCAGCCGCGCGTGTTTGTATGAAGATTTTGTTTTTTTGTTAAGTTTGATAATTTAGTGAGTGTGAAGCATACACACTAAAATGTAATTGACATGCTTATGGTGATTTATCGAGGTAGGCACTGCATAGATAGTTATATGCGTTTAAGCAATGCACGCCACTGAAAGGTACCCTATACCAATACCATAGATCACACCCCACACCCCTGCCTAACTCTTCGGACAGTAGAGACGATATTATGATTTAATTAGAAAACTGTTACAAAAAAAAAAAAAAAATTGTTTCTTATATTTTGACAGGGGAAATTATATTTCCCCGGGACAAACTCACAGTAAAACAGCACCAAAAGTTTTCAATCACGTCAAGGCTACAAGCTTTGTAATATTTCCGGTCGATGAGAGAATATTACCTAGGTGTGTAGACATAGGACATGTTGACTGTGTGACGTTTTATAATGATTTGATACGTTTATTAGCCAGTTGTATATTATATTAGGTACGCGGTACGGTAAGTATTGTGCTGGTTGTTTATAACCTATTTTAAAAAATTGTCTAAGTAGGTACCTACTTGAAACGTTTTTTTATCGCCATAATTTCCTAAGTATAAAAAAAATGGAAACAATATTTTAAAGTACTAAAGTACATACGTAAAAATCTAATGGGTCCAACATGACCTAATATGATTGCGGGTAACTTACACATCAACACTTAACCCCTTGTGTGCCGTAATTACAGACACAATTAAAAAGCCATTGTGTCTCACGTAGATCTACGTTCCGGCAGTTGAGAGGTTAATAAACTTTAATTTTACAGACGCCAGCACATCAAGCTACCCGACACTGTCAAATATTACCAATCAACTTTGAACCTTAGGCGTTAGCGATAAAGTTGAAAATCTATTGACAGATTGTAGTAGCTTGACGTGCTGCAATTTCACATTTAGCCTGCCTTATCTAGTAACATTATTATCCTATTCTTCTTTAATCGGTTTGATATGTTAGGTTGACCAACAAACACAATGCTTACGACCTTAAAAATAGTATAAAGTAAAAGTTCACTGCAGTCTGCATACGGTCTAACAGTGCCTAAGAACATATTGCTGTCTAACAAAATGTAAGTAAATCTTTACAACAAAATATGTGATTTTTAGTTTTAGAGGAAACTTTTGTGATTGATTTTCTAGTCGGCAACACTGTAAGTATGCTTCATTTTGTATTTGGAAAGAAAAAAAGGATAAAGTTTGACTTTACACTGTCAGTTGTTTGTAAAAATAACTAGTGAAATTATAAGTAGATAGTGATACCTACATAGTAGACAAGCTAGGTAGAGTATTTGTGACCTTGTAAAAACTCCGTCATTTTGAATTACCTATAGGTACCTAAGAAATGTTATGATCTGACAATGTAGTCATTCCCCTGTCAAATTAATATCTAAAAAATATTATTATCGCCATTTCTATGCTATCTCTTGATCTTAATAATCGCCAGGGAAGTGACTAAAGGCTCCCGCAGACAGGCACGACGCGACAGTGCGTCATGATTCTAGTAAAACAAAGATCGTTCGCACCGTCGCCTTGCGCCGTCTGCAGGAGCCTTTAAAAAGTCAACGGCACAAACCCAAATACAAAATGACGTAAACATAATAATGTTACATTAATTTATAGAATTTTACAATTTCATATATGTTGCTATGTTTCATAATGTCAAAACTACGTATATTACCTATACTGCGATTGTTGACAAGTTGTCTAAAAACCTAGTCTTAAAGTAATACGGACTATAAAGTATATTATGATCAGTTTCGATTACATTCGCCGTGTCGGGTGTGAGATTATTGTAGCGTTGCCTGGAGGCTGGTATGGCAGGGTAATCTATAAAAAATATATTGATAGATAGATAGTAGGTATCTACCAATATATATTTATTATCCTTTAAATTGTGGATGAAAAGCCGCTGGAAGCCAGAGGGAAAATGAAACGATCGGAAAGGCTTTGGTTATGGAGAGTTAGGCGCTAACCTAACCTAAAAGCGATCGTCGCGTTCATATGTCACTTTTTGTTCAGTGAACCGGAAGGCGCTTTTGGTTAGGACCGGACGCCAAGTTAAACTTTTAGGCCCAAGTGGGTCTAAAAGTTTAAAGGCAAGTGCCTTACAAATCACTAAATGCATTTAACGGTTAACGTATTTTAATATCATTCTGTCTCTGTCATTTTTAAACGATTGACAATAAAAGAATGATGTTTTGATTTCGTTTAGCGCTAAAATTAAATGCAATTAGTTATGTGGGATGCAAGTGGACCTTGGATTTATAGGAATGAAGCCCAGCCTCGCTTTATATTTAATAGTTTTCAAGGGTAGGTACATCAATGGTAAGTGCAATTATGTTTGTATCGATTTAATAAATAATACTTAATCCAATCCTTTTTTTACGCAAACATTTGTTTTAATATTTTCTTAAACTCCAGCACAAAAATCCAACTTTTCAACTTAAGGAATAGAATATATTGGGGTAAGTTCAGCACTGGGATAAGACCACACGAATGAAATTTCAGGCTAATTTGGCAATATTCTTTAATGATGACAACATAAAATGGCTCAGAAATTGATTAGTGCGATCTTAAATCAGCGAAAAATGTACCCCATCATACGGCATACCCCGCAAAAAAAGGGATAAGCACTCACCTGTCAATGCCAGTTCCAGTGAATTAACATAACTAAACCACCCAGGTTTAATTAACAAGTTAATTTAACAAACACTGGAACAGTTTTCCTTTAAATCGCATGTATTTAGCCGAACCTCTAAATATTCCCATTTTGCGATCCCAAAAATATTATTGAACAGCCTAATATAATTATTGCGCTTCTTTTTGTGAACCTCAAATAATTCCATGGTACAAAAATAGGTACTTTATTAGTCAAGTAACTGCGACCAACTTAGATGTAGCGCTCGCCGCGGCAACGTATCCAAATTACTACAACAAACTGAAAAAAAGCCAGAAAGTTAAAAAGAGGCTCAATTTTTTTTAAAGCGTGCATAATTAGCGGCAAATGTTTTTAGAGGTTCATTAATTTTAAAAAGTATCCATCATTAGACGGTCGATAAGTTTTTTAGAGGATCAGTTAAATATTTCCCCAAATCAATTCCAATAGTAGGTATTTATGATACCCAGCTATAACAATCTCCCAGCCAATGAATACTTATAGCTATTTTAATATTCTGTTAAAATATACCTAATTACCTAATGGACTTGTAAATGTTCGGCTAAACGTTACTCCAAAGAATGAGTTTAATGTTACTGTTGATAGGTTAAACATTTTAGGGTTAATAGGTATCAGTATTAGGTTAAGATCGCTTTTGTATCAGTTTTTCTCAATCAAAATCTACAATTTTATCAAATCTTTTATGTTTTGCTACTTTTATTGCTGTATATTATTTTTAGATAAACGACAATTTCTTTTGATTTTAAAAATGTAAGCTGCCTACTTTTTCCCGCCTTGAAATGTCAAATAAAATTTTCACAGACAAAAAACAACACCTATTGTAAGTTTGTTAGTAAACCTCTTTATTATATCGTTATTGGTCATAAACAAAGTATTTCGTTGCTTATAAAGCCAGAGGAATGAATATTGTTCATATCATGTTTATTGTGTTATTCTTTAAACATTCAAGAGCCGTGTTTAGTGATAGATACATCTAAAAGCAAGCCTATTGTGATTCTTAAAACAACACGATCTCCAATCGTTTACCTAAGAGAGGAAGTAGTCTAAATATCATGTGTTATCATTGTAAAAAGGGTTATTTTATAATCATGTAGGTATACTTAGATAGTGACAGAATACAAATATGCGTAAGATAACTAACAGTTTTCTTCAAACGGAAACGCGTTAAATTAACTAAATATTTATCTACCTACAGAATATCAGTAAAATATTTTTCTGTAAAATGGTTCCTCTACTGTCCTACTTTACATCGTCAAACAAGTTATTACTTCTGTCCATTTCATGTAACTTAGCGACCCTAACCTAGAATTAAGTTCCTCGAGCCTATACTTACGAGTATTTTATAGTATAGTACATAATATTAGTTTCATTTAAGATCATCTCTATCAAACTCGGAAGCCTCATCAAGACATTTCCTCTTGGCTTTAAGCATTTCATATCATTTACTATTTAGTTTTCCTAAAGCAATGGTACAATTATAATATCAGCTGTGTTAAAGATTTGATGTTAAGAGAAAGTGTAAAAGACTACAATTTGATGTGTGATTTTAGCTTTCGAGGGAACGAGCGAGACGTTGTTTACGCTTATTTTATTGATAAGTTTAATGTGAACATTTAACACTTAACATTAACGCAGGGTAATTTCGTTTACTGCAAATCCAGGGTCAAATTGGTTCTGTAAAAGGTAATCTGTCAAATAAGGTTAATGGTTACGGTCGTTGCTAAGATACTGAGAAACAGAATTAATTTTCAAACAAGTGTCTCTGTCAGTAGCAACCTAATAGCAACCCTATTGTAACATAAATAAAGATCAATGTGATTTTGACAGACTTGTCAGCAGCAGGCAACAATCCAACAACAACCTTTCAACGATAATAAAGATCACGGGATTTTGACAGTGCAATGCAAACTCAGAGGTAAAATAACTTTGAAAGGACTTGTAATTGAAACAGTCATCTAAAAAGACAGTTTTACTTACTATATATTACCTACTCTTAGATTTGCATCAATTACCTTCAGAGAGAAAACCTTGAAACGTATATATCCGAATAAACCGAATATCTACAATGTCTTGTTATTACGCCTTCTCAATGTTAATTGCTAAATCGTTCATAAAAATATATTGGTATTTTTATTTTCGCATCTAAATAGAAAATTTTAATGTAACTTGAGATTGACAAATCTGAGAGGTTAATAATTAAAACATTGACATTTAGCTGTATCTGGGTAAGACTGGATAGCTGACCTCGCAATATTCAGATAAAGTCCCTAAGTATGATAAATATCAGAAAGCAGCAGATCTATTCTAAAAATCTCATCGTGAAAACTTAGGTGAAGTCAATAGTGTCAGTCCCTAGGTTCTGGGGACCTAAAAAGGTTACTTTGGCAGAATCATAAAAGGATAACATTATGAATCATAATACGGCGAAGGCAGTCCGCGTTTTTCCTTTTTTCGCTGCACTACGTAGGTATAATCAAAGAGATTAGGATTGGATTTGGTTTGGATTGATTAGTATTTTAGCACAGACCACAAAAAAAAACCGAAAAATCCTTCACCAATGGGTTTTGATACGACTAACTTAACAGTTAACAGTCCATTATGATTCATAATGTTATCCTTTTATGATTCTGCCAAAGTGGCCTTTTTAGGCCCCCTGGTGGGATGACAGCTCACTTCATCCTAACACCATCTAAGTTTCATCTAGGTAAGTTTTCATGATGAGGTTTATATAGAATCGATCAGCAGGTACGAAAATAGAAAAGATCTGACAGTCAATATTATGTAGGTACACGTCGTGGTTATTTATTTAGTTAAGTAGTTAATTAATAAAAATAAGTAAATGCTGAAAAGTATTGTGAATTTGCTTTGGCTATGTGTAGGTAATAATTTATAAAATATTTATTTACAATGTGTGATTGTCAGGTGTGAATTATAAAATATTTTATTTATTTTTGTCAAATTATACCTATTCTTATCATTAGTGTTACGTACAATTATTAAATTAAATTGTGGAGTGGAGTTTTAGGTAAACTTTACAGATCAAAGGAAAATATGTTTTGTGTGTTTGGTGACTTTAGTGGAAATACTTTTAGCTAATGCGGATCTTTGCCCAACAGTGGGACAATATAGGTTAAAATGCGAAAATAAAAATATTCATAATAATATTAAGAAAGCCAAGTCGGGCAGTCTGTAACAAACGTGCTGTTACCTTTTCATTTTGTTTGTTAGTGAATTTTAGTCAATTAATTTAGTACAGAATAAAACATCCGACACGATTAAATGTTTTTTATTTTGTTTATTTAGGTAACACCACCAACCGAAGTCACCACCAACAGCACCTTCAAATAATTTTGTAACCAGCCTTACAGGTAGCTTTAACTCTGTAATTTTCAACCAAGGCTCAGGTATTCATTATTCCATACAGATACTCAATTACAAAACGATGCATTAACACGCATAGTTTTGTCCCTGGCACCAATTAACAAAATCATTAAAATTCATAATTTCTTTTGCTGATGTATTCAACCAGGAAAATTAAATACCTACATTAGATACTTATCCTTTGTTATAATTCTCCTGATAATTATTACAGAATTATATTACAAATTAAAAAAAAAATTGGATCCTTTTTCCAGACTGGGAGAAGGATTCAATTTTTTTTTTTGTTCGTGTACTATAAAAAAGTTGTTAGACACAAAAAATATTAAATTGTTCTCGTAAAGTTATAGAACAGTGGTAACAAACTTGAAAGTATTTGCAACAGATCTTAACAATTATTTAATTAAAATCTGGCTAAGATAAAATACGAACTAACCTAACCTTTGCCTATTCGTAATGAAAGTTCATTAACAAACGAAATAACTTATTAAAAATATAGGTACTACACGGATCCGTGTACAGACGCCAGCACAACAAGCTACTACAATCTGTCAAATTTCTTTCATAGATTTTTAACTTTATCGCTAAAGCATAAGGTTCAAAGTTGAATGGGAAAAATTGACAGTTTCGGGTAGCTTGTTGTGCTGGCGTCTGTGCACCACCTTTCAGGTTTTAAAGGAACGTTATTTTGTGTAATGTTGTAAAAGTAAGTTCAGCATCATTCTACGATGTGGGCTGTTTCATCTAAAGCGCCTTCTCGCGACAGCCACTTTACAAAATGTTTGAAAAGTGCTGAAAACTGACTCTAAGTCTGTCTCTGACCAGCGGGGTAATTGCGTAACACACTATCAGTAGCAATGGCTTTCATTTTGACAGTTCAGCAACATTCATTGCGTTGTTTAAATTATTGAGAAATAAAAATGGAAAAAAAAACAAACGTGAAGCAATGGATTAGCAATATCCTTCAAAATATTTCTGATTATGATTGATTAGGGTGCAGTGGTGGCCGTCGTAAATAGATATATTACGATAATTATGGAAAGTGTTTCGTTGAAAGAAATATAACGTAAATATTTGGACCCTCTTATAGTACCTAAACACTAAAGCTCACAGCGGGTCCAAATCGATTTTCGCAGTTAGCGCAGTTGATTTGATTATTTTTTTTTCATATTTTGATGACGGTTTTATCTGCAAGAGTTGGATCGAGGTGGCTCTAGAAAAGGATGCCTAGAAGGATTTGTGCGAGGTCTTTGCTCAGCAGTGGGACAGTGTACAGTAGGTACTTAGCCTACTAAGGGCTGATTTTTCCATCGCCAGATAACTTTTATTCGAGGAATAAAATTGACGTCTGACAGATTTTGTATGGAAGAACTGTCAAAAATTTTTAAATTATTCTTCGGATAAAATTATCTGCCGTTGGCAAAATCAACCCTTAGTAAAAAAAACATGTAATTAAGCTTTCAACTGTTAGCATGATACTATTACAGCTTAAAACAGAAACAATACCATTAATGATTCGTCGTTCGTCGTTTCAGCTTTTCAGTTGCCATAATCGCCACGCTTGGCAGGCGGGTTGGCGATCGCAGTATGGTATGATGGTGGAATAAATAGAGAACGCTGCTGCCCATTCTCCGGTAAGACCCTTAGTCGCCTTTTACGACACCCACGGGAAGTAAGGGGTGGTGCAATTCTTTAAGTCCGGCACCACACAGACGATGATTATCCGTGGTTAATCTAAAGTAAGTAGGTATTTATAGAATCATTATTTCCAACAACTGATATTTAACACATATGCAACAGCAACGTATATTAAGGCAAATTCAACTCAGATTACGTAAAAGTATATGATGTTTTTAATTCATATGTCGATGGTAGCTAGTAAATCAAAATATTATAGGTATGTAGGTGCCTACTGAGGTATTTGCGTATGACCATTGAAGACGCAACAGGTGCCACGCCACGATTACTTTTAAAACAAATCAATGGAGAGCAATAATAAAACCGCCTCATTAAGAAAACCTGCTGTAGGTAATAAACGATTGAGTATCGAGAACTAAACTAAATTTAAGTTCAGTGCATCTTTTTCTTTCTATTTCATTGTGAAAAGGACAGAAGATAAATTTTAGTTTAGTCCTGTCAAATTAATCAAGTTTAGACGTGATTAAAAACTTGCCTACTAAAATTACGTCAATATACGTCAGGCGCTGATTTATTTGACAGGAAAAAACTAAACTTTTCTTAATAAAATAGGAAGAAAAAGATGCACTGAACTTAAATTTAGTTTTGGTTTGTGAACAACAGAATCGGTACCAATAATATCTATCAGCGCTTACCTAAACTTAGTTGAAATTCAAAGGTATAAGTCATAAAAAAACAAATTTCTTTCATAAATCTATGGTGTATGTGGACGATAATAATCTTTTTTTTTTGGTGCGCTGTGGAACTCCCCATGGACTTCCTCCATCGTGGGCTTGACAGAGGGGCATGCCGGACTCTTACCGGCTAAAACCACCTCGGTGTTCCACCTCTACCTATGGCCGGGGGTGCGGGATTCGCATAAGCATTCACCGCTCTGACAAGTATCCCTTTTTTTTTGGGTGGGAAATCATCACAAATTATGACCCTTCCCGCTCTGGGCGGAGCGGAAGGGAGTGTCAGACTCTTACTGACTAAAACCCACCCGTGTTCCTTCAGTTGCCTATGCCAGGGGCCACGGTATCTCTTTCGAACAACCCTGGCGGGCATCGCCCTAGCAGGCCCCGTCAGTTGGTGCTGACATCTCCTTGAGGCGCGCGTGGAACACAACGCACCGTCGACCCGGGCCTGGTCCTTACCGGACGGCGAGCTGCCCATTGCTCGCCGTCCGCAAGCCCGCGCCTACGGTGGCCGGGAATCGGCTGTCGATTCCCGACGCCCAGGGCGTCTCCTGCGGCGGCTAGGCGGCGTGAGGGCGCAAGGATTGCCGCTCCCTCACGCGCTCCGCCTCCTGCTTCGCGAGCTTCACTGCTTCGCAGGAGGCGACAGCCTCCCATGCACTCTCGCTCCGTACCATGGCCCGGAGTAGGGCCGGACGCGAGAGATCGCCGCCGCCGATCGTCGCCGTGACGACACGGCGGTGCTCTGCCCAAGCTGGGCAGATCTCCACCGTATGCTACACCGTGTCCTCCGGGCGATCCACACATGACAAGTGGATACTTGTGGAAATATTTATGTTCCTCAGGGGATCCTGAGGAACATAAATATTTCCACGTTTTCCATATCCCGTAACAAACATGTGAGAAAAACGTAAACAAGACATCAAAAACTACATAACATCACGCGGGTATTCCCCAATGGGTTGGGCAGAGGTGTACCTATAGTAAATACCTACAGTACACACCCAGTCCCGCATTTCAACAGTCATGTTTAAGTCCCATATAACGTGCACGCGTTTGATGGCAATTACCTGGCCCCCAGAATCCAGACACCGTGCGTTTACTGAGAAATTCCAGATGGAAAAACTACACTTTTCACGACCCGGGAATCGGACCCAGGACCTCAGGAGCTCAGTAGCGCTGTGTATAGACCAACGATGCAGTCAACCTCAAAAACCAGTTTAATATTAAACAGTAGATATACGTACCTACCTAACTGTAAGTAACAATTGCTTTCTTTCAACTGAAAGAGGAATTCCTTGTTTTAATAAGTCACGCTTCAATTCATACACACTTTGCAGATTCATCATCGGTCAGTCGACTTCAGCTGGTCTATTCTTTAAAAACCTCAGTGTGAAAACTTATGTGAAGTGAGCGTGGAGTGAGCTGTCAATAGTGTCAATTCCTAGTAAAAAAAAACTCACTTCACCTAAGTTTTCACAGTGAGATTTTTACAGAATCGACCGGCTGAGCTGTCATTCCACCTGAGGGGCAATTCTCGTAATTTTAAGAACGTTCTGTCTCAATCTGTCAAAAATACCTCTAATTTTTATTGACGCATCATCTGCCTGGGTTTTTCCCAACTATGTTGGGGGTAGCTTCCAGTCTAACAGGCTGAATACCAGTATTTTTACCCGACTGCGTCAGAAGGAGGGTTATGTTTTTCGAGTGTATGTGTATATTTCTTTGGCACGCTCTGTAGTCTAAACGCCTTAATCGATTTCAGTTTGAGAGGTGCCGTTAGATTCCTCTTAATTGTGAGAGTGACACTGGGTATATCAAAATTGAAAAATAATTAAAATGGCCGATTTTTGGCGATATGTCTTCAAAAAGATTTCTCTAAACCTATCGAGTGGGGTATCAAAATAAAGGGTTTTAAAAGGTGATTACAAAAATATATATAAATTATATGGTTAAAAGTAATTCGAAGTGACAAATCGTAAAAAACACGTAGGTACCAAGAGCAAAATCGTTTGTGAAATCTTTCACATTTGTAAACTAAAAAGCTGGAAATAAAAAAAGTAATTTAAAAAATAAAAAACCCGACTGCGAAACTGAAAAGCTAAAAACAAGATCATTTTAAATTAAATAAAAGTTGGAAGCAGGCGGGACCCATACCATTTTTATTATATTTTCAAATTCAAATGGGTCCCGCCTGCTTCCAACTTTTATTTAATTTAAAATGGGCTTGTTTTTAGCTTTTCAGTTTCGCAGTCGGGTTTTTTATTTTTTAAATTACTTTTTATTGACGCAATTACTGGAATTGGCCTTTAGATGCTAGGGATTGACAGCTCACTGACAAGCTCGCTTCACCTAAGTTTTAACGGTGAGATTTTTACAGAATAGAAAAATAAAAGAGTCAAAATATCCATCAAGGTAGAGTAAGTTTATAGAGGGTCAAATAAAATTTGCTAGCGAAACTCCGCACACGTGTTAAGTACCTATCTATCAAGAAATAATGACGATAAAACAAAAAAAAAATACTGAAACAGGTCAAAGAAAGAAGGTACCTAACCGAAGGTATCAGAAAGGTCAGGGTGTGCTTGTAACCGGTGTGCGTGTATGACCTGTGTACGAACCTAAACGAAGCAAAAGGAGTAAGTATGTAAGCATATACGTAGGAGGTGGCGTCTTATAGTTTCTGCCTAGCCCCATGGGAACAAGGTGTATGTCTATGTAAACTCTTAATTTCAAGTTGGTAATTACAGTTGACTTGGTAAGTTGGTAACTACGGTCAACGGCGGCTAGTTACTTGAAATTATAAGTTGAAGTATCCTTTTCCATATTATTTTGTAGCGGTATCTTCAACGCCACATGCGAACATGCGTCATACTGACGTCACGCAAAATCCTGCATCTCGCAAGCAGAGTTTACAACGGCCCGACATGAATCATCGGGCACCCATCTGGTCGGAGGATCCTCCCTTTTCTATGGAGGTTGAGTGAACTTTGCACCCTGTTCCTCATACCTCTATAATTTTATCAGCGGAGTTTCGCTAATTTAATTTGGCTTCGTGTGAATAAGGTAGATTTAAAAAGATTTCAGCTACATTAGCCTAAACCGGGTTGCAGACCAAGAAGAGCTAAGCTAAGTTAGTCTAGCTTAGCTCACATAGCTGATGTAGTTTTTCACACTTGTGTAGACCGCAAACTATGAACAGAAGTATGAAAAATTAGCTCAGCTATGCGAGCAACCCGCTTTAGAACCGATGATCGTTGGAGTAAGCGCACTACGAATCGGGAATCGTAGGGAAGCTCTAGGAGCCTGCGACTCAGAGTAGGTGGAACGGTGATCGTCGAGCCAGGAGTTTGCAGGACGGTTGCGGAACCTGAGTCCTTCAGGTTAGGCGGAGCAGAGATGTTCACCGACACCACCAGTCGGTGGCATCGGGATGAGAGTAGCCGAGTATCGGGCAAACTTGTCCAAGATTAGAGAGGCTAATGTTCAGCAGTGGACAGCTTTACGCTGATGATGAAGAAATCAACACCTGCCGTCTAATCTCTTCACCACCCTTGGTTGACTGGTAGAGAATGCCTAAAGCATTAAGTCCACCTTTGTACCTTTTTTGTGTGTGAAAAGTTTAAATACTTATGTAAATCTGAGTGCTGGGCAGTAGTTGGCGCTAAATCAGGGGGCCTAAAAAGGCCACTTTGGCAGAATCATAAAAGGATAACATAATGGACAGTTAACCGTTAAGTTAATCGTATCAAATCCCATTGGTGAAACATTTTTCAGTTATTTTTTGTTGTCTGTGCTAAAATACCAATCAACCCGATCCAAATCCAATCCCAATCTCTTCGATTATACCTACGTAGTGCAGCGAAAAAAAGAAAAACACGGACTGTCTTCGCCATATTACGATTCATAATGTTATCCTTTTATGTGGCCTTTTTAGGCCTCCAGTGTAGAATAAAATCTAAGGGTTTTTATGGTTATTGTAAGGAGCTGAAAATTAGTAAGTCATTCTGAATCAAAGCCAATCAAAAAATGCTCTTTGTTCACGTGGAATCGCATCTCAACAGATGTACAATAAAGTTTCATTATCACACATATATTATGTAGGTAGTTTACTTACCAACGTCAAACTCTTACGGTTACGTCTGTTAAAAAATATTAAAGAAAAAAATGACTCTTACATATCTGAGTTGTGTCATTGTGTGATGCTACATAAATAAATAAGCTCGTCACTCTAGTTGCTAAGAAGTCATCTTTTTATTTACACATTAATCCGTAAATTAATATGCATGGGCATCATACATAAATTACCTAGTTTTTATACAGATATTTACCATGCAAACTTCGGAAGATACAAATTTTTATCCAACCCTGTTTTATTAAAAAATAAGTATAATAAAATTGAAAAAATGTACCACCGAAGTCAAGCCGCCTGCTTTGTTTCATCAATGCGTGGGAGTTCCAGTGCCTTAGGCATCTTCTGGGCACGCTCATTCCATCATAGACCTCATCCATCGCTTTCCATCAGACGTGATCAAGGTCAAGAGCGAGCTCATTCAGAAAAAAAAAAAGTATTGAAACGAGTGATGCCGAAAATGTAGTTTTTAGAAATGTCCGTTTGGCTGTTTATCAGGGGCCCAAGTCTGCTATTTTTATAAATTCATCATTTCAACACGATCCCACCACCATCCCATTGTCATTTTGCTAAAAGTTTGTTATCTGCTAAATTCCTAATGGTTGATCATTGGTCGGTCTATGGCACAGAAATTATACGATACCTACTCGTAACGAATTAAAAGCAATGACGTTCTAATGGTAGGTCACTGATCAAAGGAACTGTCAAAATTTTAGCAGATTACCGCTTATGTCAGTAATTCATTTTTCATTATGTACGAGATTACCATTCTATGCCATTTCTTTCAATGGAGTGTCAGTGGTTGACCATTGGAAGGTCATAATGACGCCATTATATTAGTAGATTACCAAACTTGTCAAAATCAACAATTATGAAATCAATGATAGACTATTCTGACACTATTGTAATAGCAGACTTGGGGCCCTGGATGTATGTCCCGGATTGGAGCAAAAAGGTCTGAACGAATTTGGATGACATTTGACATTAGCACACAGATGGCTTATAACCTGGATTAACACAGAGAAGTTCTAATCGCGGTAGTACTTTCCCGTGGAATACTTTCCGACCACCACGAGGGCGAACCCACTGGCAAAAGCTAGTTGGAAAAAAACTAGAACATGAATATTTTCTCTTGTCATAACTTATTGTAACTTGTCGAGACTTATTTATGACCTAAAACAATATATCGTAGATTTTAAGTGGAATGACATGTTTTTCCTGCGCTATTTATTAAAACAATGAGGTATTCGTTATTGGTTATTTTAAACAGTCGTCAGCAATATTTTATGCAATTTATAATAATACGTAGGTAACAGAAGAAGACACGTGCATATATTTCAGGAGATAATATTTATCAGGACGTAATGTCAAGCACATACATACATAATCAGCCTATAATGTTCCTGCGGACACAGACCTCTCACTTAGAGATCTAGGCCGTAATCCACTAAATATTAACACTTCAGTTTTTTTTAATCTCAGTTATTGAGCAAAATATTTGTTCAAAATGGCATTGTACTTTTGCTGTAATTTTGAACAAATATTTTGCTCAATAACTGAGATTAAAAAAACGAAGTGTTAATCGACTTTTGTTGCTGATCGTACCTAGATGTCTTCGAATTTTTGGTTCTAGGACATGCCGGTTTCCTCACGATGTTTTCCTTCACCGTTTTGAGAGCAGTGGTGATGAAATTATTTACAGAAAGTTAAGCCCTGCCTAGGTTCAAACCCACGACCACTCGTAAGTCAGGCCATTACCACTGGGCCAGCAGTTCTCAATGTTAAGTACCTGTAACCTGTACATTAACATTGGCAGTGACAGTCAGGTTTGCGATTTCTGGCTTTCTGGGTCCCTTTGTACAAAAAGCATAGAATAACAAACTTAGTAAGTCATCATCTGCCCAGCTTTTTCCCAACTATGTTGGGGTCGGCTTCCAGTCTAACCGGATGCAGCTGAATACCAGTATTTTACATGGAGCGACTGCCTATTTGACCTCCACAAACGAATTACCTACTAGGTAATACCTTGGTAAGTCTGGTTGTCAGACTTTCGGGCTTCTTCTGTAAAACTAAAACCACCCAGAGTCGAAGACATTACTCAGAGCGTTTATTATGGAAATTGGTGACAATTCATTGCTCCACGTCACTCAGATTTACAAACTGATGCTCCTTATCAAAATTCACATACAGCGTAAATATGTATACAGTAGACACACAGTAAACAATCATAAAAGTTGACAGAGCATGTTGTAGGACGTATAATTCCATGGCCTTCTGTTTTACAACAACAGTGGCGGAAGGTTAGATTACAATGTTTATTGTGCCATTTCTCCATGACTTTTGCAAACCAACCAAAAAAAATCGGGAATTTCACGTTCACATCACCTACCTACTGTTGAACACTGCGAGCGGTTCCTATATGCTGATGACCTCGCCCTGGCTACCCAAACCAATACATTTGGGGATGCTGAAAATATCCTAGAGGCAGGCTTAGAAGTCCTCGGAAAGTATTACGCGGATAACGCCCTCAGACCGAACCCCACAAAAACTCAGGCATGCGCTTTCCATCTCCGCAACCATTCGGCAAGACGCACTCTGAACATCAATTGGATGGGTGTCACCATTGAACACTACAGTAACCCTACCTACTTGGGAGTCACCCTTGACAGGGCGCTGACATTTAAGAACCATTGTCTTAAAATTAAGAAAAAAGTCGGTTCCCGTAACAACTTGCTAAGGCGCCTAACTTCAACCACCTGGGGTGCTTCACCTCAGGTTCTTCGGACTACTGGCCTAGCACTCTGCTTCTCTGCAGGTGAACATGCGTGCCCAGTGTGGCACCGTTCCGCCCACGCCAAGGAAGTAGATGTTGCTCTAAATGAAACCTGCCGCACGATTACAGGCTGCCTGCAATCGACCCCGATCAGCGCACTTTACCCCACAGCTGGCATAGCTCCACCACAAGTCCGAAGAGAAGTTGCATGCGCAGTGGAGAAACTCAAACAAGAGTCTGATACCAGACATCCACTATTTGGCGCACAGCTACCATCGCAACGGCTAATAAGCAGACACAGCTTTTTGAAATCGACAGCGTCTCTGTCAGGAAACCCGGCCGACACCCGTTGCAAACTGTGGCAGGATACTCTTCCCCCTCCTACTCACTACCTACCACCAAAGGAGCATCTCCCTGCAGGGTGTAACCTTCCGTGGCCCACTTGGAAGTCTCTGAACCGTCTCCGGACACAAGTGGGAAGATGTAAGTCCAACCTGGTAAAGTGGGGCTACCTTGACGGAACAGCAGAAGGGTGTGATTGCGGAGCTGAGTCACAAACCATGCTCCACCTCCTATCCTGCCCTCTGTGTCCCAAAACATGCAGTCAAAGTGACCTTTGCGCTGCCACTGACAACGCCGTGGAAGTGGCAAAGTTTTGGGAAAAGAAGATCTAAAATACAGTCGTGCCAGCGACACGAAGAAGAAGAAGAAGAATCACCTACCTACGTGACGTCAGTGTTATGATGTTGCCAAACTAATTTAGTGTCTCACCGCTGCGCGAATACCTCGTCTTTCTTCTTCAAAACCCCTGAATTTTCTACAATAGGTATCTCGCCGTCTACCCTGCAAATTTACAACCAGATGTGAGAGTTAGACAAATTTACACCTCACACCACCTTCGTCAATTGAGTGAGAATCTTTGTCGATCTATCCAGCCAGACATGTCCTGACTTGTCACCTCAAAACAGCTCCTCTAAAAAACATCAGACTTTAAGACGAGATCATTAAAACCTAGTACGTTCAAACTCCATTTTAGAATTTAAGGATTCTTCACTTCCGTGCGACGATACTTCGACTACAAAATTCGGGTCCTTAGTTCCTGACATCGCCAGATCACATGATTTGTATTAACCGCAGTTTTAGACTGGCCTGAAACCTGAAATAGGGGCGCTACTTAAGCCGAACACTTAAATTTTCCCCGTCACATTAGCAATGGTTAACCTGAGCCTCCCAATGAACATGTAAGATTAATCTCCCAGCGATAAGAACACCGTTAAACCCTGAATATTTAAACATATGTACCTAAATATAATAAATTCATATATTTTTTCATAATTTTTTTTTTTGTTCGCATACGAGAATTGTTGAAATGATAGTGTACAATAGAGCATATTTTATCTGTAAATTTATATCCTTTATAGGTAACACTCATAAGAACATAATAACATAATAAATCCGGTATTTAATGACTAATGACCATCAAAAGCCCTGCAATGTTGGTAACGAAAATAAGAATGACTACGACAATGCACCAATATCAAGGCTATTAGAAATGCCCGGTGTACTGCGGCAAAGGTAGTTGCAGCTTGCAGTGAACTTGCTAAACCCTTGCACTAGGCCACTTTATGTAACGGAACTTAGGGTGCGGTACAAATGAATTATTGCAGCGATATTTATCCCTATTTCTAGTTTATTGGAGAGCTCATATCATACGGATCGATATAAATCAAAAATGTAGTATCCGGAAGAGAACCGGAGTTACCGACATAGCTTGTAGTGTAAGCAAGCTGAAAAGACAGAGGCCATGTTCGTCGAATGACCGATGGCCGGTGGAGCGGACGAGTCCTGGAGAGGAGACCGCGTATCGGCAAACGTAGTGAGGGACGCCCCCGCTAGATGGACCGACAACCTTAAAATGGTGGCTGGAACATACTGGATGCAGAAGGTGGATGACAGGGTGTGGTGACGCTGCCTGAGGCGCAGCCTATCGCAGTCCACATCTGGACAAAGGCCTCTCCCCTTTGTCCAGCTGTGGACTGCGATCTAAGCTAAGCTAATTGATAGTATAACTCAAGTAGAGGTTCTTCTTTCTGTTCTTCCTCTATTTAGACAGTGCATGGTCTACAAAAATACGAGGAACTCTAACCGCGTATCCATCAATTTATAAATCATTTACTGTGCGTTGATGACGGGTCTCATGTTGCAATAAATAGCAATGTAATTAAAACGTCGTAAAATTAATTAATATTTGTTCCAGCGTATGTGTAGCCTCCAACCAATGGTTGATCGACTATTTTTAAATATTGGCTAAAGGTGTACATCCCACTGCTGAGCGTATAAGAAAATACAAAATGAATCCCACCCTTATTCTATTTATTAAAAACTCATTCGTATTTACATAACCTCATTAGAAACCTACCCAATAGTAAACAACCACACAATGTAATGACAAATGTTTACTAGTAACCGCTCTGCTTGTATCTTACGCCAAGTGCTATCACCTATCACACAGCAGCCCGGTGGCCACACATCGGCGCCCGCGCAGTAAAGAAACGCAACAGGGGTGTGCGCACGCGCAGACGTTATATAAAAGTACTAATAAAAAAACAGACGAAGTATTTTCTGTTTAAAATTACTGTTTAGTTCTAGTGAAGTGATATTGAGTTAGTTTGATAAATTAAAAGAGGTTTGTACATTTCAATTACTATTGAATTCACCCTTCCTAGGTAACTTTGTTAATCTATCGTGTACACACATTATTTTATTGAAGAATCAGAATTTAGTTATAGTGTGTTTGTTGAAAATTCTGGTACTTATTTCGTTTTCTTTTATAGACTTATTTTTATGTGTGATTATGTTGATAATGGTTGCGACAACCGGTCGGCTTTCTACGTCCAGTTTTCAGGACGACTTGGATATATTATACCCTACTTGATTTCGAAAGTTGATGATTAGATTTTTATTATTTCGAATATGGTGTTTCGATAATTCAGTTGTATGATGTTTTATTCCATCGATGCTTTATTGGTGCGATGTAACGTTTGTGCGAAAAATCCTGTTGCGAAAAACCCTACAGCGATTGCTCATTAGTTCGGTAATTTATTAGTTCGATAATATTATGTCGGTTCGAAACGCCTACTGTTATCAGTGACATTTAATTATTAATCTTATTTTGCATTACAGACGTTAAGGAAATAGGCACCAACATTCCATTTATTAAAAAAATGTATAATTCCTAGTTTATTATTTAGGTACAGCACATCAAGCTACCCTAAACTGTCAAATTTTCCTAATCAATTTTGAACCTTATGTTTTAGCGATAAAGTTGAAAATATATTAAAGAAATTTGACAGATAGTAGTAGCTTGATGTGCTGGCGTCTGTACATCAAGATACATTAATGGATTATATTTAAATATACTAAAATAATCCTAATCTACCTATACCTAAATAAGTTAAATAAAATATAATTGTATATACAAAAAAGTGCTTTATTTATGTTACGTACAGACGCTAGCTCATCAAGCTACCCGAAACTGTCAAATTTTCCCAATCAACTTTGAACCTTAAGCCATAGCAATAAAGTTGAAAATCTATTAAAGAAATTTGACAGATTGTAGTAGCTTGATGTGCTGGCGTCTGTACCTACCGCAAATTTTATTCTAAAAAACAACACCAGAAAATAAATTGGCATACCAACACCTAGTGTTTTACTGTAATAAAATATTTTGCGGAAGCAAAAATATTAAGTTTTTGCTTCCGCACTGGGCGAGGATTTAAAAAAAACATAAGAGTGCCCCAGTTGCTTTCTTTTCCGTGCATATCGAAATAGACGATTGAGGTATGACAGTTTTGGCTTTTGAGGTTTCAGGCGATTGGCTAGCAACCGGTCACTGATATTGTCTACGTTATCTTTGGCCCATGCCACAGCTAAACGTGGTGAATTTGTTACCTGTCTTCCTCATTTTAGGAATAGACGTGAAGATATGTATGGTAAATATTTAATGTATTTCCTTAACGTCTATAATGCAAAATAAGATTCTTAATTAAATGTCACGGACTACAGTAGGCGTTTCGAACCGACATACTATCGAACTAACGGTTTTTCGCAACAGGATTTTTCGCACAAACGTTACATCGCACCAATAAAGCATCCATGGAATAAAACATCGTACAACTGAATTATCGACACACCGTGTTCAATATATTTAAAATCGAATCATCAACTTTCGAAATCAAGTAGGGAACCCATATTACCATGGGCTAGAAATAAAGAGATCCAGGAGAGTTCCAACTTTGCATACCTGCTACCTATTAATTTTGATTAAAGGTTATTGGAGTTCTAGGGGCTAGTGGGACCAGGATTTCCATGGGGTATGATTATTATTATAACAGAATAGAATACATAGGTATTATAAAAATATCAATAGGTTAAGAGAAACAATGTCCTAGAACAAAAATTCGAAGACAAATTAGTAACTAACAATTATTCAACCAAATGTGCCCGCGTGGTGGATCCACTCCCTCTCACAAAGAGATAGCCTGTCTTCCAGCAGTGGGAACGCCATGAACTGATTATTATTCTTTAGATATAGAGAAACAATAGGTCAGTGGGTCGTCTTAGGGGATATCTTCTTGAAATAAAAACAGACACTATCAATCTCATCTTCTTTAATATTTTTGTAGTTGGCAATGTTCTTAGATATCCTAAGCAAACGCTTAGGATACTTTAAGGATTGTGTCCATCCATATTGTAGAGACTACGTTGACAGCTGTCATAAAGAAATCAGTGACGGATGATATACAGAGTCGACAGCTTTTGTTAAATCGACTAGGAGTACCCAAAGGGTCGGTTCAATATTCTTTTTTTTTTTACCCACCTGAGGAATTAAGAATCTTTTCAACACACTTGCTCGTAAAGTGGCTCTTATTGAACCGCTTTTAGGTCCATAATGCAGTGTATTAAAAACGCGTGCTTTTTCTTTACTTTAATCCACATGTGCTTTATTTCCACAGATAACTATTTATTTACCAGTCGGAGATGCGCGCTTTTTTAATCTCAGCAATTCACTTTTTTTTTTTTAATAGTCTGTATTGTCCTTGGTCCCAAAATTACGCAGGGACCTCGGAAAATTGAAGGTGAATGCGCAGTGGTTTGAAATTTGAAAATTTGAATTCAAATTTTCTTAGGTTTTTTGCAATTTTCAGGTCAGTGTCAGGTTTGTATCTTGATCAAAATATGATTTGCGACTCTAACAGGTACCTACATCTTTACAGAATTATAATCATTCGAATCATTAATACATTTTTCTTATGGAAAAGTTCTTAGGGAAAAAATCTAACTAGAAAGATTCTATTCTAATGACTATAATTCTGTAAATACATATACAGAGCGTTAGGTTAAACGAGGGACATACTTTGAGGGGAGTTAGTACTCATGAAAATGAGCAACTTTTACTATGGGGCCGAACCTGAAATCGCAAAAAAAAATCAGCTGTTCAGTACATTTTGACGAGCTATGCGAACATAAATGTAGGAAACGGCTGATTTTTTTTCGCGATTTCAGGGTTAATCCCATATTAAAAGTTGTTAATTTTCATGAGTACTAACTCCCCTCAAAGTATGTCCCTCGTTTAACCTAACGCTCTGTATATTATAGTCGCGAATCATATTTGATCAAGATGCAACCTGATACTGACCTGCAAATTACAAAAAAACGTAAGAAAATTTTAATTATCCACCTTAAATTGTCCGTGGTCCCTACCCGAAACCAAACGGAAAAGACCCTGACTGGCGTTCTATCATTGCGGATTCTCACTGAACTAATGTAGGTATATTTCTCTATGCCAATAGTACTTTCTAATTCCATACTAACTAAACTACAATTGTTTTTTTTTTACAATTTTTTTTACATGCTCTGTGGTCAGTGCTTTTATTTTATTTACACTTGCGCGCGCATTGCTTGCTAGTGCTGGCTATGCGGAAAGACAAAACTAGCGCGCCATTTTCCATACAAGTTAATATTTAACAATACAAGTATGTTTTTTTCCTCACAAGTGTGTTGAAAAACGTCGTATGAAACGCGTGTGCATTGATCATTAGACTCTCGGCTTTCTTATCGCACTCGCCTGCGGCTCGCGCGAATAATACCGCCTCGAGCATAATGATCAACATAGCACACATGTATCATAATGTACTATAAACGTACAGTCAACAAAAGAGTTACGTATGCAGGATCGTCGGATATAGTTGAAGTTTATTAAGAAACCGATGGATGTTGTCGACCGAAATTTAATTTCATAAATGAGCTGTTTGTTTTTTATTAATAAAATAAAATTTTATTCGAGAACATCCATCGGTTTCTTACTAAGCTTTAACTATATCCGACGATCCTGCATACTTATCTCTTCTATTGACTTCTCTTCTATTGAAATTCTAATTTTCTTAAGTTTTTCGCAATTTGCAGGTCAGTAACATGTTGTATATTGATCAATATATTCACGACCGTAATAAATATGTATTTACAGAATTATAGTCATTAGAATCAGCAACACAGCTCATTCAGTTAGAATAAATTGCCCTCAAATGTCATGATTTCATGAAATAATCATTGAAAAGAGTATTATGAACTTAGTGAGTTGAGTTGATGAGTTTAATGATTACAATTGTATGAATACATGTTTGTTACAGTCGCGAATCCTATCAACAGAAAATAGTAAAAAACATAAGAAAATTTGGGTTTCGCGGGCTTCCTTAGCGCTTATGAAGTTATGACTCGAGTGGACTGTTGAATTATTAAGTATTTTTTACGAGTTTACCTATGTTTGTACTGTTTAGTGCACGTGCAATCTTCAATTGCTTGTTCTATTGATATTCTCTTCAATTCTATCTCTTTCAAGAATTCGCCATGCGTCGGTTTATACCGTGAGTTGTGTTTTGTCAACAATAACATTCGATCTTATTGTCACTCCTATAACTATGTGGTACCTATGTTTAGAAGAATGGTGTGAACTTGAAAATAATCCATACTAATATTATAAATGCGAAAGTGTGTCTGTCTGTTACCTCTTCACGCTTAAACCGCTGAACCGATTTAAATGAAATTTGGTATAGTGGTAGTTTGAGTCCCAAGAAAGGACATAGGATAGATTTTATCCCGATATTTCCAGAGGATCGTCACTTATGCGGGTGAAACCGCGGGCGTTGCTAGTAAATAATAAATTGTTGTGCGAACTGACTGCGTTAATCGCAAATCTGAATTATGGTTATAGCCTCGAGATTTGAGAATGTACAGATTCCTTGACATCTTGAACACTCATAACTGCAGGTATCCACTCAACATAGAAAATGGCACATGCGTTAAAACTGTTAATAATTCCGTTAAATTCTCTATCTATCTAAAATCTAATATCTATCATGAGCTGTTCTTGACAACATCGTGTTGACACTCTAGCATAAAAAGCGGGACGAGTGTTTCATTTGTATTTACAATTTATTGGTTTACAAGCTGACCCGGGCAAACTTTTACCGCCTCAGAATCATTATCGAAATCAGTCAATCAGTTCTCGAGATATCATCAAAAAAGTCCTTTCAAAATGTATGAGAAAATGAATTATCTTCATAATTTTTTTTTCGTGTTATTTTCCCATTCCACTGTTTGGGGCGGACACAAATCTAACAAATCAAAGATCATAATAATCGGTCCAGCCGTTCTCGAGTTACTACATATGTATTATAAGTGGTGTAGGTAACTAACCGGAATTTGTTTTATTTACTAAAGTAAGTAGGTATATAGATTTTATTTTCATCTGCATTTTAGGTACCTACCTGTGATGGTATTATTCTAAATACTTTTCTTAATACCTGCCAAAGTTGATCTCAGTTTTTTTTTTTTTATGCGGATGGGAAATCATCAAAAAACCCACCCGTGTTCTTTCCTTAGCCCCTTTATGTTCCGGGCCAGCGGTAACCCTTTCGGACAATCCCGCTGACCTCAAAGTTCGTCTTCAGTTTTTGAAAAATCTCTATGCTCTTCTGCTGTTCGATGACATACTTAATGTTGTTCATAGCACTACCTAAACCCGCATTTAAGTCACGCTTTTCTGTGGCTTAAACTAAGTACTTAGTTCATTAATATCCCGGTATGAGTAGCGCTTTGATCGAATTGCAGCCGAATTGTTCGACAGTCGGCCAATAAACTAACTCAGTATTTACAGGGTTATTGGAAAAACACCATCAACCTCTTAAGAGGTCAATGTACTCATCATTATGAACAACTTTTACTATGGGACCAAACCTGAAATTGCGAAAAATAAAACAGCTGTTCCCTACATTTTAGGTCACACGAGGGATGAAAAGTAGGTACCTATACGACACGAGTGACATAAGTAATGTATTAATGCCCGGCGTACAACAATAGACTTACATGAGCCACACTTGAACGTACTTTAGCAGAAAGGACAACAAAAAAAAAAATGCCAAACAAATAAAAACGCTATTCTGTGTAATAGGATAGCGTTTTGACAACAACTTGACTTATGAAAATATTAGTATATATTAGCCTATAAATGACAATATTTTAACTAATTCCAGATACAATATCATTGCAGCAATACACACCTAAACTTAAAACCTCGTTATCTCAAAAATAACTTTTTGTGGGTTGAGTCCTTTTTGCGTCCTAATGTAACTTATTATTGGTGTCAATCTTTTGGCGACATCAGACCGTAATGAGAGGAGACTAATCTCAAATTCTCAACTATTTCTTTGATCTGCGGTAAAAATAATTAGTTACCGATATGTCACGCAAGTTCGCATGATGCACGTCCACTGTTCATCGCGTTTTTATTACTAGCGCGTGGTCATTCATTGTTTAGAAGTTTTGCACTATTCATCAGATTTCTTTGTTTAACAGCAAAAAAGAATAATAAAATCTATAATAAAGTTAAGTTACCAAGCGACTGAAGATCTTCTCAAAGCAATCAAATAGAGGTATTTAAAAACATAGGAGCATACATTCACACATTACACAATCAGCCACCCGTGCACTATCAACTTTTAAAAATTATTCTCGTTGTCCACCACTGGGGGACACTTCATGGTTTGAATAGGTCGAATCGGTCCCAAAACCAAATCGGGGCACCCCCGACTTCACGTAGTCTTTTGACTGCCACACCTAGAGTGTAGGTATAGAAAAACCGGAGGTTCGAAGGGCCGAGGGGTTGCTCTTCCCGCAGCGCCAGAGATGATGCACCAGCAGAAGCAACTTTAAAATGTTTTGAGGTTAGGTTACAATAAATAGATAGGTGACTACATGAAATTAGAGCTTTCATTGACCATTATTTGATGACAATAATAAGGTAATTTTATGTTCAATTATAGTAGATTCACTCATCAATTACTTATGCTAAAGTATAAAAATATAGGTGTCTACAATGATATAAGTGTAAATTGGGTGACTATATGAATCAACTGCATCTATAAAATAATTTCAATGCGTGGACATACACAAAAGTTGCTTAAAAATTATCACCATGCTGCGTCATATCAGTAGCTTGTTTTACAATATTATGGTCGCTTCAAAAGCATTTTTTAGACGCTAAAAGTTCGTCGCTGACCTATTAATTATTTAGACAACTAATTATATTTGAAGACGAGAATGACTTTTAAAGAAGCTGGCCCGTAAATAAGCAGCATAAATGTAGTAGGTAGGTATATAGAATTTTAGTTTTTATTATTATTAAATTAGGTACTTTTATTGTTTATTTTATATATTTTTTATAAGTTCACCATATTGTAGCACGTTCGAAAATGTTGTTTTTAATGTCACCTAGACCACGCACAACGGACCCAATGGGAGTCTAAGGCCCGTATTAATAAACCTTCCTCAATGACGTACCCAAGTGCGATATCATTTGATACGTCATTATTGCGATATCAGCATCTCAAGATCATTGCTAATTAATAAACACATGACAACAGTATCTCAGTTACCAAGATCAGCTCCTCAAGATGCTGTACTTGAGGGCTTGATCTCGTGAACGATTACGTCACATTGACCGAAGTTTAGAATGACATTCATCACATTTCGTTCATGATGGTTCTTGCTATGTCGTAAGATTTATTGAAATACTTGTATTTTGTTAAAATTTAAATGAATAGCGCTGTATCACGTTTTATAGAGTATAGTTCGGAAGCGCCCCGATCACACGAACCTTCGCCGGCTCGCTATCGGGTCCCATCGTACCCAAGAATGACGACATACGACACCCTTATTTGATTATGTAAATATTTATTATGCTACCCATTAAATCTTAAGAACGTGCGTTAATTAGGAGTGTTGGATAGAAATTTCATAATACATATGTTCATATTTAGCGCACAAGTTTATTATTATTAATTTACCTTGAATACATTCAAGTTCGTAAATACATACGAGTAGTAGTGATACGCTGGTTCTGGCGCACCGATCTGAGGGCGGGTGTGCCAGAACCCCAAAACCTAAAAAAAAAAAAAAAAAAAAAAAAAAAAAAAAAAAAAAAAAAAGTTTTGGGGTGCTCTGATCACGTTTCTGCGGTCCATTTTTGCGTAGGATGCGCGGTTCCGGAGATGTGCAAATCAATTAGCTGATTTATCTAATTGATTTCCGGTGCTACGAACCCTCATTAGTGTTTCATTGTTAATCCTCTTATCTATTCAACCTCGTGCACCCTCATTAGCGATGCATTGTTCGCCTAATCCTTGCATTCCTTGGCGTTCTTATCTACTATTACTCATTGCTAACCCTCAACTGCTTTTCTGAATCATCAATAAAACACATTCCTTCATTTTATTACAACATTTTATTTCTTATTTTCTACAAAATATGTGCGGAACATTTCATCCACTAAAATATCATTGTACAGTGTGTTCCCCGTAAATATGTTCGTAAAACTATGCATTGAACATCCCTGAAACTTATATAGCAAATACATTAAGCAATATTCACCACACACTGAAGTCCAATCATTCTGAATCCTATCAACATTCCAGCCCCATCTTTTGCAATTCCTTTTTAAAAACTCGAGATAATATTGCGTAGGTCCTCGTCCATATGAATCAAAATATTGACCGATGCCCTTCGTATCGATATGTACAGCTACCCAGTGTGAGCCTGGTTTATCATCCGTATCCAAATTGCATATTATATACGTCGGTACATGGGTATACATAGGTAGTCTATTAGCAGCATAAACATTTTTTTCTAGACTGGGATGGATCTTTTTTAGATGTTGCTGTACTTCAAGTGTATCCATGATATTACTGCTATTAGCAGATTATTACAGTACCAATCTGTTCAATGGTTGCCATAGGAATGTTCAATTATAGTGATTTTTGTAAATATATCGCATTCTTTTGAGTGACTCAGAAAACAAGCTGATGCCTGATGGGAACAATGTGCGATAACTTTGTTGACTCATAGAGTCACTATCAGTTTCGTTGAACTTAGGAATTTGCTTTAGATAAGAATGGTGCTATATAAGAGCGAACAGTTGCAGTCATGAAATCAGTCTATGGTCGTTTGACCACAGTGAATTGTATACCGATACTTCGTTTGTGGTACTTCAGCGCATCAATAATCATGGAGGTAAGTGTTTATTCTATTGACAAACTTACTTGTATATCTTTTGTTGTTCTTTTGTTATTTCCTAACGTGTGTGTGTGTGTAATCACAATGTAAACAAATTGATATTAACATGATATCTCTGTTGTTGCAGAGATCATTCAGCTTCGCAGACGATAATGAAAATACCTATAAACAGTATTACTACTCACCGCTCTCCCCTCAACATGAAGAAGAGGGCGATGATATCGTCATTAATAACACATGCGATGGTGGAAAAAGGAAATCGCAAGCGCAACCGATTGATAATTTTTTTGAAGTGATGCCAAAAATAAAAAAGAAGAAACAGTTATCGTCAACCGTGGCACGAGCCGCTAGAGATGGTGTATCATACATTTCTACTAATTCTGACGACGGAGCCCAAGCGACGCATCTCATAAAAATTGAAATGTACGATATGAAGAAGCTATGTAAGATTCCAACTACCGATCATTGGAAGCACGCTACCACGAGGATTAAATATTATGTAAAGAATAATAAGGATAGCATCTACGACAACACAAACGGCCTCGTATACAATATTACAAAGACAATAGCAGAAAGTGAAAACGTTAAAAAAATACTTTTTTAACAATGATAGCCATTAGCTGATTAGTGAATGTGATTCTGTTTACTTAAATTACTTCTGTGTACTCATTTATATTAATAATGAGGTGTGTACAGGGAGCTGTCGTCTTGTGATGCTGAGAGAAAGCCAACAACAGAAGGAAGAGATGAGTGTGGTACACGTGTACAGAACACGTCATTGAATAGCAAAGCTACAACACTGAGTGGAGAAGAAAATGAGAAAAATATGCAGTACACAAGAGCTGAATATCCATTCTTCAGTTCAAAATCTAGACGGTTTCTCAGTTTTGAAGGCTGGCCTCTCGTTATGCTACAGAAGCCTGAAGATCTTGCAGAGGCCGGTTTCTTTTATACCGGCCACGGAGACAGGGTCAAGTGTTTCCATTGTGGTGGCGGTTTAAAAGATTGGGAAGATGATGATGATCCTTGGCAACAACATGTTCAGTGGTTTAGTCAGTGTGCTTATGTAAAGTTTAAACTCGGACAGTGTTTTGTATAAGACTAAATGGAGGTTTTTATAGAAATAAAAAATGGTATACTAAATACAATTTGTTTTATTTAATTTTATAATGTTTCCCATAGTTACATAGACAACATGCATTACACATAACACATAAATCTAACACACAATATAACCTTAACATATAACCTTAACTACTATAGTCTACAGTAACATTTCTGTTTTTATCTATTTCAATAATGTTATCAAACTCAGCATAAACAATGCAGTTAATTGTTTGTATTAGTGAGGATTCAAATCGTACTTCTAATCTTACACTACCATGCTTTATGAGATTCCAATGAGTTGATGAGTTAGCTGATAAATCAGGAGTTAAATCAAATGCTAATAGGCAGTTACCTTTGGCATATTGTTCATGAGAGATTGCATTTCCTTCATTAAGAAAGTGGATACCAGTTCCCGAGAACAGAGTATGATATGCTGATGTAAATATACTATTATTAAAAGATGGTTGCAAAGCTTTTGAAGGTATTTGTTGACCATCAATATATAAGCTGAAAGAATTAATACCATAGTTTTCAAAATTAAATGGATTTTTAGTAAGGGAACCATTAAATGCAGAATTATTCACAAACCCTATTATACATCTTTTGGGTACCTGTCCTAAGAATATATTATCAAGAGTTTTTCCTTGAACACCCGAAGGAATTGTTAAAACTTTGACTTCAGCTCGAGTAATAGGATATTTAGCAGTAGTAGAAGCCAAAACTTTCTGATGTGCAAGTAATACACTTGGATTAATTCGTGCTCTTCGGACAATAAGAGTTGCATCTGTAATGCAAACTTTAAACTTTACATCGTTTGACCCAGCAATTAAATTAAAACTCTCTCTTGATCGAACTAATTTTACACTCATTTCAACACCATTAATTAGAAATTTATCTTGATTGAAAATATCACCATGAAGATGTCCAATCATTTCTATTTCCTTACTTTCAGTAACTAATTCTTGCCTTTTAACAAATCCTATGTTTTTACCATCTGTAGAATCCATTTTTCCTGCTGTATCCTCATACCAAAGACTACAAGTAAGATGAGATTGTTTAGCAGCAGGAGCATAGTTTAAAAGGGTTTCCATGTATGCTCGATAGGCATAGGTATTATTAGGTGGTGATACAAGTTTTTGGTTTAAATAAACATCAAGTTGACTAAAAAGTGAGTGCAACCAATTATTTACAGGTGCTACTACTGTAGTCGATACCAAGTTAGTTGAATCTTGATTTAATACTTTTGCCTTTATGTGGATTAATGTATGAGACAAATCTATGTAGTCATCGCCTGTACCAGGAACTTGAAACTCGATAGGTCCATCATCAGCAAGAGATGAAATTGGTTTATAGTGTATCCACAATCCACTTTCAATGCTTGTTTGTGTAGACGGTAGTGCAAACAAATCCAATTCTGACTTAGCGCACTCACAAGAATGATTATGAAGAAAAGACATATTTAATTTGAAAATATATCTTTGATATTCTTTGGTTTTAAACCAAGTTTTTTCGCAGCTTTCACTTTAGCAGCTAATTGTGGAATGAACGGGGACCGTCGTTTTCTTTTAGTTATATACCCAGATCCTGTCATGTTAAATCGATCAATTTTATCATCAGCCTTTCGTTTTAAGTTTGTACTAACTTGCTTTAGACGATCTTTTATTGAGGTTTCCATAGGACGCGCTTGAACCATATCCGATAAAAGACCAACTCCAGCGTTTAATGCCTCCTTACCAATCACTCGAGCACCACTTGAAAGTAAAGGTAAAACTGATCTAAATAAACCCCCTAAGAAGCTCCCAATACCATGACCGCGTTGATATGGTGAACCCTTATAAATTACTCCAACTCCTGATCCAGCTTGATGTGTATAATAATTTTCATATGGACAATTATGATGATCACGAAGAGAATACATTATTATAATTTTCGGAAATGTAGTTTAATACACACGGTTCCAAACTGGAATGGTATTTTTTGTCCTGTGCTCGATCTTATATCTATTTCCAACGTATCGAACTCTCTTCGCATAACAGGTAAGTAGTGAGGTGGAGAGAAAACATACATTTTATTTGCACCATAAATATATTTTGAAGGATCTAATGAAATTATTCTTAATAAAGGAGTCATGACATCGCCCACGATCTGAGGATCGATTATGTCGCAATACACAAATAGTTGAGATGGTAACCCTAAGTGTAAATTAGCAGGGCACTTTCCAAAATTTCTTTCCAAGAGATTTTTATTTGGTTCATAGCCTAGTTGTAAACTTAATTTGGGTGATAATGTAACGGATGTTATATTTTTATCCAAAACAGAAACATACACAAATTTTGTTATTTCATCTTGACGAAATGTTAATTTCTCTCTGATACCATTTAACGCTTTTAAAATATGCTCGACGTTATCATAGTTGGTAGCTAGAATATGTTTTTTGTAGTACACTGTTGAGGGTTTATCTTCAGTAGGCATTAACATGGTTTTTGTAATGTATATAACATTTTCATGATCTTGAACAGTAAACATTGTACATGGATATTGAAACTCGACAACTCCAACCGACCATTCACCTTCTAATTTAATAGCTTTTGGTAATTTTGTTGAAAAATTTGTGGTCTTGTTATCAGGAAAGTAGTCCATTGAACTATTGCTGAGCAAAGTTAAATAAAAACTTTCTTTATTCATATTTCTTTTAAACTAGAAGTTAAAACCCAACTGTTAAATTTATCTGGATAACCTCTCCACTTCACTAATACTTCTTTTCTGTGGCCAGAATAACGAGAGTCAATTATTTTATCTATTTTATATTGTGAGGTGGGGTTGTAAGTGACCTTCTGTAATTCTCTTTCATAAAAAGTACCAACTATTGGTTCATTTTGTAAATCTGTTACTGTATATACAACCCATGGAGATCTATCAATTATTGAAGATATAATAAATATTTCATCACTCCAATTTGATTCATACCCTTTTTGGAAAACATGTTTATATTTAGTTATTCGGACATAATCACCCATATTAAATTTTGGTTTTGGGTGTTCTAAAGAAAGTTTGTTTGACCTCCTATCATAAAGATTAGTCCAAACTGTCATAATATTGCTGGAGTTTACATCAGATGGGCACATCCTAATACTAGAGTGAATGCTGTGATTATAAGAGTATATTAAATCTTGTAAAACATCTATGTATCTATAAGTATTATTATGAGTGAAATAACGCCACATTTTCATTTTTAGAGTTCTTTGAAATCGCTCAACAATACTGGCCTTAATATCAGGATTGTTGGTGGTATAGTAATTAATCTTTTTGGATTTAAAGTATTTTTGTACATCTTTTGAAACAAATTCTGTACCTTTGTCAGATTGTATGTGAGTAGGTGTTGAATTACTTTCAGTAAATATACTTTCAAAGCATTCCTTAGTTGTTTCTGAGTTTTTTTTAATCATTGATCTTGCAAAAGCATATTTACTAAATACATCAATAACACAAAGTATGTAGTTGAAACCATCATTATATTGAGAATAATTTCGCATATCACTTAAATCAGCTTGCCACAGTTCATTAATATTCGATAGAATGTACCTATTACGCGGGAATTTTTTCCGAATAGGTTTATGTAAAGTGTATGTTTCTTGTGATTGTAACCATTCCTTTACTTGCTTTTTATCCATTTTACCCTTCATGGCTTTTGATAATTTATCAATACTACTAAAACCAGCGGGGTTAGATGGGTCATAATAAATTCTATTAATTTCTTCTAGTACGGGGTCCATTTTTCCCAATCGACCTTTTTACGTATTTTATTTATAAATTTTTTATCTCCACTGTTCGGTGTAGAAAACTCTTGATCTTCAATCTCCGAGGTTTTGTTCAGATCTTTTGCTTGAAGCTGATTAATAAACTCACATCTCTTTGGGTTTCCGATATAAGTGAGTGGTACTTTAATATCTTTTAATGCTTTAGCAAATCTATCCCACCCAACTGGATCACTTCTTTTTAAGGGTCTTAGTGAATCATTTATTAAATCAACAATATTACTTCCAGGAATTTTTTCATTATCAATTATGACTGTGCCTTCATTATCCCAATGTATTTTACTTTTATTTGTTCCAACTAAGTTTAATAATAACTCAACTTTTTTATTATAACTTTTTGGTATTAAACTGAGTATTTGAGTTGGTGTGTAAAGCGGATTTGTGTTATTTTCTTTACTTTTCATGGATCCGTTCTCCTCTAACAAAGATTCAGCATCAACTATACTTTTTAGTTCTCTATCTTTATTTATAAAGTCAATTTTAGACTCATTTAGATCTTCATTAGATGTATCAGAATAAATTGGTAATCTGAGTGGTGGTCGATCCTCTTCGGTAAAGTGAAGGTATCTTTGTAGTGTTTGTAAATATAACATCCACTTCTTACGGTCTTCCGTCTTACTATTCATAATATTTTGCATTTCAATATCTAATCGAGACAAATTACTATTAACCTTATTTTCTTGTTTTAATTTTTCAATCAATCCAGGTTCAATAAGTATCATTTTCTTTGCATTTTCCATGTTAACTGGCTAGTCCACGTACTAATCCACTCAATATTGCACCTAATATTATTGGTAAGAAAGCCCCTCCTTTTTGTATGATTATATTTTTTCTTAGTTTATGTTTACACTTATGCACCAGTTTACGGAGTATATTTTTGTGTTTATTCAATTTTTGTTTATCTTGATCTTTAAGAGGTACTTTTCCTTGTAAAACGTTATGAATACATTCACAAATACAGTTTATTTCTTCTTCATCACATGTTTTAAGTAACGCTTTTTGATATTTTGGTTTAAGCGTATGCAAAGCGCTTAGCAAATGTTTATGCGTTGTGAGTCGACGATGCATCATTTAGAAATGATTTGAATTGTTTGATTCTTGATGTATTTAAACTCTTTTGTTGGGACGTAGACTGTACAGTGTCCATTAAATGGGAAGACATTTGTCTTGATGCGACAAAAATCATTGGTATTCTGTTTTAAATCTACCATTAAATATCCATGCGCTTCTAAAGTTGCATCCCTGTAGGCATCTTCAATGAATTTTGGGTTATCTGGCGACACTTGTCGTGCTAAATATCTTATTTGAGTTTTATCTCGAGGGTTTTTAAAATATATCATATAACTTGAGTTTAAAGAAATGTCTCTTTGACCTTTACCCTGATGAAATAAATTTTGTGTTAAATAAAATACACTAAGATTCCTATGATGACTACCTTTTGTAAATATATCCACAATTCTTCCATCAGTCTCTCTCATTAGATCATCAATAATAACAAGATGTGGGTTTTCACCATCAAACATATTAAGATTAGGAATTCCTTGATGATAGTTAACATTTGGTAAATTATATAAAGGTTGCATTTCATCAAAGCACCATGTGATCTGGTTAAAATCACAATTACATATTTTTTTAACTGATTTTATGAAATTTGTTACAAAATTTGACTTCCCACATCCACTTGGCCCTGCCACAATAGCAGTAAACGGATGGATAAAGTGAAACATTTCACACGTCTGGAGTTCAAAGGGATGAAATAAAAAATGAAAATGTTTTTGTAAAAATTAAGTATATATTGCTAAAATTATATTAAACATAAAATTGATGAAAAAAAACTATTATTCATACGCATACTATTTCTAACACAATTAGTACTCATCAGAATTTTACAATCTTCTCAAATGTATGTTCACAGTTTTATCATTACTTATATAACATTATTTACAATCGAATAATTATAACTCTAACACAATTAGTACATCAGAATTTTACAATCGATACAAATTTTGTACATACACAGAAATAAAAATAAAAAGTTGACATCAACACTTAGCGTAATTTATAATGTCCCCAAGCCAATGTATCAATGTTGTTGTCCATAATACATCGTTTGGTATCATTATATGATAAAGATGCTTTATTTATTTTTTGTGTAAAAATAGTGTGTTTGATTGACTTAAATCGAAGCATACTACAATATTGTACATTTTTATTAAACAAACACGATTTGTAATTTTTCATATTCATTTTGTTGGTAACACTTTTGTTAACCCCTTTTGCCTTTGCTATAAATTTATCTTCTACTTCCAGGGCATACATTTTTGATCGCAACCCTACAAATTCCCTCAATACTTTACCATTATTCTCGTCTTTAAAAAAACCTAACTTTTTTTTATTTATGTTTGGATAACCGTAAATATTATTTTCTGGATAATCTGATGTATCAAAATAGTGAAGTAGATCTGGTTTTATATCCTCATAAAAATTGTCTGTAAAAATTTGATATATCAAACTATCGGTATCGGTGTACAATAACTTAATTTTATTTTTAAACTTTTTAATCATGTAGTTATAATGAAATTCATACATAAGGGTCTTAGATATATCTAAAATACAAAATCCTAAATAAATTGGCTTATCATAAATTAATTTTGTTTTTCGTAATTGTATTGCGACTAAATGTTCTGAAAATATTGATAAACTATGGAATTCTGGTTTTGCAATCAAATCCTGAGCACCTAAAACTTTACCACGATTATCCCAGTGAGTTAGTAGTTTAACGTTTACTCTTTTTTCAATATTTTCCATAGTCTTACCGAAGACAGAATTGTTCATTAATTTAAAAAAGTCTTTTTCAAAGTTTGATTTGGCTAACGTTCTCAAACTAGTATTTAAATCGATGTATTTCTTTAACCAAGAACTCTGTTTAAATTTTAAAATTCTATGTACTTTAATTAATATCATTCCCATTTCAATGCATTGTTTTAAATTCCTGTAGTGAATGATGTATTTATTTTTATTATTTAAATTAGGAACTAATTTAGTTTCTGTAGTGTTACCCACACATATGTTTTCAGGACATAACGGAAAGTCAGAATGTAAATTATGAAGTTCATCAGGATATTCCAAATCAACTTCTAAAACATAACCAAAATCAGACGTATCCGACACATTATAATCCGTATTACAATTAACCCATTCGAAACCACCAACAGGAAGGGATTGGGACATTGCCCAACCATACAAATTATTCGCATCAAAATATGTTAGATATGAATTAGGTTTTTCACTATCATAATCCTCCATGAATTTGTTATTTGCTCTAGCAAAACGATTGCTACACTGAGATACACCCCCTGTAATACCAGCTTTAAAAAAAGCAATTTTGTCATAGTCCGTTAACAATTCTAATTCTATTTTCGTAAATTTTAACATTGCGTCCCAACTTAAACCTGGAGCAGTATAGTAATGGGCAGGATCTAATCCGTAAGTTTTAATACAAAGCTTTCTAAAGTTTTCGAACACATCGGTCAAAAGTAAAACATCAGTTTTTAAATACAAATTGGAATAATCAGACATACTACTACACTTAAAATGTTGCCAAATATCTTTTGCATGATTATAATCATCATTTGAAATATTCGAATCTGTGAGTGAACTATAAAACTGGTGTTGATCAGGAAGTGATGGATGTTTCAAGCAATCACTATTACGCATAAATTCATAAGGATAAATACCTTTCCGTCTTAAACGTAAAAAATCTTCATTATTAGGATAGTTTCTTTTTAGTTCTGTAAACTGATCATCATTAAGATTTTTAGCTAGTTGATCTAAACTACACGATAAAAATTTCAATGAATCTACGAATCTTAAAGTTACTGGTTGATTATTTATTGTTAACTGTTTTGAAAATGATATGTATCGTTCTTTATTTTGTGGAATAACTTCAATTTTGCCATCATCGAGGTTTAATGCATGGACAATAAAATGAGCATCGTAGTGACTGAGGTTATGTAAAAATATTGGAACATGACGAGGGGTTCTGAACTTAGAACTACACACTTGATGTGCAACACCCCTTAAACTACCAGTGTGCCAATCAAAATCGTAAAAAGGATCTTCATTTAACTCAGTTTCACAAATATGACATATGTTTGAATTTGAAAATTTAATTTTATCTTCATCTGATAATGGAACGGGGCATTTTTGGAAGCTATTTTTTTTAACTATTGTTTTCACATCTTCACAAAGGCGATTCATAAACACTTGTGCACAGTTTGGTCCACTGTACGTCTCATATTTTGATAATCTGTTATCATATGAACATTTAATGTAATATCCGAAACTATACACTTCATGTTTTTGAATATTCATTGTACTAGGCTTGGAGGGATCGTTACTACATGATTCTATCGGATTCAAAAAGGCCTCAAAGTCTGCATAAACCACAAAGGGCATTTCCAACTTTTTTGTGAATTTATCAAATTTTAATTTATTATTTGATGTTGCGTTACCAAACCAATCCTTTTTGGAATTTTCACCTTTGGGTAATTCCGTACAAATGTGAGCGCAATCATATTGTTGATGGTTATTAAGTCTTTCCTCTGATGGGAAATGAATTAAACATGAATCGCATATATAAACTGCACGATGTTGACTTGATATTTGTGAACTAACTAATCGCGATAAGTTTTTAATAAAACAGTAATGATTGTTTGTACCATTTGATATATATAGTAGGTTGATATGATTAGGGGTACGACATTTTGTTAAGTATAAAGGACCTACAACAGAATTACACTTTTTTTCTTTATTATACTCTAAACCAAAAACATTTATACTAATATTGTTTAATTTCTCTACTTTTGATATATCTGCAATTTTAACCGGAAAAGAAATACCAGTAAATTTAAGTTTATTTCCATGAATTGTGTAAGATGTTACCCGATCTACACTTTTACATACAGGATATAAACCAGAGAGTAATGCCCATTTGAAGCACATATTATCATTATTTTTAACATTGATTACAGCTTTTTTTGATTTAATATCTTGAGGAAGATCGATATATGAACTACCACGTAGGGGGTTGAATTTGTTAACATTCATGTCTATGTATTTAATTTGATTAAGACTCCAACCACTATCTTTTTTTTCAAATTGACAAATTTTACCAACTACAGTGTCTATTAATGATGAATAAAAAATATTTAAGTCGTCACCCTGACAAATTATGTAATTAAACGTTTGAAAATCAAATGTATTCTTAATGTCTTTAGTTTGTTGTATGAAATCAGCATGCAATATGAAGTTTATTTTAAGAATTGTATGTTGTTGAATACATTCATTTATCAAAAATAAGATACCAATTTTTAATGAATTTAAAAACGATTCCGGTGTTTCAAAATATTGCATCGATTGAGTTGTTTTACTATTAATTCTATATGTTAAAATTCGGTTACCAAAAGCGGTTTCAACAACTGTTACATTTGTTAATGAACTATGTGATTTTAAAAGATTATTTTTATGAGAATTGCTTTTTAAATGGTTATTTAGATACCTTTTATTAATAAAAACATGACATGTGTCACATTCCACCTTATTGTTGTCCACGTTATTGGTTTCAATCGATGATGTAGAAGCTCCTTCATCAAATTTTGTTTTCTTGGTACTCATATTTTCATCAGTAGTGATACTTCGTTTGTTACCTCTTCCAACTTGTGGTTGACTGTAACAAAAAACAAGAAAATTATTAGATAAATCTTAAAATAAAACATTACTACAATAATATTTCTTATTGAGTTTGTACTTTTAATACTTACATCAACGTTGTTTCAACCATTGCACAGTGATTATACAACTCATCATCATATGATGAATCGAACAGTTCACGCTTCTCCATTTCATCACAAACTTTTGACATCTCCTGATCGAATTCACTGTCGAATGAGCACAGTAAGTAACAGTTAAGTGTCGGTAGACCAATGATACCCAATTTCAAATAATGTTCAATATTTATAGTCTAGCAAAGGATTAGAAAGACAGATAGAATCTAATGAGTACACAGAAGTAATTTAAGTAAACAGAATCACATTCACTAATCAGCTAATGGCTATCATTGTTAAAAAAGTATTTTTTAACGTTTTCACTTTCTGCTATTGTCTTTGTAATATTGTATACGAGGCCGTTTGTGTTGTCGTAGATGCTATCCTTATTATTCTTTACATAATATTTAATCCTCGTGGTAGCGTGCTTCCAATGATCGGTAGTTGGAATCTTACATAGCTTCTTCATATCGTACATTTCAATTTTTATGAGATGCGTCGCTTGGGCTCCGTCGTCAGAATTAGTAGAAATGTATGATACACCATCTCTAGCGGCTCGTGCCACGGTTGACGATAACTGTTTCTTCTTTTTTATTTTTGGCATCACTTCAAAAAAATTATCAATCGGTTGCGCTTGCGATTTCCTTTTTCCACCATCGCATGTGTTATTAATGACGATATCATCGCCCTCTTCTTCATGTTGAGGGGAGAGCGGTGAGTAGTAATACTGTTTATAGGTATTTTCATTATCGTCTGCGAAGCTGAATGATCTCTGCAACAACAGAGATATCATGTTAATATCAATTTGTTTACATTGTGATTACACACACACACACGTTAGGAAATAACAAAAGAACAACAAAAGATATACAAGTAAGTTTGTCAATAGAATAAACACTTACCTCCATGATTATTGATGCGCTGAAGTACCACAAACGAAGTATCGGTATACAATTCACTGTGGTCAAACGACCATAGACTGATTTCATGACTGCAACTGTTCGCTCTTATATAGCACCATTCTTATCTAAAGCAAATTCCTAAGTTCAACGAAACTGATAGTGACTCTATGAGTCAACAAAGTTATCGCACATTGTTCCCATCAGGCATCAGCTTGTTTTCTGAGTCACTCAAAAGAATGCGATATATTTACAAAAATCACTATAATTGAACATTCCTATGGCAACCATTGAACAGATTGGTACTGTAATAATCTGCTAATAGCAGTAATATCATGGATACACTTGAAGTACAGCAACATCTAAAAAAGATCCATCCCAGTCTAGAAAAAAATGTTTATGCTGCTAATAGACTACCTATGTATACCCATGTACCGACGTATATAATATGCAATTTGGATACGGATGATAAACCAGGCTCACACTGGGTAGCTGTACATATCGATACGAAGGGCATCGGTCAATATTTTGATTCATATGGACGAGGACCTACGCAATATTATCTCGAGTTTTTAAAAAGGAATTGCAAAAGATGGGGCTGGAATGTTGATAGGATTCAGAATGATTGGACTTCAGTGTGTGGTGAATATTGCTTAATGTATTTGCTATATAAGTTTCAGGGATGTTCAATGCATAGTTTTACGAACATATTTACGGGGAACACACTGTACAATGATATTTTAGTGGATGAAATGTTCCGCACATATTTTGTAGAAAATAAGAAATAAAATGTTGTAATAAAATGAAGGAATGTGTTTTATTGATGATTCAGAAAAGCAGTTGAGGGTTAGCAATGAGTAATAGTAGATAAGAACGCCAAGGAATGCAAGGATTAGGCGAACAATGCATCGCTAATGAGGGTGCACGAGGTTGAATAGATAAGAGGATTAACAATGAAACACTAATGAGGGTTCGTAGCACCGGAAATCAATTAGATAAATCAGCTAATTGATTTGCACATCTCCGGAACCGCGCATCCTACGCAAAAATGGACCGCAGAAACGTGATCAGAGCACCCCAAAACCTTTTTTTTTTTTTTTTTTTAGGTTTCGGGGTTCTGGCACACCCGCCCTCAGATCGGTGCGCCAGAACCAGCGTATCACTACTACTCATACGATACTCGCCATTTTGATGACAGGTGGTGGTCCAGGCTAAAAAACATAAAAATTGGGTATTTCGAACACCCTAACTCCACCACAGGGGCTGCGAATAATACGTCATTTAATTATTTGACGAATTTATCCATAGTTTAAGGCAAATAAGTAGTGGTAATGAAGTTTTTGGATTCTAATGTCGAAGTTTCGCGCCAATCGTGCGTGTTTACTACATTTTTACTTGTCACAAACACATACACAGTTAAAGATAAGATTTAAAATGTGACAAATATTATTGAAAATATTGTGAACCACACGTAAATGCCCAGGTCTTAACGTAATATTCAAACACAAGTCCAATAACACATATTAATCATTACCACTACTAAATTTGTGTTCAAAATCTCCGACCATTATTGTTTTTTTTTATTGCAATGATGTGCGAAAGCGATTATTCCAAACGATTTTTTTTAAATTTCGATTGATAATATGACGAATGTAATCGATACTTGGAAATTAAATAAATTTATTTTAAGCAGTAAATTACATTATGCATTGTTTATAATAATGATTCAAGCTTTTCTAATGTCATTTCAACAGTTTTTTGGTCATTTTAGAAAACCGAGTCACTAACAGACATGCTATAGGTACCTCATTTATTGAATTTCGCGCCGAAATGTTTCTATATTTAAATTTATATTCGGAATGCGCTCGCTGTTTAAAATTATTTTAATTTATTGGGCAACTATTATTTATTGTGGATTTTATTTTTGATACTTTCTAATAGTTTTCTACAGAATTCCCAGTAGTTATTATATTTTCTATGTAGGCTTAGTAAAATTTTGTTTGAGAATGATGATAAATTAATTCTATAAATTGGGTTTTCTGCAAACACTTTCAATACTTTTTGTTAGTTATAAGAGTTTTTGTTCAGTTTCTATTTTTTTTTTTAATTGCGAATATCGATTGCCTAGGCTGTATGCAAGTTTTGAATCGAAATAAGAAAGTTGGGTAGACGGTCAGCACTAAAAAGTGTCACGTCGCAACACAATTTTTAGTAATTTTTATCAAGATTTGATCGAGTTTTTTTATGTAGTTTATGTATGAAAAATGGTAAAAGTAAGAATGCAGACAGAATGCCAATATCTTTATTTTTCCTTTTGCATAATTTCAGTAAGAGAATGGGTTGTTCATGCATATTTTCACTGAATTGGTCTACTTTTCGGATAGGTGTGTAGTAATACCAATTTTATACAACTTTCGTAGTAGACTAACGCAGTTTGACCGACCTCAACATATATATAAATTATAGATTTTTGGTAAACGATATCGCAAAGACCATAAAATACACACACAGAACTCTATTTCATCATAATAATTAATCTCATCCAAAATATTTTCAAACTCCGTGTTTCGCGGTACTAATCACGACCTCAAGTCACGGACCGCCTACACTCAGGTTTTAGCATCTTGAGTACACGCACCTATTGCATACTTAAGTGTCAAGTTTCATTTATTAATCAGTCCATCACTCGGCTGATATCGTAAACCCAAACCGTAGCTTGAGAACGTCAAATAATATGTTTATTAATACGATCATGACCTCAAGATCGATATCAAGTGCGAGCTCTTGGACTGAGTGACGTTTATTAATACGGGCCTAAGTGCGGAAAAGGGAGCCCCATCATCGTCATCATCATAATGTCACCTAGTTTGGAAGGCCGTGTTTGTGATACAATGATTATTTCATTAGTAGGTACAGACACCATGCAACGATACACTTGTTTCTTTTTATATTTTTAAAATATTATACATAAGTAATAACATTTTTTTTAATAATTCAAATGTTATACATACATTTTTTAAATAAAAAAAATGATATTATACATAATAATTATTTTTTTCAGATCTAAACACAATAACAGTTCACAAAAACAATTATTTTCCAAGTAAAAAAAAAAAACAATCAAAATCGGTTCGTAATCGACGAAGTTATCCGCGAACAGACATAAAAACGAAATATATACGGTCGAATTGAGAAACTTCCTCTTTTTTTGAAGTCGGTTAAAAATAGAACATTTCAGAAAGAAGTGTATCGGTGGTTGGTTGTGTATTTGATTGTAAGACGAGTATCTAACGCTCTCTTATCGTCTTTCCCTCGGTCGATCCATTGATTTGTTTGTTCCTTGGTTAGGTGCACCCACTAAATTAACTGGAAAATAGTGGGCGGTGAGTGGTAACGACCGCGACTTACGAGTTCTAGGTCGTAGGTTCGAACTCAGGCCCCCCTCTGTGACAGGGAATGGGCCGTTATCCACCATGTGGGCCCATTGCGGGTTGATAGACGTCACATATCTTGAATTTTTGGTTCTAGGACATGCCGGTTTCCTCAAGATATTTTCTTTTCACCGTTTTGATGAAATAGTGGCAATAGCACTTGGTAAACTGGTGATGAAATAATTTACACAAAGTAAAACGCCTGTCTGGGTTCGAACCTACGACCTACAACTCGTAAGTCCGCCCCGTTCCCACTGCGCCATCACACATTGAACGTAATATTTATTCAATAACTTATATTACGGTTTACGCCACGCCAGTTGTTCTATCCTCAAGGTTAATGATCTATATAATTATACTATGCCCATACCAGATTATTTGCGATTGTTTCACACTAAATAAATACCCGTAAATCTTAACGTATTATGTTATTGTTATACAATGTATCATTACGCATTTAAATACTTTGATTAAAAGTGTATAATATGTACCTATATCCAGACCGACCGTACCGTCGTACCGTCTGTGGATGGGTGACCATCTTTACATACCGACCCCCCGTGCTTCGGAAAGCAGGTTAAGCCGTTGGTCCCGGCTGTCATTCGTGGTTCTTTGACAGTCGTTACGGGTAGTCACCCAACAGTCAACCAGTCTCACCAAGAGGTATTATCCAGTAACTGGATTGTGGAGGTCAGATAGGCAGTCGCTCCATGTAAAATACTGGTATTCAGCTGCATCCGGTTAGACTGGAAACCGACTCCAACATAGTTGGGAAAAGGCTAGGCAGATGATGATGTACCTATACCAAATGATGTACCTATACCAAAGACTGACCTATACCAACGATGGAAAGAAAGACTGTGTGAATGATGATGTGGTTGGAAAGGGGGTGACTACCGAGATGACGACTAATAGAGAAGTATGGAAGAAAAATACTTGTTGCACCGTCCCTTAATAAATTGGGATAAGGGCAAGAGAATGATGACGATGTACCCACACTGAAAGAAATACGCAGTAAATAAAAATGAAAAAACATTCATCTGAACTGCTTTAAACAGTTCCTTAAGAGCCTCACGCTGGGGACTAGAATCCCCAGACTGAGTTCAGTGCACGCGGGAACTAGAGATCCCAGGCGGTAGTGATTCCAATTTAGTCGCTATTGCTTTACTACGAAGGAGGACTTTCCACTTCCATGCATTTAGAATGGTTCGTTCTTAAGTTCCGCGTATTTTGATGTATGACAACCATTGAAGCAACATTCAAAACAGTATTTTTTACTGATCCTGAGGCAAAATGTTACCGTCATGACAGTAAACTTTAACGTTTTAAGTAGCTAAATGGTCATATTATTAACTGTTTTATTCATTTGGTGATATCGTTCAAACCGTTGTTTACTTACATTACAGTAATGGTGGTTTTCCTTTTTGTTTTGTTGTTTTTTTCAGTAAATAGTATGTTCAATCATTAAAAGTTACTTACCTACTGTTTTATCTTTTACTGTTTTACAAACATTTCTTCTTACTGTTTATAGTCAGTAAGTCTTAATGAAATCGCTCTAATGTGGTGTAGTAAGAAATTATTTTTTTCAGTGTAGGTACCTATTTCGTATGGTTCTGTATCGTCTGCTGTGGTGATTATGCTTCGCTATCAGGTGGTAGGTTCGATTCCTGCGTCCAAGGTCGGGTAGCTTTATTTTTTTAATAAAGCTACCCGACCGACCGAGTAGGTATCCTCTCACTCAATAATATTGTTACGAGCTTCGGGTTCGTGACAATAAAAACTGCCGATTTAATAACCAAAAATTTACACTTTAATTAACAACACTAATTCCAACTCAAACACACTAATTACAAAACACAATTGCACTACTGATCGCTTTAAGTCGCACTTGAAGATCGCTTCGAATGTTTTCGCTTCGAACGCTTATCTAACACTGTGTCGGTCCGGAGAAGTCGCGGCGCCCCCTTAAGGGGGCGTGGCGAGCGGTACCGGGGCTGAGCCCCCCGGCCGCGGAGGCAACACGGTGGCCTGTAAATACAGGCCCCTCAATTTGTTGGCGATAGTGGCCTGTAGATTAATTGGGCGCGCTTGGATGTCGCGCGCCCATGTGTGTGGTTGCATATTGTGTCTCTGTAGGCGCGTTGCGACGCTGTCTCACAGCGCCGCTTTCTTCACGACACCTTGGCGGTCAGTCTTCGCCAGGTGAGACCCCCAGTTACCTGGGGGAGGCCCGGCGGGCTGTGTAGGTCGTGGCACGTCTCGGCCTTATATAGCGCCGAAGATAGTTCTAGAACCTTCCATTGTAGAAACATCTAGAATGTTCGAGTATATGTCGGTCCCGACTGACCAGATGTCGATAGTTCGAGAAAGTTCTATAAAGTTCTCGCATCGAAATTTCTAGAAGGATCTTGACTACTAGTTCCGCTACTGGATACTAGATGCCGCTAATGGTAACTACTGTCACCAGGCATTAATTGTGGCGCGCATCACTGCCCCCTCCTAAGACATGCTCGTCCCAAACATTATCGGCCCCATAATAACGCGCCAGTCGATATATGTGGACGATCTTGGGAGTACCCCTTGCACCTTTCTGTATCCGTTAGGTTACATCATTGATCTTTGTCACAATCCGGTACATCACAGTCCGTCCCATTTAGCCTGAAGCTTAGGTGATTTCCCTTTTCTGCGGACTGGATTGTGCAACCACACTAGTAAACCTTCGTCGAACCGTGTTATAGTAGACAAGATAAAAAGAGAGGGGGAGCATGTATTATTATTAATAATTGTCACCAATGGAAAGAAATACCTCAAATAGCAAGATTGTCATCACCAGGGGTTTTTGAGTGTTGTGGTGTTGAGCTGATTAATTATAAATGGATAGTCATATGTCTCTATAGAGTACCAAATACTAAGACTATGACTGAATGTTTTAATAAACTTGATTTGTTACTCAAAGATTTATCCAACCGATCTAACAAGAATATTGTTATTGCAGCCGATTTTAATATCGATATTTTAAAACCTAATGGAAATTCAGTCACACTGGAGTGTATGTTACTAAATTACAACTTAAAACTTGCTCTTAAACAACCGACTCGAATGGCTAGCGGGACTTGTATAGACAATTTTGCGCATAATTTTAAAAAGAATTGTAAAACGGACGTGTTGGAGTTTGCATTGTCAGACCATACAGCACAGCTGCTTCAATATCCAGTACCTACTGTATGTAGAATAAAATACTGGCATATAACTAGAAGGGATTACTGCAACGAAAATATAGTTAAATTTAAAAACTGTATAAACAGTTTAACATTTTCGGAGATTTATCTTACTGGGGATCCTAACTTGGCGTAAGTACAATGAATTTATCAACACGTTTAAATTGTTCTACGAATTATGCTTCCCGTTCAAGGAAATCAAAATCAACACATTTAATAAACCTAAATGGCTATCAAATGGCGTTAAATTGTGCAGTAAGAAAAAAAGAAAACTCTTATGGCAATTTAGATTGAATCCTAACCAAGAAAATAAAAAGAAATTTGCTACTTATTCTAAACTGTATAATAACATTATTAGTCTAACGCAGAAAGCACAGAACGATTACAAAATACAACAATAAAAAAATAAATCGAAGACTACTTGGCAAATAATTAATCAGTCAAACAACAATATCCCTAAACAGCAAATTGAAAAAATAAGAGTTGGTTATCGAACTATTTACAAACCGTTGGATATCGCTAATGCTTTTAATGACTTTTTTGTTGACAAAATTTATCCCATTATACACCCAGAAGCATAAAAATTTCTATAATTAAGCCTTTATTCAAGAAAGAAGATAAGGAATTGATGGAATATTATACCCATTTCACTCTTACCAGTCATCTCAAAGGTATTTGAAAAGTACATCTACAAACAGTTAATTTGCTTCATTGAAAAGAATAATATATTATGTGAAGAACAAAAAGGATTTAGGCAGCATAGAACCATTGAGATGGCAATTTATGATTTTTTGTTTCCGATAATTAGAAGTGTGGATAAACGATCCCCCATATGTGCCATATTTTGTGACATGACGCAGGCTTTTGATTACGTCCATTATAATACATTGTTAAGTAAATTGGAAGCCTACTTAAGAGGTAACGTGTTCGAACTTTTGAAATCGTATTTGGAAAACAGAACAGAGATTAGTCGCATTAATGTAATGAATAAACATGAAGAGCTATCACGATCACGAGAACGTAAAATTAAATTCGGTGTTCCACAAGGAAGCTTTGTGGGCCCGTTTGGATTTATATTATACGTTAATGATATGCCCACGTCCATTGAACACCCTTTAACTGTGTTTGCTGATGATAGCACCATTACAATCCCTTGTAAAAACGGAAATACATATGAAACGGACATAAATAATTCTCTTAATAATTTAATTAAATGGCTAGATAAAAATAATTTGAATATACATTTAAGTAAGACTAAGATAATGCACTTCAGACAACGTATGCCTGGTGCCTAACCTTCATATACATTACAAAACTGACGATATTGATGAAGAAACCGAAACCAAATTTTTGGGATTACAAATAGACTGCAGTTTAAATTGGAAAGCACATGTAGGCGTATTGTGTAAAAAATTGAGTTCGTCGGCATATGCTTTATATAGGTTATCATCCATAGTCGATACCAAAGCACTTCTTGCGGCTTACTACGGCATAGCTGAATCTCACTTGCGCTACGGTGTAATTTTCTGGGCAAACTCCACCGATAAAGAGATAGCATTTAAGGCTCAAAAAAGATATCTCCGGTTAATGTTCAAATTAAAAACCACCGACAGTTGCAAGCCATATTTTAAGCAGTACCTACCTACAACATTTTGACACTTCCCTGTAGGTATTTATATTCTCGAAGTTGCTGTGTTTGTAAAGAACAATCCAAATCGTTTTGAACGTTTGGCCGATGTATTTCCAAGAAATAGGCGAGACAATACAAAATTAAATCAGGTATCGTGTCAGACAGATATGATGCGCAAAAGTATTTATTACATGGCCCCGATTGTTTATAATAAATTGCCATGTGCTTGGAAGGAATTGAAAACGGTGCAATTCAAAAGTAGACTTCGAAAATTATTAATAGATAAAACGTACTACAGTGTAACTGAGTTTTTAACGGACAAAACTTTTTCTGAATACCGGTAATTTTTAATTAATTAATTATTAATTTACTTAAGGAATGTTACATATTATCTAGGATCTGGAATTTTAATGTATGTTTGTTTATTTATGTTTGACCACGATTTTTATTCTTATAATTATACTGTTAATGACAATTTAAAATTTTAATCATTTTATTTAATGTAGGTATATTGTTATAATTAAGTTAATGTATTAATGACAATTTGAATTTTAATCATTTTATTTATTGAATGTAATAATTAATTTAATGTTTTAATGAGAATTTTAATTTTTAACAATTTTGTGTAATGAAAATGTTTGCATGCCGAATGGTGAAATATGGCAGGACTCTGATTTATACCTACTACTATCTACTTATGTATTACCCATATTTGCAAATCTTTCTTGAACAGCGCTTCGATATGACAACAAAAACGGTTGAACGTGCTTGAGCTGCGCACGAAACACGTGTTCCAGGTGAGCGTCCCCATACCGAGCCTCCAATACCTTAAGTAGCTGCTCGTAAGTCACTTCCTTACCGAGAGCTTCCAGAACGGTCAAGGCCTGGTCGCGCAGGCCTAGGGTGAGGGCAGTCATGGCCTGACGTTTATTCCACCCGTTCGCCTTCATGACAGCCTCAAACTGGATTTTGTAGGCTGACCAGGAAGAAGTTCCGTCGAACGGTGGCACTTTGAATCCACGTAGCGAAGGTGTTGTAACTACGGGAGCTGCGATTCCATCCCCAAGTTTGAGGTCATCCAGTGTTTTCTTCACGTCAGCCATCACGGTTAGCTTCACGTCAGCCATCACGTTGTCAACCCGATTATTTACTTGGTCGATTCGGGTTTCAGCTTCCGACAGGCGGTTGTCATATTGAGCAACCTTATTCTTCACCTCCTTTATGTCTTTCCCGAAGGTAGCGTGAAGGTCCTTCATAAGGAGCATCTGTTCTTCCTGACGGCGCGTTTGCTTCTCCTGTCGGTGGGCCTGTTCCTCTTTATCACGCTGGAGCTGTTCTTCCACCCGACGAGCCTGTTTCTCCTGCCGGTGGGCCTGTTCCGCCTGTCGACGAGCCTGTTCCTCCTGTCGATGGGCCTGTTCCTCCTGTCAACGGGCCTGTTCCTCCTTGTCCCACTGAAGTTGTTCCTCCAACCGACGAGCCTGTTCCTCCTGTCGGCGAGACTGTTCCTCCTGTCGGCGGGTCTGCTCCTACAGCATCATCATCAGAGCAGCCAAATCTGGTGCTGATGATGCTGGAGCAGCTGTGGACGGGCCGTTCTCCGTGGTCGGTAGCTGGCCTTCCGATCTCTGTGGCGTTGCTCCACCGAATCGCCTCTAGTCCGTCTCTTGCTGGCGTTGACTCCGGGTACGGATACCCTCCGGGTCGTCTTTTGGTAAAACCGGCATTTTAATCCTCTCTTCTGACAATTGTTACGAGCTTCGGGTTCGTGTCAATAAAAACTGCCGATTTAATAACCAAAAATTGACACCTTAATTAACAACACTAATTACAACTCAAACACACTAATTACAAAACACAATTGCACTACTGATCGCTTTAAGTCGCACTTGAAGATCGCTTCGGATGTTTTCGCTTCGATCGCTTGTCTAACACTGTGTCGGTCGTGGCGCGTCTCGGCCTTATATAGCGCCGAAGATAGTTCTAGAACCTCCCATTGTAGAAACTTCTAGAATGTTCGAGTACATGTCGGTCCCGACCAGATGTCGATAGTTCGAGAAAGTTCTATAAAGTTCTCGCATCGAAATTTCTAGAAGGATCTTGACTACTAGTTCCGCTACTCGATACTAGATGGCGCTAGTGGTAACTAATGTCACCATGTACCAGGCATTAATTGTGGCGCGCAACAATATCAACAATAATCATCCTTCAAAAGTTCCTTTGTAAGCTCACTTACAAATGACACACATGTAAAGTAGGTATTTAAATTATATCCTGCGGGGTAGTTGCGTAACATACAGCAATGAAAGCCATTGCTACTGATATTTTGACAATTCAACTTTTTTTAATGTACAGTGAACAAAAGAGATAAGTATGCAGGATCGTCGGATATAGTTGAAGTTTAGTAAGAAACCGATGCATGTTGTCACCTGAAATTTAATAAATGAGCTGTTTGTTTTCTATTATTAAAATTATTTTTTATTCGAAAACATCCTTCTTACTAAACATCAACTATATCCGACGGTCCTGCATACTCATCTCTTTTGTTGACTGTACAGTCAGCTTCAAAGAAAAGGTACCACCTCTGGTAATGACAATAAAAGCTAGGCATTTTGCATAAACCATATTCATTTATTTTTGAATCCACTTCCTGGTTGAGTATGACAGTTTTCTATCTGTGTTAAAAAAAACTAAACACAAAAGGACTAAACTAATATTTATCTTCTGTCCTTTTCTTAATGAAATAGAAAGAAAAAGATGCCCGAACTTAAATTTAGTTTAGTTTGTGAAAAACAGAATCGGCGCCATTGTCTATCACTTCTTGAAGTCAGGTCGGCACTTGAACGCGTAGTTTTGAAGGGTGAACATTTGCAATATTACGTTGTCGCTCCATTTGTATTTACTCTGGCCTTGGCGATCAAATTTCACATCACCGTCAGCATCTGACCCGACCACTGACTGAAAAAGCACGCTCTAAAAAGTATGAAAAGAAAAGCTTAAAAACTAAAACCCGACTACTGAAAAGGATGAAATAAGAAAGTACCTTCCTGTGGTCGCACGCCACTGTACTAACATACAATTATGCTATGGTAGCATGCGATCACGGGAAGGTACTTTCTTTCTCACCCTTTTCAGTAGTCGGGTTTTAGTTTAGCTTTTTTTTCATACTATTTAGAGCGTGCTTTTTCAGTAAGTAGTCGGGTTTTAGATTTTGAACTTATTTTTTACTTTTTTCCGTTAATTTATGGGGCGCCAAACCTTACAGGCCCAGGGCGCTGAATCTTAATATGCGCCACTGGACACAGGCCTCCTTTCTTCGAAAGGGAGTGGGCTATAATCCACCACGCGGGCCCAGTGCGGGTTGGTAGAGATGTCACATGTCTTCGAATTGTTCGTTCTATGACATGTCGGTTTCCTCACGATGATTTCCTTCACCGTTTTGAGAGCAGTGATGATGAAATTATTTACGCAAAGTAAAGCGCCTGTCTGGGTCATAGCCTACCTAGGCATACCCACGGCCTATAACTCGTAAGTCGGGGTCGTTGCCACTGAGCCACTACTGCTCTTTTTAAAGTACTTTTTTAGGGTTCCGTACCAAAATGGTGAAACGGAACCCTTATGGTGAGACTCAGTCTGTCTGTCTGTCTGTCACAGCTGGATATCTCAAGAACTACTAATGCTATCAACTTGAAATTTGGAACAGTTTTAGACGAGGTTTGCCCAACTATTTTGCAAATAAGAATTTTTTTTTTTTGCAACAGGGTTTAAAAGGGGCGCTGAAAAATTCGAATTAGGGCTACTAGGGCATGTGGGGTATCATATGAAAGAGCATACTTTGCACATTCCCAATCATTTTTTGTTTTTTTTTTAGGCCGCATAGTTTTCGACTTTTGATGAAAAATGTAAAAAAAAATACCATCCCCCTTATCTCCGAAGTTTGCAAAGAGAAATTTCTGAAATAATTCTATGTGATAGAAGTTTATGTAAAGATTACAGGAAAAATAAAACGATGTCTCTAAATAGCACACTTTTTCAGAAATCGTCAACAAAAGTTACACTAGTTCCACTATGATGCCACTATCGGTCAAGAGATGGCGCTGACCTAAAACAGCAATATTCTACACCGCAGTGCGCAGTGTTAAAATTCTCTAACGAATATAGGCCTCGCCGATGAAAATTTAAAAACATATGAATGTACAGAACCCTCGGTGCGCGAGTCCGACTCGCTCTTGCCCGGTTTTTTTAAACTATTTTGTCCCACTGCTGGGCAAAGGTCTCGCCGTACTCTTTTAAATCTCTTTATCTTTCGCCTTCTCCGGCCAATCGCTCAGAAACGAGTCCAAATCGTCACGTCAGCGTTTCTCAGACCTGACTCGGTGACGATGGCGACGCGAGCGCGACGCCCGTCTTCAGGCACCCACTGTGTGGATATAGCAACTTGATAAAAAAATTAATATTTTTATAATTAAATAATTACCGATTGAACAGGTAAATGATGTTTTAATGCTAATAAGGAACATCCAGCTGAATACATTATGAGACGACCATTTGTTTTAGTCTCCAAGTTATTTTTAATTTAATTAGTTAAGGCTGCGCCGACCGCGCAGTGGCGCCCTCATCGTTTGTTTGGTTATTTCTTTTATTTTAGGATGAAAATGCACAAAATAAGCACGTTAAGTTGTGCTCCACAAGATTATACGTTAATATCAATATAAACCACTATTTTCCGTTTTAAGGATTATAATAAATCTAAACGTAAAACTAAAATATTAATGTTTAATCTTGTGGAGCACAACTTAACGTGCTTATTTTCTGCATTTTCGTTCTAAAATAAAAGAAATAACCAACCAAACGATGAGGGCGCCACTGCGCGGTCGGCGCAGCCTTAAGGAATTTCGGTAATCTATAATAATAATCTATAGGTACTACTTAATAATAAAGCTGAAGAGTTCGTTTGTTTGTTGAAACGCCCTAATCTCATTAAATACCAGTCGGATTTGAAAAGGGTGCCTGAAGACAGGCGTCGTCACCGAGGTAGGCCTAAGAAACGCTGGCGTTGACCTTGGCACATCTGTCTGAATGCATCCTATAATTTCTAAGCCTCTGTCAAAGACCAAGTCTGGGCGCCATACGTTAGGATAGGCATGGATGTACACATGTCGACGAGCTTACGCTTTAGTGAAATAGGAAGGTCGCCCTTCATTAGCGCCTTCATGGACCAGCAGTAGCTCTTCCAGGCATTTTCGACTCGACGGTCGATCTCTTTGTCCTGTCTGTTGTGGAAGGAAACTAGCTGGCCCAAGTAGATATACTCGTCGACATAGTGTATTTCCTGCCCATCGACCTCGACCTTATAGTTAGTGGCATTGGTCATGACTTTAGTCTTTGATTCATCGTCAGTCCAACCTCAAGGCTTGCAGTGCTCAGTTCTTGGAGCATTTGTTGCAGTCGATCTGCTGTAGATGCAAAAAGAACGATATCGTCTGCAAAACGAAGGTTTGACAGCATTTTATCGCCGATTGGAATACCCTTAATTGCCCATGCGTCTGTGAGTTTTACGAATGTCTCCTCAAGGATGCTCGTAAATAGTTTAGAAGAGAGCGGATCACCCTGTTTTACCTCTTTGTCTATTTTGAATGTTCTGCCTACGAAATCCAGTTTAACGTTAACCGTGCTATTATTATAAATAATCTTTAGAAGGTCTATGTAGGTCCTACCTAACTTACTTATCAGAAATACAGAACAGACTCATTGGGCCCTAGATACAAGTAGGTACTATAAAGTAGCTTTCATTATAAGATATAGTAAACTGTATTTGAGTGTATGTTGACTAACTAGGTTGTGGCCAAAGGAACATCAAAGTAGAAAATGATGTGAATATGTGTTCCTAGGTTCCTAGCTAAGAATGTACGGTGAATTGCTGTTTTTGTTTTTCCAAAATTGGAAGCGGTAGTAGTATTTTCTAAGACGCCGGGATACTAAATGTTACAAAGACAAAATCAATGGGCAACATAGTCCTAGTGTCAAAATGTACAAATTGCCTAGTGCCAAAATGTCATTTTGCCCAAATGCCGCTATGTTAGCATACATTAAAGCTGTAATGTTTAATTGTACAAATTGCCTAGTGTCAAAATGTAATTTTGCCCAAATGCCGCTATGAAAGAATACATTAAAGCTGTAATGTACAATTGGTATAAGGTAAAAATATCACATGTACAGTCATGTAGAATTTTAATTTTTGAAAAAAATAAACTATTCTCCTCCATTGTAACAAAATGGGTTTGGACAATGATTGACACAGAACCAACACAGAACAGAACAAATGAAGTGACATTTCAATCATCTTTTTCAAGGATATCGGACTTTCAAGGAGTATTTATACTCAAAGAGATTAGATAGAGAAGAGATTTTAATGGGTGGTATTTAATACTTTAACTGTAAATCCCCTTTTTTCAATCAAAATATTCGAAAATACCACCAAAAATACTGGATTGCACACTAAATCTGCTCATCAAATAAATCAATTATACTATACTGTTAGATCTATAAAGCTTAGCTGTTTTACTGAATGACTATCTGGTAACTAAAAGTAAATCATAGTGGCCGAGAAAAAAAATGCCAAAGTTTTTTTTTTATCTACGAAAATATGTGGTTAGGCGTAGTCGACGGAGCCCCGCTACGCGGGGCCCCTATTTCTGTCTACAGGGTTTAAAGGAACCTGACACGAAGGGGATGACGGTGGCTCGAGTGAGCGAGCAAAGCGAGCGAACGAGCCCCCGTCATCCCCTTCGAACCTAACCTGTCCGAGTCGGCGTGCCCCAAGTCCCGAGCTCGCTTCGCTCGCTCTTGCGTTTTAAGTTGTCATTACAAATGTGTTACTTTTGTATATTATGTTGGTTTCGTGTGCAGTGTAGTTAATTTGTAGTACAGTCATTTATTTGATATGCAGTCGGTTTGAGGTGCAGTTAAAAATTCCCCGATTTTAATTAGATATTCAGTGCAGAGAAGTATGTTGATATCAAGTAAGTAGCAGATAGGTGTATGTAGGCTCTGTCGTTTGTGATCCTACCTTCGAAGCCCAGGGTTGCGGGTTCGAATCCTGACTGTGTGACAATTGGACCACGATGTATTTTGGCACAATTATGTTTTATCTTTTGTACATTTTGATAATCTAACAATTAGACCCTTATACGCATTATATCACAATTATTGTTTGTCATTTGCACATTCATATACATTAAGACTTTTGTACATTTTGACACTAGGACTGGGTCTACCTTTTATAGCAGAACTTTTTACGTCATAATATTGTTTTGCATAACAACGGATAGCATAAACTTCATTTCGCAGAAAATCATTTCGCATACACTCAGTTGTCATACATTCAAAACTCATAATTTTGTTAGTCAGAATCATCTTTAGGCATAATGTTTATATCCATAATAATTAAAAAGCAGAACCATCATATCGCAGAAAATTCACAGTCAGAATCGTCTTTTGGCATACATTTTATATCGATAGTCATTAAAAACCTACCCTAACCTAAATGCTAATTACAAAAATATTGTCGGCTTGGATGCATGTAGCATGCAAACAGGCATACAACATGCAAGCAGGCATGCAACATGCAGCATGCATGCAGCATGCATGTAGCATGCAAGCAGGCATGCAACATGCAGCATGCATGCAGCATGCAAGCAGGCATGCAAAATGCAGCAGGCATGCAGCATGCAAGCAGGCATGCAGCATGCAAGCAGGCATGCAACATGCAGCAAGCATTGTTTCTGTCACGGCTCCGGCGCTGCGGGGTATGGGCGGCGCCACGCGAGCTTATCGTCACAGATGGTTTTAACGCTCACCACCGCAGCTTCGGCTGCCTCAGCCGCGGTGGCGGGCCTTCAAACCACCTGCTCCTCAGCTCGCGGGCCGCCCTACCCCTCCGCGCCTACGCGGGTTTAAATTACACTCTAGGGGTAGGGCAGACAAGACTGCGTAAAGTCGGTTTCGCAGCGATTCGTTTCTGTCACAAAATTTTGCAGCACAACGTATTGACTTTTTATGACACGTATATATTATAAGTTTTTGATGTTTTGAACACTACTTTTTACAAGAAGATACATCTATTTTAATTTTTGATGTTCAAATATGCACCCATACCAAATAATCGTATCTCTAAATAAATGTTATGCTAAACAAAATTATGCATAATATTAATTATGCCAAAGGTAATTATGCGAAACAAAATTCTGCCAAGATAAAAGTATGCCATTGTAAATTCGGACACGTAAATATTCTGCCAAACAAAAGTTATGCTAAATAATTTTTATGCCTTAAAAATATTCGATTAAATAAGATTGTGCCATGTGAGTTATGCCAAATAAAAATCGGAGTATCAAGATTCTGCCAAATAGAAGGAACCCACTAGGACTATGTTGCCCGTTGATTTTTTGTCTTTGTAACATTTAGTATCCGTCTTTTCTAAGCTTTTTTAGCAAAAATCAACTATGTTTAGGTCGGCTTCTTGTCTAACAGGATGCACCTGAATACCAAGTATTTTACATAGAGCGACTGCCTGTCTGATCTCAACAACCCAGTTTCTGAGTAACATCTTGACCCTTTGGTAAGACTGGTTGTCAGAGTTTTGAGCCAGTTTTTTTGAGTTTTTATTAACCGTAACAACTGTCAAAGAACAACGATGACAGCCGGAACCAATTAACACACGGAAACTAAGCTTTTTTTTTTATTTCAACCTTTACAAAAACCACAAAAAAATGAAAGTGCCACAATTAAATTTCGACATTGATTTGAGAATTTGTCCTTACCCTCGTCCGGACAGTGTACCTACCTATTAAAAATAAAAATCGCACCGGTTTTGTAATCTGATCCCGACCGAATCGTTTGTGATTTTAATAATTTTAATGGCCTTAATTAATTACCTAATACAAATAAAATCTACTTAAAAGAGCTAGTTTTGCTACAAAATCTTGCGTATTGCGTATCTTTTAAGTATCAAGTAGTTTTAAAATTAGCTCAGGTGAATATTTATAAGCAGTTGGGGCAGATTGGCGCCAGGATTAGGCACATATGAATAGGCATAAGTTTCTTAGGAAATAAGTGGCGAATTACTGATCAATATCTAACATGGTAGGTCTAAACGGACTTGTACCTACCAGTAGTTTAATCCATGTAAATGTTCGATTTACAACATATTTTAATGTTATCATAACACTAGTTTCTGCCCGCGACTTAGTCCGCGTGAAATTTCTTGTACCCCCGATCCATCTTCGTTTTCGCTTAGCGTTCTTTGTTCCGTTTATTCGTTTTGCTTGACTCCTAAGAGGGGTGGCGTGATGTTTGTGGCGAAGGAGCTGCACAAGCTGCCACCCGTCACCTTCGACCACGTCGATGTAACAAGCCTTCTGAAGGACATTGTCTTTCTGAAGGCCCGCCTCGCGGATGTTCTAGTGAAGTTAGATGCATCCCAAAACACCGTCGTAGATTTGCGCAAAAGTGTGGCGGTAACTAGGTCATCAGTCGATGCATCTAACGTAAACATTTGTGTCGCGGAGCCGGCCTCGATTTATCGTCGTCAAATTCCGCGTCAGCAGTTTCGTCGCCAGCGCACCCCTTGTTTGCTGAGATTGCAGAGCGCCCTGCCCGCGTGCACCGCAGCCCCGCGCCCATCATCGCGGCTCCTCCACGCAACGCCGTCAAAGCCCCTCGCCCCGTCCCGCTGCCAGTGTCTGCAGCCCTGGCGAAGCCCATAGATAAGGAATCCGCTAGCATCACCGCGAGTGCCCCAGGAACTCCAAGTAGGAAGCCTATGCTGAAAAAAGCACCGAATAGGGCTGATAATGAGGGTTTCGTGACGGTGAAAAGAAGGAAGCGCCGTTCGCGAACGAACAAGAACCGCTGCGGCAAAGCTCCTATGGAGCCTGAAGTCAGCTTGCGTGCCGCAAAGCCGGTGTGTGTACATCTCCCGCCTACACTACACCACTAAGGCGGAGGACATCGTGGAGTACGTGCGCCAGAAGACGAGGTACACGCCGAGGGTGCAGTTACTGGAATACCATCGCAACGTCAACTTCAAGGCGTTCGTGGTGCGCTTATCAACATGCTACCTGCACCTGGTGATGGAAGAAAGCTTTTGGCCGTAGGATGTGGTATTCCGCCGCTTTCGCGGACAAGTGCCACCAGAACGCACAAAGACTTAGTGCAACTACCTGAATGATACTAACATAGTTATTAAGTTTTATTTACTAACAAAATTGTTACTATATTATTAAACTAGCTTCTGCCCGCGGCTTCGCTCGCGTTAAGTATTATTAAAAAAAAACTAATACATTTACATCCGCCATCATCCCTTATTGTATCCCCATGGGGGTTGAATTTATCAAAATCCTTTCTTCGGGGATGCCTACGTCATAGTAGCTATATGCATGCAAAGTCTCAGCCCGATCGGTTTAAATTTGACAAAGTTTCATACAAACTTTCATCCCCTATTTTATCCCCTTGGGGGTAGAATTTATCAAAATCCTTTCTTAGGGCATGCCTACGCCATAGTAGCTATATGCATGCAAAGTCTCAACCCGATCGGTTTAAAATTGACAAAGTTTCATACAAACTTTCATCCCCTATTTTATCCCCTTGGGGGTAGAATTTATCAAAATCCTTTCTTAGCGGATGCCTACGTCATAACATCTACCAGCATGCCAAATTTCAGCCCGATCCCTCCAGTGGTTTGGGCTGTGCGTTGATAGATCACTATGTCAGTCAGTCACCTTTGAGTTTTATATATTTAGATTATTATTATTATGTATACATATATAATTATTATGTATATTAAGGTATGTATATTAGGGTCTTTGTTACCTGAAAATAAATGGCAAACAAGAATTGTTCAAATCAGACTGGTAGTTCCAGAGATTAGCGCGTTCAAACAAACATACTCTTCAGCTTTATTATTAGTATAGATACAGATAACATCACGCCTGTATTCCGCGAAGGGTTAGGCAGAGGTGTACCTATATAATACACCCACATTTCGCCAGTTATAACACAGATTTATCTTTAGCTGTGTTAATAGGGGGCGCGCATATTGCCATCAACCTGGCACAAATCCAGACTCCGGGCTGCTACTGAGAAATTCATGGTGGAAAAACCCAATATAATACTTTGCTCGACCCGAGAATCGAACATGTAGCCCTTGCGACTACTACAACAACAATGCAGTCATTTTTTAACGTAAATACGTCTTTAAAATTGCTTCCATAGTGGGAGACAAGTCAAAAAAACCAATGATAACAAAATCGGTGGATACAGTTCGGTGTTGCAGCTTCATATCTATCATCTCCATCCTAAATTAAATTACACCATTGGATATATAAAGGATCAAAGAATTCATTACGCCAAGTGAGAACTGTGACGCATCACCTGTGGTGGAAGGGGAAGCGCCGCCATTTTGAAGTCATTTTGCTGCCTAACGAGATTTCCACTTAGTAAGTATACCTTTTGACTCGGAAAAGCTACGACAAAGAATGAATGCGGCCGAGCGGATCTCCCCCGTTACGTAAACGTATTCACGTACAACACACGGCCGTGTCCGTGACACAGCCGAACCCGATTATATCAGTTGAAAAAGGTTATATTGGGGTGGTCCGAGTGTAGGTATTCAGGTACAGTTCTACCTAACCCTTCGGCAACCGGGTCAGCGGGATTATCCGAAAGGGTTACCCCTGGCCCGGAACATAAAGGGCTAAGGAAGGAACACGGGTGGGTTTTAGTCAATAAGAGTCTGACACTCCCTTCCGCTCCACCCAGAGCGTGAGGAGTCATTTGATGATTTCCCATCCGCAAAAAAAAAACCCTTCGGCAAGCGTGATGTACCTAAGGTTGAAAGGTTCTGATAGGTACATTACAAAATCTCCGGAGATTAGATGCTACAATGGGGTCCTAAATTCAATAGATACCTAGTTACCAATTCTCTTTGTTCTAAAAATATGTATACCTATTCCACCGTATCATATAGTAGGTATCCATGTTTATTTATATGTATATCACTCAGGGGACGACAGCAAAGATCACCTCCGGTTTATCGATAAAATCGCTTTAAAACAAGCATAAGCATAATCAGCATAATAACGTTCCCACTGCTGGGACACAGGCCTCCTCTCTGCGAGAGGGAGTGGGCCATAATCCACCAAGCAGGCCCAGTGCGGGTTAGTGGATTTCACATGTCTCAGATTTTTTGTTCTTACTACGATTATGGCCCACTCCCTGTCACAGAGAGGCGGCCTCTGTAGAAGCAGTAGGATTAACTTTTAACCCTCAAGAGTGAATGAACCGCCACTAAAAAAGATAGGAACTATTAGAAAGTCTGCTCCAATTCGATGCAGTCATCCAGGTTTCACGGATGATGGACCGATCATAGATTGCTAATGAATGCACGCTAAGATTGCTAAGTAAAACGGAAGTTAACTGGTAGGTACCAAGATAATCTTCAGCCCCGTTGAGCTAGTCAAGTGGTATCAAGAATGCCTTCTGAGCGACGGTACTTGTTTTGAGCTCCGGGACGGAAAAGTGTTTTTGGGTTTATTCCATTTCCATTAGGCTTCACCTAGCGCTAGTGAAAATGGGCATACCTAAGGAAAATAATTATGTGTAAGTAGGTACGGCTGTGCAAATGTCGATTAACGCGTAAACATGACACAACAGGTGTTTACAAATGTGTCGTGAGAACCAAACCGACTGAAAACATGTTTTGCTTATCCTAAAAAACAAATGAATAGGTTGATACATAATAGTAGAGTATCATGTATTTCCTTACTAGTTAATGTAAGGAACAATATGTAATATTGTCATCACAACAATGACTTTGTAATAGTTACTAGGTAATTATATTTAAAGTCAATTTGTAAAAATAATTACAAATTAAGGCGGGATAATTAGAGACTGGTAATCGTATTTTGTCCTATTTGAATCTCAATCAAACTTGGACTAGATATTCGACCGTTTTGTATCGCAATACAGGTACATAATTGCTAAAAATAAAAATTAACATAGCGCCTTTCAGAATGTTCATAGCTACAAGTTGCCAGAATTCATTATGCTTGGAAATATAGCACAGTGAGAGGCCAACTCTTTGGCCTGGTCGACCCTGTTGTGCAAAATCAAAATCTAATTTTCGATTCAAGCCTATACAGGGTTATTGGTAAAACATTAACAACCTCTTAAGAGGTCATTGTACTCATCATTATGAACAACTTTTACTGAGGCCAAAACAGAAATCGAGAAAAAAAAAAAACAGCTGTTCCCTACATTTATGTTCGTATAACTCGTTAAAATGTAGGGAACAGCTGAATTTTTTTCGCGATTTCAGTTCGATTTCTTTTAAACACTCGCACAACATCACGAAAGGTGGATCAGAAAATGATTCTGGTTTTACACTAGTTTTTTCGCATCCCACACACGTCTATTCTAATGTTTCATAAAAACAAATACAGGATAATCATTATTTTAAAAACCACGGCATTGCCACGATCTCATTATTGATGGCAAATATATCATAGGCTTTGCTGTAACAACAATAAAACAACAACCATAGACATAATTCAGATTTTATTTAACAGTTAACAAGAGCTATATAAAAAATAACAGCGTTAATTTACTTTATATTTCAAATCAACAAAAACAGGTAATTTATCTAATACCAACAAAAAATAAACTTAAGTTTCGTCAAAATAAATCACTATGAAGTTTCGCTAGATATCATACTTTGGAATTGTATATCACAGACCATAAAACGTATCTAAATAAGCATTTGTAATGTTTTTTTTTTTAATATTTAAAGCACAGGTTTGCTGCCTGAATAAATTATTATACATCCGTCGAAGGACCGTCATAGCAGGGGGCCTAAAAAGGCCACTTTGGCAGAATCATAAAAGGATAACATTACTGAATCATAATATTGCGAAGACAGTCCGTGTTTTTCTTTTTTTCGCTGCACTACGTAGGTATAATCAAAGAGATTGTGATTGGATTGGATTAATTGGTATTTTAGCACAGACAACAAAAAATAACTGAAAAATTCTTCATCAATGCGATTTGATACGATTAACTTAACAGTTAACTGTCCATTTTGATTTATAATGTTATCCTTTTATGATTCTGCCAAAGTGGCTTATTTAGGCCCCCAGATCTGAGGGGCAATTCCCGTATTTTTAAGATCGTTCGCATTCTCAATCGCAATCTGTCAAAAATACAATCAATTTACATACATTTTTGACATCATTTTGACACTGACTGCCGCTGAGTTAAGATTGTGACTTGAATTTGAACGCCTTTATAGTACGAGAACTATTGGCCTTCTGAAATATTCTGCACGTCAACAAGATAAACTGTACAATACAAAATAATGTCAAATAGATGGAGATTACAAATCCAATAAATTTTCAAATGCTCTCCAAATATACTTAATTGTAAAACATTTAACTTATTTTAAGGACACTTTACAGATCCTTTGTCCGCCATTAATTACCAAAACCAAACATTATTGCAAAGCTTTGCTACTAACTATAGCAATTCCAATATATTAGGACTAATAATACTGTCAGAATTATTATCATATTATTATACGTCTTTGTAACATTACAAATCTAAAAACAGTTCTATAAAAATTTACCTTATCAAGGTGAATTAATTCATAAAATAATTTGCTAATTGTATGTTTTTCCAATTGTATAGGCTCACGATTTCATGAGTGTTGCCATGTAACAGGTGTACTCACTGATGAAATTCCTATTCTAAATAAAATCTAATTTGGTGTGATTTGTTGGTGCGTTTCTAAAGCTTTTTCTAACACATAAAGATCTGGTACATGTTACAATCTACATTCATAATTTGCATGAACACTTTTCTAATTGCAAGCCACTACCTACAACCCTTTGCTTTCTATTCGTGATCCCAAACATATGCAAGACCTCGAGTGTTATGGAGTGATCTTGATTACTTGACGAGAAGCCATGCACACTTTATTTCTATCAAAATGGACAACATAGAAATGAAATAAACCAACACGATATTATTATGTGGGTAGAGCAAAACGTCTTGCAAAAAAACTCGTCATTATTGAAACACCGTTTTTAGGCGATATGACTGGGATCAGACTAAAAACCTATTACACTTTAGTGTGAGACTACACAAACCTTCCGATCTTAAACTCCAGATTTTACTAACAGATCCATAAATTATTTAATAACAGTTCGATATATTACATACATTCATAGGCCGCGTCCTACTAGAAAGTGATCGTCGCGCGAATACGCATTCATTGCATTCATACATGATACTTTTTCTTCGGTGGTCGCACCGACAGAGGGTGCCTTCCGGTTGACATATGACGCAACCACCGCATATTCGCGCGACAATCGCCTTCTATTAGGAGGCGGGGTTACGCTGGTCGCACATTCCCAACTATCGCTTAAGCGATAAAATAGCTCGGATTCTGAATCGGTTGCTAAAGCAACGAAATCGACAGACCACAAAAATCTTCATAAACGCGAAGATGCAAGCGCCAGGTTGCCTTCATATGCCAATACAATACAAAATCGAGTGAAGCAATATTAAATAGTCCTTCATACAGCCCAATGTGCGTCCAGCCTTAAACTTCTAATCGTTATTTTACTAAGTTTGCAGGTGTTCTGTGGCGTGCTTGTACGAACGCCTAAATATTAATTAATGTTAAACACATAGCGACTATGTCCTAATGTGTGATGTTCGCTCTTAGAGCTCATTCTATAAAACCTAATCTGCCTAGCTTTTCTCCAACCATGTTGGGGTCGGCTTCCAGTTTAACCGGATGCAGCTAGAATACCAGTATGTTACATGGAGTAACTGCCTATCTGACTTCCACAACCCAATCACTGGGTTACAGGATACCCCATGGTAAGACTGGTTATCAGACTTTCGCTTCTGACTTCCCGTAACGACTGTCAAAGATCTACGAATGACAGCCGGGACCAAAGGCTTAACGTGCTTTCCGAGGCACGGAGCGCTCTTGATATTTAATTAATTACCGCCCATCCATAGACCAACGCCGGCAAGCTAAGCTTAGCCTTGATCGACTGACGTGGCTACTTACCAGCAACGGGCTGGTTTCTAAGTAGCCATTAGCCTCTCTAAAATCATTCTGTAAAACATGACATACCTAAATATATGATATTATGTATAGTAATTTTCTAGCTTAGGTATACATTAAATATCTGGCAGTAGGTATGTGGTAACGAGGCAATACTTGTTATAAATATTTATGCTGGAAAACATTATTTGGACACTGGCATAAATGGAAGAATAGGTATAGAAAAATAAATAATACTTCGTATAGAAGACAAAATGGACCATGCCATTGTTAGGATTGTAACCGGTACAATGCTGCCCCGAAAGGGTAGGGAAACTGCAAAAGCGCGAATTTAAACACTTTCGGAGCAGCACGCGTAGCATGACCGCCATAGAAACGGGTTTTGCCGACAGAAGAATAGACAAAATGACAGATTGTGGAATAATTTCTACCGACTTAAGGTGAAGTGGTAGACCGCGAAATTCAAATGCTCTTACGTTTTTTGCAATTTGCAGGTCAGTGTCAGATTGTATCTTGATCAAAATATGATTCGCTACTATAATAGATATGTATATACAGGATCTTAATCATTAGATCATTAATAATAGATTTGTTCCATATGCACTTTTCCATAAGAGATTTGTTCGATGTAGAGAAGAAATGTTTCCGTTCTTCAGTCGACAAGTCTATAATGTCAAGCATAACGAACAATCTTTTTCTACTTTTGACACTTGGGGGTAGAAACATTTCCTCTCAACAAAGTGTCAAATAGTATTTCCTCTCAACAAGTGTCAAATAGTATACATCACATTAGACCTAGAAAAGAATCCATACATCTATTCAAAAAGAGCTAGTGTATTCTTCGTAAACAGGGACTAAAATAGCTCTTTAATCCCTAGGGACTAAAACTGATTTGAATTTGGAATGTGGATATTGTTAATAAAAGTTCCAATCACCAAAGAGATCAATCACGGACATTGTATGAACAAGTAACAGGCTGTATGAGTAAAACGCGCGCGATCCAAATTATCTACGCGACTATTAAAATTTGCTTCCCGTTGCTATGGAAAGAATAAATAGCTTCGTCTTCATAGAAACGCGAGTCTACGGGTCGCCCCGTGCTCGGGCTGAAGAGATGCCGAGTTGGATAGAAATAACTATACTTGGTAGAATATGATATATCTAGTAGCAGTCATGCTACGCGAGCGGGTCTAGATTCTATACGTAGTATTATTTCTTGCTTATGAAACGGGTTCGATTCCTGTAGAAAGGGGAAGATGGGTAATCTCGTTTAAATATCACTTTATTCTTACTTATTTTATTTCCGTCACACAGTCCAAGCCCTTCTTCCCTTATTTCTTGCTGCTAGGGGCAAGATTGACATATCGCATCGCTTTCATATTGATACAAATATGAACATTATTCGCGTAAGAATAAAGTTGATATTCGTATGAATCACCTAAAGCGTGTACAGACGCGTGTAATGTAACACGAATTCTACGTGTGGAGTAACTGCGAGCATTACTTACATGTAACGCTCGCGCTGATCCATCGACTGGTTTTTAGCGCGAATACAAACGTTCACGCAGTTGAATACATACAGGATTCGCGTTGAGTTATGTCGCGCTATGCCGTGCACACTATTCGCATTACGTTACACGATACCTACATTACATTACACGCGTCTGAACACGGCTTTACTTTAATTACAGTCCGGCCGTCGAGAGAATGCGTTCCTGACAGCTGTCAGTGTGACAATTCTAGTAGCTAATAAAGATCAAATTCGCAGAACACTTACCCCTTTTTTCATAAATCTTGCTTAAAGTTAAGTAGTGATTAGCCACTGTTTTAGCCATACAATTCTGACGTTCAAACGTCACTTAACTTGAATCATCGTTTATGTACATTCCTCTGGTAAATATTAGGTAACCATAAGATATATATTACATTCATTATCAGTAGTCACCCGTCATTCTGACTGTCAGGACTGCGGCTCACTTACTTTCCCCGCTTTCCGAATTGCGTCAAAAGCGATTATATCGCGAATCCGACCAACGCGCAACGTCACAAATAGTACTCAATAGTCCTTATATTTTGTGACTATTAAATTTGGTCGGATTCGCGATATAATCGCTTTTGACTCAATTCGGAAATCGGAACGCGGGGCTTAATTCGTTTGTATGAAACTGACAGGTGACAAGGACCCATTCTCTCGTCAAGTGAAAGTGTGCTCTATAAATCTTACCCTGGGACACATTGCGGAACATTCCTCGTACATTTATATTTTTTCATATGGCACAACAGTTCAAAATATATTTATGGCATCAAACGAACTTATTAGCTGCTGCCCTTACAACTAATTTCTACTTGCACCACAAATCACTAAATGCTCTAAACGAACTCAAAACATCGTACCTACTATTACTGTCAATCGTTTGAAGAAGACAGACACAACGATATTTCAAATTCGTCTAGCGTTAAGTGGGAAGCGCCAGAGAAGCCCGCGAAATTCAAAATATTGATTGATACTTTATAAAATAGTAATTCAATAGGAACTTAGAGGGTTTGTATTAATAATTTTAATGATTATAATTCTGTAAATACATACCTGTTATGGTCGCGAATTATATTTTCTTCAACATACAACCTTCAAATTGCGAAAAAAAAACGAATTTCGAGGGCTACCCTGGCACTTGCCCCTTAATGATTTATGGTGTAAGTTTGAAAAATATATAAATCCTTTAATAAAGAGGCTCAACTGTTCAGAGTCCCCTGACAACTCGTCGGTACGTGACGTTCATAAACCATGTGGTGCTGTTATCAATTGGCTTGACTATGAAGGGAATGGAAGCCAGGCCCACGCCCACAGCGACCCAATTCCGACTTTTCCGAGGCATCTTACTGTACTTTCTCAAAACCTCTGTGGAGTAGAAGCATAACCTGAAAAGTAGGAAAAAAGGGTTAATAGCACTTGTCTAAGTAATGGTGGTCCAGAAATAGTTTTAGTACATGAGGTTTTTTTTTGTTTAATTCTTATATAAAGCCATTTCTTATGGAGATCTACAACTTGAATATTATTATAGAGGTATGAGGGTGTAAAGTTCAGCCATCCTCCATAGACCACCAGGCAAAAAAAAACTTGGGCAACTGCCCAATGATGTTTTTTTTTAATGGCATCTCGCAGTTCAACCTCGGAGGTTGTCGTATGCTTAACGTGACTTGCCTGTGGGTGCCTCAATAAATTAAGGCCTCCAGCCAGGGCTTAAAAAACTTAAAAACTAAGCGACTGCACGCTAAGGGACACCCTGTGGGGTACGGACCTCGGCTTAGGGCGTGGAGAGGGCTGGAGCAAGGGACAGGCTGGATCTGATTATCCGACGATTAATGTCAGGGCGTTGTATATGCTAGTTGCGCGGTAAACATCGATATGATACGTAGGTCGCATTGGTAGCGATGCACATATAGATGCCGTGGCCACATTATTATTAACTAGCGACCAATCCCCGCTTCACACAGTTTTTGCGACTTGACAAAACGACGAGATTTCTTTATTATAATTATGTAAATTGAATATTGATGTAGCATACACATAAACCTTCCAGATTGGTTTATCTAAACGATGCTGTAAATCGCATCAAAATCCGTTGAGTAGTTTAGAAGAACAACACAGTTACACTGACAGACACTAAAAGCGACATTCAATTATAACAATTATAGACGTACCTGTTAATAACATATCCGGGTATAACAACAGACGCCAGCGTCTGCCATATCAGCGCGTCTGCTCCCTCTATTACCACGGCTTGTGGTGTGGCATCTTTCTGCATTCAGAATTTTTTACGTATTAATCATCAATAAAACTGCCTCATTTTTTTTGTTTAACCAATGTGGAACTAGTTCTTTTTCAAATAAATATTGTGCCGGTACCAGATGTAGTACCTGTATTGTAGGTATAATACATACCAGTAGGTACCAAAAAATATTTCCGTATAGTTAGTATTCCAGATAGTTAATTGGCATTAAAAAGGTTACGAGGTTCCTCATACAAATATGTGATTTTAGGTACATGCTGGGTACAAACAATGTATCCTGGCAGATACATTGTTTGTGAGTGTGAAAATAAAAAATGAAATAGGTACAGAAGTACATACTTAATTATAAAATGTACATAAGCAGTGTAAAAATAGGAAACAATAAGATGGTTGTGTTATTAATAATAAGTAAATGATAGGCATAATCAGTTACACATACTTACTTTATATGATTTGTAACTTTTGTCCGCAGTATCAGCAATCGTATAACCAACCGCGACTGCATAGGAGGTGCGTACAACATAACTGGAGAAAATTGGGCGGAAGGACTCCCCAACCTCGTTGGCATACCCTGAAACATGGACCTGTTCAGTGAACGATACATAACGCGGGATGAAGGGTGAGTACAAGCACATGTCAATGTTTTATTTAAAGCTTTTCTGCAAAGGAAAGCTTGAAAACCAGCCAACAATAATGGTTTGACATCTGACAATATTAACACATTGAAGGACACTGAACGAGACACAATAGAAGTTTTATTGTTATTACGTCTATAGGCGTTCAGTGTCCTTCAATGTGTTAAATACCTCTGTGACAGACAGACAAAAAAGGGGAATTTTAACCAGATGCCGTGATAACAGAAACAATTAAAATGCTATTGTGTATGCTTGCATGGATCCACATTCCCACTTATGAAGGTTTAAAAGTTACATTTTTTATATTTGTTTTGAACCATAAATATAAGAACTTAGGCATTATATTAATGAAATAGTGACAGAGTTACAATACTGAAGAAAAAATTTATATATTACATAGTGGAAAATTAATAGACTTGATACAAATTTGCCCTTGAGAACTGTTCCCTTTATGTAAATCAATTTAGCTGTAATACTGCACCTAGTTTCCTTTCAACTAACAACTAGGTACATCATGGAATAGTTTTAAGTACCATTACTCTTTATCTTTTAAAATCTATGAGGCCACAATATAACAAGAAAATGGATCAAACTGTCTCAAGTCCTAATATTGATCATAGTCTAATCACCAGGTTTTTCAAGAGAAATTAAACATTAAATTATAATATTTACCTAGGTATCGCACCCATGTGTCCCTCCAGATATCCCTTTCAACTGATTCGGTCATTATTATTGCAATTTACCGTCTTCTCTGACCCAAAACAATTTAGTTACCTATTTTTTTACTTTTTACTCCATCGTAGGAATTTATACCACTATGAATTAAAAGTAAAGGTTTTAAGGAAAATATAGAACTACGCTTGTTTTTACGGTACATTCGCAGGTCTCCAATTGGAAAGGCGGACCGCGGAAGTAATACTATAAAAATAAAACTATTAGGTAACAATAGAGGTTATGGCAGATTTTACTGCTACTACTTTAAATGGAATGTTTTACTTTTACGTTGCCATTTGATAAATTAAATGTTTCAACATAATATTCTGTCTTCGTCCCATTAAAATCGCAATAAAAAGAGCAGCTCTGCTATTAATTTCCAAACACTAGCCCGAAGCGACCTATTTATACCATTGACATAAAAAAGTATGGACTGGAAATACCTACAAAAAAAGGGTGCATACCTACAACTCGTTTTGTCGCATAAAATGGCTGCCACTGCTAGGGTTGTGTCAATCAAGGAACATAGGTGTTTCTATTATCGAGTATCGATACTAAATATGAGTCTTACTAGTTATTACGTTTGGATCATAATAACTTACTAAATTAAAGTCAGTTGTAATTACGGTTGCCAACCATACTTTATAATAACGTTTGTTACTTTATTTTCGGTAACTTTATAGTTTTGCATAAAAATAAAGTGTGCAAAAATACTTTATTTATAATCTTTTGTGATGCGTGAAACGAAAGACTCATGGTTAATTACTGAACTATTTATCGGTAGGTATACATGTCAAAAAAGAAAATCTTTTATTAGAGTTAGAATTTTCAGAGAAAATATTATAGTTATGTACAAACCTGTATTATGTACAAACAATGTGTATTATGTACAAACCAGTTGTGAAGACAAATGGCAATATAATAAGATACCTACTTATAAATACATCTGATAGCGTAAGTACCAAATGTAAAAACTCTCTGTTACCGTCACTTCAGCTTTCACTGAGTTTTTTCGGTAATAAATCTGCAGTGGCGAGAAGAGAGAAACAGATAGTCCATAAATTTAATAAAAAACGAGTTATTTATTTATTAAAATCAGTACCAGGTACTTAACAAATTAGAAAACATTGTAAAAATTGTGGAGTTTCTTGCCAGTTCTTCCCCATAGGAAGCAACCAATTGAAACCGTGCACCTAGCTACTGCACTGGCAAGACATACTTCCCGTGGGTGTCGTAAAAGGCGACTAAGGGTCGTACCGGAGAATGGGCAGCAGCGTTCTCTATGCATTTTACCACCAAACTGTACTGCAATCACCAAACCGCCTGCCAAGCGTGGCGATTATGGCAAACCCCCCCCCCCCCCACCTTTGGGAGAGGCCTATGTCCAGCAGTCGACGTCTTTCGGCTGAAATGATGATGATGACCTAGCTACTGACGTTTCCTAAGTGGCCATGTAGGTTTATGTGAAATAAAATATTTTAATTTCGGTGCTGTGAACCAGAGGACGGACCTGGCAAGGTCACTCGGACCGAATAAGACACAGAATTATTTATGTTCACATCGCAGAATATGTCGATGACGTTTCAGCGGAGAAAACTATTACGGCAACGGTACAACCCTATTCCATTTGACATATTATTGTAAACAAACAAATGAATTAACAAAATATACTAAAAAGGTCTATTATACGGAAATGAACCCAAATATCAATACTTTAGCCATAAATTCATGATCACGTCACAACTGTATCATCGAATGTGTATTATTAAATGTATTTTTGCATGAAAACCGGCTATTAACCTCTGCAAAGACATTAGAGGTTGATTTTCATTCTTTCTTGCACCACACTTCACAATACAACACACAGACATGTTGAATTATTGTTTTCCAACATTTGCATGCAGTTTTAAAAGGTAAAATCCTTGTAATTTTCTCGCAAATCTCAATAATACAAAAAGTAAACAACCATTTGACAGCAAAACTACCACGAAACTTGTCGCAAAAGATGGCTGATACGGCACCTTACCTACAACTGTACTACGTCACTTCAAAATGTTGCCAAAATGAGCAACAACTTAAAATATTGTTGTCTCTTTTATCAAATACGATTATCTTATTAGAAAGAACGAGACAAAACGATATTTCGTATTCTGAATCATATTTCACTCATATTTGTATAAGCAAATGTATGTATAGAATAACGCGGCCTCTCCATGTTTTTCCTATCTCAATGATTTATACCTATTGATTATTTTGACATTGAGATTGACTTCAGACTTGACATTATTCAATATTTGACATGACACATTTCCTTGCATTTGACACTGAGTGCTGGCTGTTGTGACACTGACAGTTCTGTTTGGGGCTGCCAGCATTAAACCTGAGAATCTCCACTTTTCTTGTAATAAAACTTTCCTACTCATGAAGATTTTAGCAAATTGATCCTTGTACAAAAACCTTTTCTATGGTGAAGAAACTTTTACTATAATCATTAGAATCAGTAATACAACTTGTTAGGTTAGTATAATCCTAAAATGTCAAGATTTCATGAAATAGTCATTCAGTAGGATTACTTGGTCTTAAAGAGTTGTGTTAATGACTTTAATGATTATAATTCTGTAAATACATATTTGTTAATCATATTTCAATCAACGTACAACCTAATACTGACCAGCAAACTGCAACTAAACGTAAAAAAATTGAATTTGCTCGAAGATTTTTTCCATACCGAGGAGGTATGCAGCTCAATAAAGTAAACAAAATAGTTCCGTTTTCCAACCATTGTAAAAAAGAATGCAAAAGTATAATATATAAATGGATACAGACTCTTAGTTACTCCGAAACAGAAAAGATCCTAGAGGTAACAACATAAAATGAGGTGTACTATATAAATATATATAATACATACATCTATACCACTACGTTTTATATATCACATTAGGTATTAGATTATATATCACTTATAATTATTATATATTTATCTACATACTACCCACAATACTTAGGAACCCTATAACTTAATAAATATGTTAAAATATACAAAATTGTTATTTGAAAAAGTTATATAACCTTTGACCACACACACACACTAACACACCCTCACACACACACCCTAACATACACACACACACACCCCAACTCACTCCCACACTCAAAGTTACACTAAAACATGTTACACTAAAACATGTTTCCCGTTGACTCATTCACTACACTCACATTCGCTTCTCACATGTTGGCAATCCATACAATGTTATGAAATGGGGGGCCTGGAGATCTATATAGCACAAGCCTCGGCTTAGTTTAGACTCCAGATCTCCCACAAATTACAAAATTTCTTGTAAAGATTTCCTGTCAGCTGTATAATGGTATAACTTGATGTAATTTGTGGAGATGAAATAAACATTTATTATTATTATTATTATATTAGAATCAGTAATACAACTTGTTAGGTTAGTATAATCCTAAAATGTCAAGATTTCATGAAATAGTCATTCAGTAGGATTACTTGGTCTTAAAGAGTTGTGTTAATGACTTTAATGATTATAATTCTGTAAATACATATTTGTTAATCATATTTTAACCAACGTTCAACCTAATACTGACCAGCAAATTGAACTAAACGTAAAAAAATTAATTTCGCGGGCTACCTACTAACATTTGATCATAGTTTTAATAATAACTAATGTTCCGCTCAAAAAGCCATACCCAACGCGACGGTAGATCAAATATTGCTATTGAACTCACACTCTCCTTTATGCTTTTGGTTTATTTGGTAAGAAATAAAAAATTACGTGTTACAATATTTTTTTGTAAAATCATACCCGGAGAGGTAACATAGGGGATGATTTTAAAATTCAAATGTGATGCGATTCAAACTAAAGTCATAATCCGGATCTTGAGATAACATTTAGCCTGTATTTATTTAAAATCGGCCCTCTGGGTCAAAGTTATTACAATTTATTATGTCTATCAGTAACCTTTTCACTCCTTAACGGCTAAACGAATATGGATGAAAGGCATACAGATAGGCCACGATTTGGTTTAGGACTTAGGATACTTTTATCCCCGTAGTAGGTCCCCCTGGGACGATACCCAATAACCACGCGATCGATTAATCTGACCAAAACTAATCTTATAGAAATTATAAATAATATTAACCATCCAAGGTCTCCATTATAGATTGTTGACTGAAACGATAGAAGATATTACGACAAACAAGAAGAACTAATCCTTATCAATGGTCCTCATTAAAAATCCCTGATTTCTGGGTTAATTAAAAAAAAAATGTAGTAACACAAAAGTAGTGCAAAGTTGCCATACGTGAAAATATAACGTCACAGAGTACATTATTGTATAACGTTTTTTACTTTGCCATCAATCATTAAAACCTTTGTTCAGCTGTTGCGATAAAAAGAATCAAAATAAAAAGAAAATAACCGCTCACGATTATCAGATAATGACGCTTCAAAGACAAGTAATAATATTAGTAACCTGGGCAAGTAATTTTAAAGTAACTACTGTTTGTAGTCTTCGTGATCAAAATTATAAACTCACACTATAACTTAAAAAATTAAGTTTAAGGGCATAAAGTAATCCAATTGATATGGTACGGTAAGTACCGTAGAAATAAAAGTACTAAAATATAACTAACATGAAAAGCTTTGAGAGGTCTCATGAGAGGCAACTCTGAATTTTGTCTCTTTAAATTAACTAAAAAAAGATAGGTACTTCTAAACAAGCGGGCTGCTTAATTAAAGAGTAGGTACGTCGTCGTCTAATAAATTAAGCAATTATTTTAACTTAATCCACTAAAATAACCATTATTCGCTCGAGTAGACAGGTTCTACCTATTTAATTAAAATTCTAAAGTTGAATAGATCAATTAAAAAGTCTATTTAAATTGATTAAATTACTTACTTTCAATGTCAAGACAGATCGCTAATTGGCAAAGTACATACCGTAGTTATCAAAGTACAGTCGTGCAGAAATGTAGACAACGCAAAGTGACGTGCGAGAGTCGCTTGCTTACTTCAAATACTTCATAATCAGCTGTTCACTCACACTGAGTGAAGTAGGACGTGTATTTAGGTTATACTTATATAGCTTTGTCAATAGCAACAAACGATTCCGTGTTAGACGCATTATTCTGTGGTGAAGTGTACTAAATTTGAAGAAAGTTAAAAGTGGACAAGGACATTAATCGTGTTGTGTGCCATAACTTGTGTATTCACGTAATTACCGTCAAAATATTTCGAATTTGAAGTGCTATGTTTGCCGTCGCTAACAAGATATTGGAAGGTAATAAATAACTCTGTTGTTTTGTGTCTGAAAATGCAAAAATACAATTGCCAAAATTAACCTTGACTAGTGATGTGACATCAAATTGACGATTTCTGACAACGAGATTTGAGTTACTTAATTTTTACGCGATAATATTTTTGTTTTAGAATTATTTTTTCCGAATCATTTCATTCTGTTTTTATTTGCCCAGTGATCTCAATAATAGTAATTTAATCCAAGGAGAAACTTTGGGCCAATGGGTCAAAAATAAAGTCCTACAAATCGGAGACTTACACTATTGCAAAAAAAAAAATAGTTTGTTCGATATGTATTCAGAAAAAAAAACAAATTAAAAAATAACATTCTATAGCTCTGCGGTGCATTGTTTAGTTTACCATTGAAAACAGTGACGCAATAGAACGATTTATTTATAAATCCCATAGTTATTTCGCACATTAGCACAAACCTACCTTAAAAAAACCGCGTCCTCGAACCCGTAGCAAGTCAATGGTAGATAATTCAAATTGCATTGGTACTCTGAGATCTAAAAGTATGTTACTAGAGTAAATAAAATAGGCGATTATGTCATCATCATCATCTGCCTAGGCTTTTCTAACTATGTATGTTGGGGTCGGGTTCCAGTCTAACCGGATGCAGCTGAATACCAGTTCTGCACATAGAGCGACTACCTATCTGACCTCCACAACCCAGGTACTGGGTAATATGATACCCCTTATTAAAGCTGGTTGTCAGACTTTCGAGCTTTTGACAACTTGTGACGACTGTCAAAGATCCACGAACGACAGCCGAGACCATCGGCTTAACGTAATTTCCGAGGCACGGAGGGTTCATGGTATGTGGAGATTTTCATCCGACCGCGGCATGCGTAGCTTAACCTGATCTATCGACCTGTCCGGCTGTTATTAATTAGCCACAAGCCCCTCTATTTTGGTTCCAAGCCCCGCGATTAGGTATATCACTATAATATGCTTGTGCCGATGTTCGCGACTTGGTCTGGTCACGGACGCAAATTCTCTTCATCGTCATTATTCACACTCTGACTCACCCACAGCTGGGGAATATGCCTCTTTTCGGTTGTGCCTATCTTCACGCTTCGATGCCAGTGAACCAGCAGAACTTGGTTGCACGTGCACCGTCGGCCGACTGGCAATCCAGTCGTTGATTGCCAGTTTGCCACTCAGTCACCTTACCTCATATGAAATCAATCGCTTTATCGGATGATTCGTTCTGCCGAAGCCCAAACTCCATTTTATTTCCATTACCTAATCATTGCCCAACATCCAAGATCTTTGTGCGTTTTCAGATCTCGACGTTTCGTCCTCGGTCATCTACTTTCTAATTCATTATTTTCTGTGCCATAGAAAGAAAACAGGGCTTGATGTTGCCCTGTCAGTCACATCCTCGTTTTTCATTAACACGCAACGCCTGGCCAACATGAGGTGGACCTCACTGTAGCGTACTTTTTTTTATTAGTGGGTAGGTTTTCTTTCCTCTATGTTTGGTCTCCTGAGATCGATAATGAATGGTACATGATTGCCTAAACGGAAATAGCGTATTCACAAGAGACATGAAGACTCAAGAAAACTCAAAATATTTTATTTCTTATTATTACCTTAGCTTATCAGCATATTTTGAATGACAAATTTTACAAAAGAAAGCCCCCAAAACGTCCACGCTTCAACACCTCAGTCCTAGTGTTCGAGCTAAGAAGAAGTGGCGCTATAAACTCCACAGCCAATGTGAGATATAGGCAAACTGAGCCTCCGGCAAGGAGTTTTACTCCTAACGTATGATAGAATCATTAAATAGCGCAATATTCATTAGATACCGCAAGACTAGGTCGAACTTACCATATATTTGCATAAAAAAACTGTAAGTGTGATTCCGTTATCGCCATGTGCATCATCATCATCATCATCTGCCTAGCCTTTTCCCAACTATGTTGGGGTCGGCTTGTGCATTGAAAAATATATGCAACACTTTAAAATGTTTTTGGTAAGCTCCTACATCATCTCTAAATACTCTAAATAGCACCTAAACTGATATCTACTCCGTACTCCTAAATCATCCTCCTGCACCCTAATTGCGTAACACGCTATCAATCACAATTTGAATGATTTTGAAGGACATTGCTAATCCATTGCTTCATATGTTGGAAAAATTTGTCGGCTCAACAAGGTAAATAACGCAATGAATGTCATTGAAGTGTCAAAATGAAAGCCATTCCTACTGTTAGTGTTTTACGCAATTACACCGCTGCTGCCGTTATCCTAATTTTATTTGGGATTCGCGATGTAAGTCCTAGATAGGAAAGGTGTGCTTCCTCTCCTTCTTACTTTCTAGCTACATATTACATCGTTCTTTCAACCATTTTTTTGTCCGCCTTTTTTCTTATAGCATCTACATCTCGATTCATGACACAGAAATCTGTATTATTCAGCTGGTGTCAAAAACCAAACATATTCTTTTTGGCATGTAAATTGCCAATACTGTGTACCAGTAATTCATGCGTAGCGTGCTAAATAATATCGTTTATGAATAACAAAGTACTTATGTTTCCTGGATCTGGTCCGGCGGCCATGTGTCCGTTTGTATGTTGTTTTGTCTTGACATATGAACAGACAATAGTCAATGTATTCTGGGAATGGAAAGTACAATGCGCGTTTGTAGGACTTGCATTATTCGCTGCGTCAAAAAGTAAGAGGTTCTTTATGCTTTTGATCAATTTGGTAGTCATATTCTGCAACAAGTATGTATTTATCGGCTAGTATCCTGTCGCCTTGAGCAATTTGCGATAGAGATAGACTGTCTTAAGAATTAGTCTCTTACAGCCCCGGCGCTGGTGCTACGATAGTTAATCAAGTCACTTCTAACTTTGCCTGTTAATATTGCATCGTCTATCTACTACTGCCAATAGATCAACCAGAAGCCTTGATCTTCTACCAACCTCTCTTCATAGCCTGAAAAGTCTCAAGAAAATATTCCGAACTCCGGATTATTCTATAATTCGGAATAATACTTCTATACGAGAATCTGATAGACTTTCGCATTATCGACACGCAACGATACATCACTGGCTCTAATCAAAAGTAACAAAGTTAAATTATACCGACATTATTTTTACGGTGCACTTTTTTCGATCATCCTTCGTACACGATGTTATCGAGGAAACTGCATGATTGCATTGGGACATCATATAAGATGATGAAACTGCTCGTATACCTACTCATACCATCTACCTAGTGTATGTGTCATACTCATTCCTAGCTAAATGTTAACAATGTGATACAACTAGGTTAAAACCATACAGGTTAGATACACATAGGTTGTTTAATTTTCCTCATAATAATTATGTATAGTAGGAAGATACGTCTCAAATTTCCACATACAATAAACCGTTTGAGCTGCGTTTTCCCATTATGCTTTTTAACGCAATCTTCGCTCGTGACAGCACCCTCTCTGCGAGTTATACCTACATACGAGAATTTCCCGTGGTGAACAGATAATTCAGTCAAGTAAGCAAGGATGATAGATACCTAACCACAACTATACATTAAAACTTCAATGTATAGGTAGCTTTACATAATACATTATGTAGATACCCCAGTCCCCAAGCAAGGTCAACAAGTAATGCAAAAAAAAAACTGGCCAAGTGCGAGTCGGACTCGCACACGAAGGGTTCCGTATATACACAATGCAAAAACGCCGAAAAAACCAACCTCAATTCCTCCCCTTAAATATTTATTTTATTCTGTTTTTAGTATTTGTTGTTAGAGCGGCAACGGAAATACATCATCTGTAAAAATTTCAACTATCACGCTAGCTATCACGGTTCATGAGATACAGCCTGGTGACAGACGGACAAACGGACAGTGGAGTCTTAGTAATAGGGTCCCGTTTTTACCCTTTGGATATGGAACCCTAAAAAAGGAAAAAATCACGGTAAAAAGTTTAACAAAGATGAGTAGATATTTTTCCTTATGTGATTATGATTACCGAGCACAGTAATATTAGGCATTAGAAAAGATTTGATTGTTTGTATGGTTATAAGTATATTTTTTACGCTAAAACGACTCAACACATTAAGCTAACAGTCTTAAAATAATAATAATATTATGTACAAGTATATAAAAAGGAGGAGAAATAATCTAAGGGCATCAAAAAATTCGTCCGCATCGCTGTCAACAGGAAACGTGCCCAAAAAGCTGACAGCATTGCCACGTTGTATGGCAATGCTGATTCTTTGGCCAAAACATAGGCTAGCGCTCTGGTCACGTGAAGAGTCGACCAACCGCTTGGCGATGTCTTGAAATACCTACTAAGTGAGCACTCGGGTATTTATTCTGTGACTTGGGCACCATGGCCCTCGTGTTTCAACCCCAAACGGCTCAAACATATAAGTTCCAAAGAGATTGGAGTATTTTTCGCACCTGCATTTCTGCACCTTAGGATGTTATATTATAGCTTTATTTTTATCTCGATCGAGACTTATGCGAGCGAAACCGCGGGGCGCAACTAGGAATACATAATCACATTACGTTGGAAGAACACGAGTCATATTATGAGAATCAGGCGCTAAGAACACTATTTAGCACCATTCTTATAAGTCAAGTTCTACGGAGACTATATGTTATATGTTACATGCAAACATTTACATGGTAACAAATGCCGTTTGGGTTTTTTGAGCCGTCCGTAAATCATTGAGTTATGATCAAAGTCCAGATTATGAGCGTTTTATTGAAGCGCGTCTGTAATAGTTCTAAAAACGCAAATAGCTGGCCAAATACTACATTTAATAGGGATCTACGTACCCTTCTGTAAGTTTAACCACAGGAAAAATATTCTGTACCTATTCGTAAATGCGGTCCATAGTGTCCTCTCCTGCTGATCTTTTTGATTTTCAAACGCCAGTAATCAATAAAAGCAGCAGCATAATAAATCACCTTCTTACCCTGTCCTCTAATGGCATTTTATATCATTGACCCTGTTTCTATTGTGACATAATCTCAAATACAAGGAAAATGTCGATAACATTTAATTTTATCTGTGTCCCAACACTATCAACCTCACACAAAGGGCTTTCAAGACATTATTATGACTCATTAGGTATGCGAGTCTTTTGTTCATTTATCTCTATGTGTTGTCAAATTATTCTTCATTTGTTTTAGGACTGTTTCTTCCATAAAACATCTGTCAGACGTCAATTTTATTCCACGAATAAAAATTATCTGTCGATTGAAAAAAGCCCCTGAGATTTCGTTTCTTCATCCTTCTGCGCTCATCCCAAATTTTTTTGGAGTTGGCACAGATCGCTTCTTATTTTTTTTTTTATTATTGGTAGGTACATACCAACCTAGCATCACAGAGAACACTTCATTCGTTCAGTCCGCCCGTCGAGAGAATGCGTTGCTGATACCTGTCAGTGCGACAATTCCAGTTCTAGTAGCTAATAAAGATCAAATTCGCAATACACGTGTTCGTTTGTATGAAACTGACAGGTGTCAAGAACGCATACGGCGGCCGCACTGTAGCTGTCATCATTCTGTTGTGGATCGGCGATATCTTCTTCTCCCATAATTCTCTATTAGTCGTCAACTCAGTGTCACCTCCTTTCCAGCCATATCATCTTTCACACACTCTCTTCTACTCTTCTTCTTCACTTCTTCTACTCATACTCAAAACTTTCTGCAGGACAAGTATTAATAATCCTACTCTAAACGATTTTCCTTGATAACACACGCAAAGATTGACCATGAAAGCTTTTCCTTAAACTGTCGCCTTTGTCAGGGTCTAGAAATTGGGATAAATTGCAATTAAACCTTGTATAGTAGGTACTTGCTTAACTGCTTACAAGATAATTATGCTGCCAAAGTGATGTCAGATGTTTCGATTACAACGAGGAGGTCACATTCTTCAGAATGTAACTGAATAGACAGATATTTATGACGCGAGACTTGTCGTTTAATCAATATTGAAGAACATGTTTAGCGGCATCAAAAATATGTGTCAATAATTGCATTGACACATATTTTTGAAGCTGATGCTGCATCCTTTATGTATTTTGACGTCGCTTGTCTCGGTCAGAGTTTTGTTGTTCCTTCGGTGTCACATATTTGCGGTGCCACTTGTGTACGCCTTCCACCACGAATGTTCACATAATTATATTTGCCGTCGTTAGTGGATCTTATTACCTAGCGTATTGATAATAATTATTATTTATGCGAAGGTTTGTGAGGACGGATGGCTGGATGGATGTGTGTTACTCTTTCACGCAAAAACTACAGTAATATAGCATAAGCATCAGAATAACACAGGATCCCTTTTATCCCGATATTCCCACGGTGAAACCGCGGGGCACTGCTGATGATCTGACCACATATTTGCCGTTATATATATTAGTGGATGAATCATGAAATCAGATAGTTACCTATTACTGCCGAGCTGTCCATAGTAATACATTATGCTCGGGACTTTAACTAGCTACCAAATAGGTACAAATCAAAGAAGGCGTGGCTGCTCCGTAGACTTTAAGAAACAAACATTGCTCCTTAACAATTATTTTAGTTTTAGTGCATTACGCAAGTAGGTACAACCTACTAGACTAGCATTCATATTTCAATAAGTATGTACTCTGCTAACAAACTATTCCAATAAGTATAAGTACCTACGACGAACGTTCCTCGACGTATTTCCCCGTGCGAAGTTGTTATAAGAACCAGTGTCGTCACTAACCAAAAATAAGACAAGGATAATCTATTCAATATATTTTTGATAAACTTAGTAAGTATATGAACACCGTCGCCGAGTCAGCATTAAATTAAATTACTTACCGGTCATTGAACTGGTTCCGCAGCGTGGTGTAATTATTAGTACCTAATCTTCTTTTTGAGAATTCCACAACCTTGAATCTCTGAAATGAACTTGTAATTAACTAGTTGAACTTTAGAAAGATACCGTAGCGTAGATTTTGTATAATTATGTCGCAGCCATAGGTCGCAGCCAACTGGTTAAATTAGCCGTTTAGTTAACCGCCTGGCCTTTGGAAGTAGTGCTCGCCTCGCTTCGCTCGCTCGGCTCGCACGCGGTTGATCACAGTTCTAACATAACCTAACCCATTTGGTCGGGGTGCCCTGGCTTAGTTACTGCGACCAATTCGGCTCACGTTTTATTGGTTCCAGTTCCAACCTTAACTATAATTTAATCATTCAGGCCGTTAGTTGAACGGCCGCCGTTTAGTTAAAAGGCTAGGTGGTTAACTAAACGGCTGATTAAACCATTTGGCTGCGACATGAATTAAGAATTTGAGATAATTTTCAAGTTACGGAACAACAAACTGAATGAAACCAAAAACTTATTCCAGAACCTTTTTGTTACAAATGGTCATTCAAAAATCAACTTAGAATCAACTAACCTCAAACGGCGCAAATATAACAACCTTATTGGTAGCTATATGTTTGAGCCGTTTGGGGTTGAAACACTAGGGCCTTGGGGTCCGAGTGCTCATCGAATATTTCGGGACATCGCCAAGCGGTTGGTTGACTCTTCACGTGACCAGAGGGCTGGCCTATTATTAGTCCAAAGAATAAGCATTGCCATCCAACGTGGTAATGCTGCCAGCCTTTTGGGCACTTGTGCCATTGACAGCGAGCGATGCGGACGAATTTTTTTATGCCCAATGAGCTCTTTACCTTTTACTTGTATATACTTTTATATTTTAGTGTTAAATTATAAAATAGTAACATTGTAATTGAAATATTACATAAAATAAAAAATACCCACTTAGAATAGGTACATATTACTATAGTAGACAACTTATTAAGTAGCGATGGAATGTAAACTATCTGAGATTATGAACACTGCTACAGGAGTAAAGGTCCCAGGACGGTCTAAAACTAAAAAGTCTAGGACATAGGTAATGAGAATGGCAAACAGTTTTCACGTGCTATAGGTATAGTCTATTCCAAAAGTATCCGATGAAAGTATAAACATACTCTGTTCAGCACCCTAATTGCATAACACCCTATCAATCATAAACTGAATCATTGTGAAAGATATTGCTAATCCATTGCTTCATATGTTCGAAAGTCTGCTCAACAACTTAAATAACGCACCACTTATCTACAACTCCCTACACAAACACATTTCTGAATTACCATATAATAATTACCATATAATAAGTTCTGTCGTGTTTTGCGACTGGTTGATAGAGGAAAGCTTTTATTCTGTAAAAGATTTTTTGAAGAAAAGTTCATGTTGCTAGAAATTTTTTAAGGATGCATAATTTTATTTCATGTTTAATATTAATCTATTTAGATCTTGTAGTATAATTAATAATGTGAACCTCAATTATAATTATGTTTAATCAATATTCATTAATTCGTGTCTTTATAAATTATATTCTTTAATAATTGCATACCTGTCGGTCGATTCTGTAAAAATCTCACCGTGAAAACTTAGGTGAAGTGAGTTTGTTTTTGCTAGAAATTGACACTATTGACAGCTCACTCCACGCTCACATCACCTAAGTTTTCACGGTGAGATTTTTACAGAATAGCACCGCTGTAACTTAGGTGAAATATGTCTCGGTCTATAACTGTTACTATAACAACTCATGTACCATATTCATAGCAAATAAATGATTTGATTGATTGATTGATTGAACGCATTGAATGTTGTTGAACTGTCAAAATGAAAGCGATTGCTACTGATAGTGTGTTACGCAACTATCCAGCAGGGTAAAAGGTAACACATTCATCTGTACCTATTTAGAAAGTTTCTACTTTATACTCAGCACTTTTTCCAACAATCATTTGAGGGTTAAATCATAATTGAAAAATCATCGACGAAAATGGACGTTCAAAATCAAAATATTTTATTTCACATAAACCTACATGGACACTTATGAAACGTCTGAAGCTAGGTGCACGGTCCCAATTAGTCGTTTTCTATGGAGAAGAGCCGGCAAGAAACTCCACGGTTACCTACTCTTTTTAAAAATAATTGGCTTTTACTATGTTTTCAAATTACAGTAGGTCTGGGAGGACAGCGAAGGCCTGTCAACGAGTACCAGGTATTTGATAAAATAAATAAATAAAAAACTGGCCAAGTGCGAGTCGGACTCGCACACGAAGGGTTCCGTACCACAAGGCAAAAACGCCGAAAAAAACGTGTTTGTTGTATAGCCCTCTTAAATTTTTAATTTTATTAAATATTAGTAAAGTAAATAAGTACCTATACAATTAAGTATTTTGTGAATATTTCAAGTGCCTACCTGTTACCTATAATATTGATATCGAGCAAAAAAAGGCAAAAAATTACGTTTTTGTATGGGGGGTAAATTTAAGGGGGGCTCCCTTAAATTTTTATTTTATTTTGTTTTTAGTATTTGTTCTTAGCGGCAACAGAAATACATAATTTGTGAAAATTTCAACTGTCTTGCTATCGCTTGAGATACCTACCTACAGCCTGGTGACAGACAGACGGACAGACAGCGAAGTCTTAGTAATAGGGTTCCGTTTTTACCCTTTGGGTACGGAACCCTAAAAAAAATATGTTATAGAAGTAGGTACTTATGTCAAAAAAAAAAAAAAAACATCGTAATTTTACATAGTTATGCCGTTAATGAGGTGCCAGGCAAGCCACATGTGCAGAAGGAATTATTGCCAAACTACCTTGTCTTCAACGTAGATATAATGCCTTTTTGATAAGGACACGTTTGATGAGGGTTATGAACTTACCATCGCTAAGTTTTGTAACCGGCTTTGGTAACTTGTTATAAAAACGGATGCTGTTTACAAGAAATGACTTGCTAGTTTTAAGAAATTTAGGTATCGCAATTTCATTTTTACTACGTGTAATTATATTATGGAAATCGCTTCTTATTTTGAAAAGTCCTAAGTTTTTGCGAACATACAAAATACTTTCTAAACTATAAAGAGAAGGCAGAGTTAGTATTTAAAATAAACCTCAATATTATCAAATGAAAATCAACTTTATGTTGATTTAAAATTAGACTATGGGAAATGCGCTAAGGTAACCCGCGAAATTACACAATTAACATAACTCCTTGAGTTAAAATTAGCCTCAAATGTCATGATTTCATGAAATAGGTACTTCTTCAATAAGTAATAATTTGAACTTATGACGGTGTAAGTATTGATGATTTTTATGATTAAATTCTATACTTAAATAAATATTTGTTACGGCCGCGATTCATATTTAGATCAACATACAACCTGGTGGCCCAAAAATGCCACTTTGGCAGAATCATAAAAGGATGACATTATGAATCATAATGGACAGTTACCTGTTATGTTAATCGTATTGAATCAATCCCATTGGTGAAGGATTTTTCAGTTACATTTTTTTTTGTTTGTGCTAAAATACCAATCAATCCAATCCAAATCTAATCCCAATCTCTTTGATTATACCTACGCGACGTAGTGAAGCGAAAAAAAGAAAAACACGGACTGTCTTCGCCATATTATGATTCATAATCTTATCCTTTCATGATTCTGCCAAAGTGGCCTTTTGGCCCCCTGATTCCTGATTCTGACTTGCAAATTGCATGAAAATTTGAATTTCGCGGGCCACCCAGACGCTTTCACCTAATTAAGTACATATCTAAATAATCTGGTCAGACCAAGTAACCTCATTGGACTCTCTGTTGCGATCGCTCTGCGAGAAGCTGAGAACCGAAAGAAGTGGAAGAACATCGTGCATCGTGCATAAAACCACGAAGATCTTTCAGGGACACGACCTTTAGAGTAATGAAGTACGCGACCAAAAAGAGTCCAAATTGTAATGGCACTACAAATAGTCATCCACGTGCACATTATCAAATCCATTTGTTTACATTCGCACCCACACACACACACACTTTCCGATAGACCATATAACGTAAACGTAATAAACGTAACGCAACGTAGGGCGCTGGCTGGCAGTCCGATGTAACAAGTTGGTTCATAGGTTTGCACCAGTTTGCACGCTGTAGCAAGGCAGTCAAAATAACGCTTTTTACCTGACTGCGCCAGAAGGACGGTTATGTTTTTCGAGTGTATGTATTTACCCGACTGTCCCAGAAGGAGGGTTATGTTTTTCGAGTGTATGTATGTATGTATGAAATTTCTTTGGCACGCTGTGTAGCCTAAACGGCTTGATCGATTTCAGCTTGAGAGGTGCCGTTAGATTTGTCTTACCTAATTGTGAGAGTGACACTGGATATACCAAAATTGAAAGAAAAAAAAAGATGGACGTTTTTTGGCGGCATAATGTCGCCAAAAATTTTTTTTTTTCACAAAATCTATGGAGTGTGGTATCAAAATAAAGGGTTTTTAAAGGTGATTACAAAAATATATAAGTACAACTTTATGGTTAAAAGTAATTCGCAGTGACAAATCGTAAAAACACGTAGGTACCAAGAACTAATAATCGTCTGCGAAATCTTTCATAACAAATGTGAAAGATTTCGCAGACGATTATTAGTTCTTGGTACCTACGTGTTGTTGTTGCTAAAAGGCTGGAAATAAAAAAAGTTATTAAAAAAAATAAAAAACCCGACTGCGGTAAAAACTAAAGTTAAGTAATAAAAAAAAACTGAAAAGCTAAAAACAAGCCCATTTTAAATTAAATAAAAGTTGGAAGCAGGCGGGGGACCCATATCATTTTTATTAGGTATATTTTCAAATCCAAATGGGTCCCGCATGCTTCCAACTTTTATTTAATTTTTAGCTTTTCAGTTTTTTTTATTAACTTTAGTTTTTACCGCAGTCGGGTTTTTTATTTTTTTAATAACTTTTTTTAAAGCATATTGCCAAGTGTTTTACACGTGCAGCCTGTGGACCAATTATACTCAGCGGGGTATCGGTATCAGCGCCCTACATACGGGTCCAATATAATAACGGGTTCAGGATGTTGATGGGGCTGCCCCGTTTCTGCAGTGCATCAGGTACTTATGTTTGCACAAGCACACGTCGATGGCTTCCACGCCATCGTGAGACAGAAATCTGCCTCTTTACTCTGCAGAGTGCGGGGGAGCTCCAACTCCATCCTGAAGACCATAGCGGGGAGGTGCGAGTCTCCGTTATTAGGTAATGTTGTTCGAAGATTTACAGTCAACAAAGGAGATAAGTATACAGGAGCGTCGGATATAGTTGAAGTTTACTAAGAAACCGATGGATGTTCTGGACTGAAATTTAAATTTTATTCGAGAACATCCATCGGTTTCTTAATAAACCTCAACTATATCCGACGCTCCTGTAGACTTATCTACTTTGTTGACTGTACCTATTTCGATCAACAGCCTTGTTTCTAAATAGATAATAAGTTTACTAACATAGGTATAACTTATCTTTTTGTTTACTAACCCATACGGATGCTGCTTATCCGAAATAAATATTATTTTATTTTTATTTTATAAATTAAAATTACCTACGTTGTGAGTACCTAGTATCTTTCCACTAAGGTCAAGGCAGTCGCGAGAGCTCTGCGCGCGGGCAACCCGCTGTAATAATCATTATGATTGCTCTCGACCACGCGTGTTCTTCACAATGTCACATACGATTCCACACGTGACACCGAGAAGTTGTCAGTAAGTCTTCCGTGCAAAAAATAATCAGTAATTGTCAAGCCAAAAAGAAGAAAATAAATTAGACGATCTTTTATAACAGCGTGGAAATTGGAAAATTATGAAAATCTTGTACACACGGCTATACATTTCCAGTTTTAACTAACCACGCATTGTCTAAGTTTTTCGTACGTTCAGAAGTCAGCTTATAGGTACTCGTACTGTATAGCGTAATGTGTAGCCATGTGTACAAAAGTATCTATAAATAGTATAAAATAAAGTCACTTTCCGTGTCTGCCTGTGTGACCGCGTTGTTCTCCTAAACTCTAAAACCGATTTTGATGCGGTTTTCAAGTTTCACCATCATTTACAGAATTTGTTCCGGACTTAAGTATCTATGTATAAAAATTCGTTAATAATGTAGCGGTATCTACAACGCGTCATACTGACGTCACGCAAATCCTGCATCGCGCAAGCAGAGTTTACCGCGCAACTAGCATAGATACAACGGCCCGACATGAATCATCGGGCAGTTGCCCGCCAGACACAACACCCGTCTGGTCGGAGGATCCTCCCTTTTCTATAGAGTATGAGTGAACTTTACACCCTGTTCCTCATACCTCTATACTGGTGACCCCGAACATGAACGTCAGCGCAACCTTCGTGCACCTACTCCAGTGTGACGTCATCATCATCACTCCCGCAAGCTTTAGAGCGGCGAGTCACCCAGCCAGCCAGCACCCACGGCTTCAACGGGTATCGTGACCACCAGCATGCAGCGACCGCGCATACCTGGTCATCACCCTCAGCCTCATCAGCAACCTAAGCACAGCATACTGCACTTTCGGCCGGTCCTCAAGCAGAGCCATAGAAACCCTCTCCTGGTCGACGCCAGCAGTCAGCCTCAACCCGGCGCTGTACCACATCCGACGCACTGGAGCATAATGCAGCGCCACCCCGACTCACTGGGGACATCTTCGCAGACAGTTCCGACTCACCGTGAACTATGCGGCAACCGGTTCCGACTCACTGGAACCTCAGCTGGCCTGGCAAGCATCGCAATATACAAGACTCAGCCCACTATCGACCTCCGGTCTCCGGGGGGGAGTGATGTAGCGGTATCTACAACGCGTCATACTGACGTCACGCAAATCCTGCATCGCGCAAGCAGAGTTTACCGCGCAACTAGCATAGATACAACGGCCCGACATGAATCATCGGGCAGTTGCCCGCCAGACACAACACCCGTCTGGTCGGAGGATCCTCCCTTTTCTATAGAGTATGAGTGAACTTTACACCCTGTTCCTCATACCTCTATAATAATATATTATTATTACACTTACATAAAATTAATATTTTTTTTATATTTTGTAAAGTCGTAAAAACCGTGCGAAGAAGGGACGGGTCGCTATAGTATAAAAATAATAAACAGTAGGTACCGATAACCGAGTTATTATCATAGATATAGGAAAGAAGATTATTATATAAACATCGAATTATATCAAGATTATTGATATGATAAGCTATCGACAGTATCAAAACAATTTTTCACAAAGATCAGATTTAGACAAGTGTCAATGATAAGAAGATACGATCACACATGCCTGTTTAAGATAAATATCAACACAAGTTGGACAACAAGAAACAAGTTTCGCCCTTGTCAAGTAATAACCGATTATACAGACGCCAGCTGCTGCACATCAAGCTACTAAAATCTGTCAAATTTCTTTAATACTTTTTCAATTTTATCGCTAAAGCATAAGGTTTAAAGTCGATTGGGAACATTTGACAGTTTCGGGTAGCTTGATGTGCGGTCTCGCGTCTGTATACCGGTCTGTACGACCCATTGACTTGATTTATATTATACAGAGCGTTAGGTTAAACGAGGGACATACTTTGAGGGGAGTTAGTACTCATGAAAATGAACAACTTTTAATATGGGATTAACCCTGAAATCGCGAAAAAAAATCAGCCGTTTCCTACATTTATGTTCGCATAGCTCGTCAAAATGTACTGAACAGCTGATTTTTTTTTTTGCGATTTCAAGTTCGGCCCCATAGTAAAAGTTGCTTATTTTCATGAGTACTAACTCCCCTTAAAAAGTATGTCCCTCATTTAATCTAACGCTCTGTATAATACTATCGATCATAGTTACGACCCGACAAAACATCGAGTTTTCTTTTAATTGTTAGTTTAATATTAATATATTAAACACATAAACCTTCCGGAATACAATCTTTAAACGATGCATGGTTAAAGCCACATCAAAATTCGTTGCAGTTTAGAAGAATAAAAAAGTAAACTGAATCAGATATTAAATGATTTGCTGAATATCCCAGCGTGCAAGAACGTAATTAGTTGACTACGCTTGCACAATGTACATTTATCAATATTAATTGTTAGTCTTGTCAATAAAAGGTCATAAAGGTGATAATACACGGTTCAACCAAATTGGTTCAACAAATTGAAAGATGAAAAGAAAAAAAGTAAAAGAAATTGAATTTCGTTGAAGCTTTAGGTTCTTTAGGGAAAGGATTTACCTACTGTCGTGTCGTGTCTGTCGTAAAAAAAACAATTAAAAAATTAAATTGATACCCCTGATAATTTTTTTTTTGGGATTTTTTTCTTTGAGCACTATGCGAGGTGATTGAAAAAAAAAAAGCAAAAATATTTCATAACTTTGAACCGTAAAGAAATTCACCTACATTAAAAAGTTTGGAAATGACCTTTCATTTCCAAACTTTTTAATCCTGAGAATATTGGTGAATTTTTTCCACCCTATTCGATTTGATCCATACTTCCAGGGACACCCTGTATAGGTAACTAATTAGTAATTATTCCTTATTCACTAGACCACTAGCATGGGTAAATTGTGTAGGAGTCTGTATTTATGTGCTACGGGTATTTTTTTAAATATAATGGCAATGTCAGGTGTTATATAGGGCTTAGCTTGAAAGCTCCATCCATATTAATATTGTAAATGCGAAAGTGTGTCTGTCTGTTACCTCTTCACGCTTAAACCGCTGAACCGATTTAGATGAAATATGGTATAGAGATAGTTTGACTCCCGAGAAATGACATAGGATAGTTTTTATCCCGATATTCCCACGGGATCAAAACGTATGCGGGTGAAACCGCGAGGCGCAGTTAGTGAGTCCATAAATAGGTATCTAATGTTTGTTTCACACATCCCAAAATAAATCATTCGAACCGACAAAGATACAGAGTAAATATTTCGATAGTGTCAACACATATCCCAAAATAAATAATTCGAACCGACAAAGATACAGAATACAGATATTTCGATAGAGTGTCAATTTATTAAAATGAGGAAGTCTTGATATAGTCATTTTACGACATTTCTGACAGTTTACCAAAGATTTGTGTATGAAATTATCAGCATTAGGTTGTCCAACATTATCGGATGATCGCTATCACGCTCGAGTCCGCACGACAGGTCAATTCATTTCACACGTGATAATCGTGTTACGTGTTATCCTTATCACATTTTACGTTTATATTCCGCACTGACGTCAAAAGTCATGACATTATTATGTAGTATTAAGTAAAATGTGATACGATACGATACGTTACTTTTCGCAGACAGAGGAAGAGAGAACTCCAGTGATCTATGAATTTCACTGTTGTCAATCTGCAATACATACCTACTAAGAAATATGAGATACCCACCCACATAATTCTAATTAGGTATCTTCCATAAATAATAATATGTAGTTCGACTGATCATAACGATAACCTACCCAAGTAACACAGGCATGCTGAATAAGCTATAAGTTACAAAACGTGGGAGTAAGTGGATATTGAAAGAGCCAAATTCTGAATAATATTCTCTTTTGGCCTTTATAACTCTTTTAGCTTAGTAAAAGTTGTTTTAAGTTGACTATTTTTCTAAAAGCTTACTAATAACTTCTATACCGCATATAACACAGATGTTTTTAAGCCTAATGCATTACAGATGACTTTAATTTGAAAAAGAGTGCCTGGGACAGCATTTATCTGTATAATAGTATAAGTAGCTGAATAAACGTAGTTGTCTAATACTAATCTACAAACTTTACTCAGCTTATTGCTTATGAAACCACTATATACTGTAAAATAGTGAGTCTTCTCAATAATGGTGTAGTTAATTTCTATTAAACAGCTTGATTTTGAATAACCGCTTTTATTTTGTCATGAAGTCACATGAGGTTCCATATTTTATCAATTATTCATCTACTGTATAAAAATGTTTTTTGGGTTCTTTATACAGCTTATTTCGGTATATTAGAAACTAAGTCATGGTTTATACCTAACTAACACAAATGGAAGTTGAATGATGTATTCTTATTCCGCAATGACTTCTATAAGTACCATTTTTAAACAAGTTATACAGAGTTTTTCTGGGTAGTAATTGAATTAGGACGTTTAAAACATTGTTTGTCGTTGTGTATTGTTGTAAAAAAATCGGGCAAGAGCAAGTCGGGCTCGCGCACCGAGGGTTCTGTAACATCCGGGCTTATGCATAAGGTCTATGTTTATGAAATTAAATTTTTTTTTTTTTTATTTTATATTTGAGTTGGTTAAATAAATGGTAAATTGCGGTTTACGATTTATGACGTATTAAAAAAAACTACTTACTAGATCTCGTTCAAACCAATTTTTGGTGGAAAAAAAATATAAAAAAATATATTAGAAACCTCAATATCATTAACACGTATTGGTTTAATGAAAAAAAAAAATTGAGTTTCAGTTCTTAGTATGGGGACCCCCAAAATTTATTGTTTTTTTTCTATTTTTGTGTGAAAATCTTAATGCGGTTCACAGAATACATCTACTTACCAAGTTTCAACAGTATAGTTCTTATAGTTTTGGAAAAAAGTGGCTGTGACATACGGACGGACAGACAGACAGACAGACATCAGACAGTCAGACAGACAGACAGTCAGACAGACAGACAGACAGACAGACATGACGAATCTATAAGGGTTCCGTTTTTTGCCATTTGGCAACGGAACCCTAAAAATGGAAAGAAAATAATGGAAATCTAGGAGAAGAATTGTAGGAATTCGGCGTAAATGTTTGAAAAAAGTTTTACAAAACAAGCTGACCACCGTTCATAGCTAAAAAATGTTAATAATAAATCTTTAAGACTAAAGGGTAAAAAATAAAATGAAAATAAAAAAAGTTTTTTAAAACAAGCTTTTATTTAAATAAAAACGTAACCTAAAAAAAGAAAGAATAACGCGAACTAAAAAGAAAAAAATAAATTTAAGTGACACTGTCATTTTAAAATACACACATCAAAAGTGTCTAGGGATCAAGCATTTTTAGGCGGATTTCTTGAGATTGAGATGTGGCTTTGTAATAAATTTATGATTTTATAAATTTATATGGATCCTTTTTGGTGCATTTCATAATTTGAATCAGGAACTGTGAATCAAATTCGAGTAAAAGATGAAAATCAGCTGTCAATATTTTCCCTATAAAAACATACAACGCATTGAAGACATTATTAGTGCTACTGTTTCCCTACTACTGATTAAAACCAACGTTATTATGGAGCGGCGACGTCATTTAAGCAGGGAAGAAATGCTCAGAGCCGTGGGAATGATAGAAGCTGGTTCCCGGCAACGTACTGTGGCTTTAGCTCTGAATACAAGTCAGAGTGTTATCAGTCGACTTTGGACACGTTACCGAAGCACTGGTACCGTGGCTGAGCGCCATGGAGGACGGTATCGCTGCACCACACGGAGACAAGACCGATACATTCAAATCTTAACTCGAAGAGCTCCAACAATAACCGCCATGATGTTAGCCGTGAGGCTTCATCACTCTTCAGGGAACTTAATTAGCGACCAAACAGTCAGAAACCGCTTGCATGAAGTGAACCTTCATTCCCGAAGACCGCTACGGGTACCACCTGTAGCAATGCACAATCGTAGGATTCGATATCAATGGGCTCTTGAACACAGAAATTGGGCAGAAGAACAATGGCGTTTCGTGTGCTTTTCTGATGAGTCTCGTTTTGGTATGAGACCGGATACAAGACGTATACGACACTGGAGAACCCCTGGACGCCAACAGCGATTAAAATCCTGCCAGGAAGTCCATTCTTATAGTGGTGGAACCATCATGGTATGGGCGGGTATTTGGATCGGCGGAAGAACTGAGTTGATTTGGATCAGAGGCAACCTCAACGCTCAAATTTATGCTGAGACGATTGTATCAGACGTCATCGTTCCTCTACAAGTGCAAATCGGTCCCTTATTTCAGTTAATGCATGATAATGCACGACCGCACACCGCAAGAGTTGTAAGACAGACTCTCGCCGCAGCTAACATCAATGTCCTGCCCTGGCCTGCTCAGTCGCCAGACTTGAACCCGATTGAGCATGCATGGGATATGCTACAGAGAAGAGCTCTGCCGAATATGGAGGGTATCCAGTCGCAAGAAGACCTTTTTTTGTTGTTGCAACGAACATGGGCGGCCATTCCACAGCGTGATTTGGATGAACTCATTTTGAGTATGCCAAACCGATGTTCTTGTGTTGTTAGTGTTCGCGGTAGAAACACGGATTATTAATTGTTTAAGTTACCCAATAAAATTTTAAAGAAAACTGTTATTTCAGTCTTTTTTTCGAACTTTTGTGTTAGTGGTTCAAATGTCAAAAATCCCTTTATTAGGAAAATGGCAAATTTCTTTATTAATGCAAAGGTGACTTGGTTTATCGTTACTGTGACAAACGAAAACACTTTATTTGATGAATCCTTAAAGAAAATTTTAATTAATATCAATCAGGAGAAAAGTTATTGCAAAAATATATGTTGATCCCTAGACACTTTTGATGTGTGTATATATAAATTTTAAACGCTTGAGGCACTGTTATTGTGTAGTAGGTAGGACCACGCCTGTATAACGGATAACGTACATCAGTGCCTCAAGCTTTTAAAATTTATATTTATTTTAAAAGCTAACTAAAGGTGTATGCAAAATTTCAGCTCAATCGGATACCAACAAATGTCGAAAAATGGTTTGCAAATATTTACGGACAACTTACATACATACATACGAACAGTGCAAGCTAAATAAAAAAGCTTGAAAAAAGTGACTTGTAGAATAGTAGGTAGTCAATTATTATAAATAAAAGCGTTAAATAATCTCAATTTCTTTTATTTCTTAAACTTTCAAAAAGACAACAGTATAAAGTGAATGTCCATGACATCTGTGTTTAAAAAATCTGGACCAGGTTGAGCATTTTCGTCTTTACAAAGTGAATCGTAATTATATTTGGGCCATCGAAGTTTTCCTTTGTTTTTCCAATGGAAAGGTACAGTAGATAATTCTGCTCTGCCCCTTCGACGTGTGGACACTATCTTAAACGACATTTTCCTGCAAGACATTTCGCTTTATGTTAGGAACACAGTGCAATATGAAAATCGTACTAATTATTAGTAAAAAAAACCTCAACCATTTGAGCAAATGGGTCAGCTTATTGCTAACTAAGAAGTTTGTCTATTAATCACAGTTTACTTCATTAAGCAGCATTCTTAGTTTCCGAGAATTTCAGATATTTTTATATAACCCTAATTCATTGCTCTCGAGTGTAGGTAAGTATATAAATTTTCCTGAAAAATTGGGTCTGTCGCAATTTATTTTGAACCCTAATTAGCAGTATAATTATTCATATTTAGTAACTTATTTAAGTGTTATTCAGATATTTGTACTACCAGATGACTATTTCTCAAATAAAAGCTTAATAATCAGAAAGGCGTGACTTTTTATTCAGAGTTATGTAAAACAGCTGCAGTGCATGGAGAGCTTTTATTCAGCTTATAATGAATCGCCACTAAAACTTATTTTTAAGTAAACTATTGAATCATTATGTATCAAATGCCTCATTTTAGTAATTAATTATTGTTAAAAATACAGGTTATAATTTATTTAATGACTTTTGAAAGATAAGCATTAGCTGTGTTATCCTAAGTATTTTTGTCAACACAAAAGTCTTTATTTATGTCTTATTTACTATCACTAAACTTGATTACCTAAGCGGCGCGTGAAAAATGTTGAGATAATTCATATGCTATTCACGATAAAACTACTTGCGCAGTAATATTTAACGTGTATCATGGTTATAATACATAATAACATTAACTTACTAATTCTTGTTTCGCTGTGCACGTCGTTATTGATTTTATTCAATGCCGCACTGCAAGATTAAACACCACTTTTTTTCTACTTTACAACATAACTCTTAATTTTGTTTGAAAAGTATTACGCAAATGAACTTAATCTTGAATAATTTCTGAATATCAATATCTATATGCATTTGTCTGAATAAATATGAAATAACAGCTCTATAAAAGAGACGTCAGCTTTTTCTCAGATGTTACTAAGCTAAGTGGGCCATTACTAAGCTATTACCCAGACTTTAAATCGCTGTTATACAGACTCAAGCATTTAAAACTGTGCCCAAATTGCTTGATTAACAGCTGAATAGACGTTTAGTCAGACATTATCCAGACAATAGTTTCAGCTTATAGTTTCGCGGATCGCTATTACTCAAACTTTATTCAGAATAACTGTGTTACTTGGGTACCTACATAGTTAGTTACCTATTTGCGAATTGTCAGAGGGGGCTGTTCATTTATTACGTAAGACAATTTCAACCAATTTCTGACCCCCCTCCCTCCTACTTAGGAAAAATAAGACTTGAATGAACCCCTCTGAATCTTTGTAAGATCAGTAGATATATACAAAAATTGCAAAAAAAAATTTAAAAAAAAATGTAAACTTATAATATTTGCTTACTTTTGTGATCTTACGTAAGAATAATCTAGCTAGACCCCTCCCACCCCCATATAAGAAAAAATAAGTAAGATTTGTTCAGACCCCCTCACCCCTCAAAGCGTCTTACGTAATAAATAAAATAAAAATATTTTATTGTCAGGCATCAAGGCCTGGTGTTAGTCTTACTTAAAAACTATATTAGTAACAAGCAGGAACACTAAAAAAAAATGAAGAGCCCGAGGTTGCTATTTTGCAAGTCAAAAGAAATAACGCGTATTTAGCCGTAACCTGGGAACCTGCTTATCCATCCCACCCGCGCCTGGGGGTCTACTCCCTAAGATAATCACGAAATCCGGCCTAAGTTACAGGCGTTTCCAACTCCGTATCACGTACGGACATTAAGATTAGTTTGGGGCCCGACCGACCTAAGAATTAATGACGCCACGATTACACAGTTGTTCCTTTCATTTATTCGACATTTCCGAGATATATTATTGCCCGCCTGAAAAAAATAATTTGACACTTGTTTTGAGGGATGGACTATTTTCGGATGGGCATGGTTTAGTCTCTAAGTCCGTCAACGAACATACGGATGTTCGTTAACGGACTCAGAGAGTAGACTCTGTTCCTTTTCAGAGATAAACGGAAAACTTGAAACCATTACCTACAGCTCTTACAAGAGCTGTACGAGAGTTGATTATGTTAATATTTCTCATTGTAATGCTTGTCAATACAAAAAAGACGGTGTGTTATCTGCCAAATCCTGACCTACGCCGCCGTGCAGAATGGCCAGTAATCGATCTGCTATTGATTTACGTCGACGCGTCGCGGTAACGACTGTGTCTCCGAAAAGTGATCGGCAGTTTCGCGCGCGATTCGCGATAGTTGAATTCTGAGTTGTCAATTGTCATAATTTTACTTATACAGTTAGAGTTATAATAATAAAAGGTTTATTACATATTATTATACGATACAAGTGAGTATAATTTTGAATAAGCTTGATTAAATTAACAATTAACAAAACTTTGACAGGTAGGTAATGGCGCCGATTCTGTTGTTCACAAACTAAACTAAATTTAAGTTTCGGCATCTTTTTCTTTTTAGGTCATTAAGAAAAGGACAGAAGATAAATATTAGTTTAGTCCTGTCAAATTAGTCAGCGCCTGACGTAAATTGACGTATTTTTAATAGCCAATTTTTTTATCTCCTCTAATTTGTCTATGGAGTATCTTAATTTGACAGGACTAAACTAATATTTATCTTCTGTCCTTTTCTTAATGAAATAGAAAGAAAAAGATGCATTAACTTAAATTTAGTTTAGTTTGTGAACAACAGAATCGGCGCCATTGAATGCTTTTTTTAAATTATCAAAACACCTGTTTCTCAGGCATAGGCCATATTGCTAGTACTAAACAAAGGAAATAATGTTCAATCGCAGCGATAATTGAGCTTACATTAGCCGATTCTGTGACTCTGTGTAAAACTGACTGCATTGTTAAAACAACAATATAACTTGAGACAATTCAGACAATCAGTGTACTGATTTATAAATAAAACATCCTATGTTAATAAACAAGCTGCATGAGTAACTATAACACGAACAATAGAATCTCATCATGTCATGTAACTTAGTATCTCCGATTCATCAAACAAAATATTTGTCTAAAAAGTTTTCGTTTTTGACACTTTGTGCAATGAGTACAGATAATCAATTTTGATTAGCTGTACCATGGAACAGATGAAATATCTGTTCTGAGGGCTGTACCACCCACTTGGTTTGTTGCGGTTGTGTCTACCCGACCCAAAAGGAATGGAGGAGTGAACTAGTCGCGAGCTCAAACTCACTGGGGGTCATGGCTAAAAAGCACGATGTCTCGCTTGGCTTCGTGTCCGACAGAGCTAGTATCAGTGATGAGCAGTTAGATGCTAGTCTACTTGCAAAACGTCTAGTTAAAAAAAAAAAGATAATAAGCGTAAAAAAAAATAGAAAAGTACTTTGGAAAATCGAGTTTTATGAAAAACCACTGCATAAATCAATTACAAATAAAGTTTATTGAACTCTTCGATAACTAAGCTTTGTCGGTACGGTCTTGGTTTTGAAGATTTTACAGTTCTTTTATTACTTATTTACACCCAAAGTTACATTAAAAATAGCGAGAAAAACGAATCTTTGTTGGCTCATAACTTTTTAATGGCTTTTTATTTTACTATTCTGTTTCCACACAGACAAAATTAATAATAAGTTAAAACGATATCATGTTTAACTTTGGATGCACAATGTCAAACAGTGGAGTAATACTCTCCCGAAATTTGTATGGAAAAAATGTCGACTAGTGGCACCTTAAGTTTTTTAGCAGTCCAATATTAATGTTAACGATGTAATATGGTATAGGACTTCATCATCATATCAGCCTGGAAACACCCAATTCTGGGTATGTGGATATAGGCGTCCCCTTTTTTCTGCCTGGACGTAGATAAACTAGTTTATCTAAGGAATAGGATTGATTTCGCACTAAGTATCTCATCATAACTGGACAAATTAACGTGGATGCACTATAGGCACATCTCTGCCAAACTCTTCGGGTAATACGTTCGTGAATCGTGATGTTATGTTATCTGAGGCAATTTTTGCATTTTTGAAAGGGTAAAGAGGAATTTGTAACAATGCTAGGTACCTATCATTGTTACAAATTCCTCTTTACCCTTTCCATTTAATAATATTTACGACTTTAGCGCACATATTAGTCTCGTAGGTATTATAAGTCCTATTACTTCATTCGTTGACTTAACAGACAATGGTTAAGCGTTGACATGGTTCAATCAGTGAAATCAATGGATAAGTTACAAAATGTCGTCTCCTGTTCTGTAAGGTACGTAATGACTTGTTAGTTACTGGATTCATTTGAATCCGTCTACCTATTTTGATCGGCGTATTTGACGCAATTTATTCGTGCATCGATCGTGAATTCGTGACTCGGTCCAGGTATTTTTAGTGACTTTACCGATATCGTCAACCCAAGGCGCTTTTGGACGGCCCTGGTTTCTCTGGCCTAACCTAGTCCATCATTCGGTCACATCGGCCATCTCCTCGTTTACTGGTACTTGTTGACAGGCCTTAAAACAGTAACCGTAGAGTTTCTTGCCGACTCTTCTCCATAGAACGGCCAAGTGCAACCGTGCACCTAGCTCCAGACGTTTCATAAGTGCCCATGTAGGTTTATGTGGAATCAAATAATGTTGATTTTGAACGAAAGACTATTTAATATTTGATTAGAAAATCTGCTGTAGATCTCAAGTTATCTGATGGTCCCGAAAAATAAGCACGTGAAGGAATGGTCTGATGCGTGAGTGACTAGATATTTGTAAATTACGCGCTAAAAATGTTAAAGAAACTTCAATCAAGGTCTTGTTTTTACTGAATTGGAATAAAATCACTGGATATTGAGCCTAATAAAAACATTTTTATATTTAAGTAACACTTTTAACATAATTGTAAATTATTGAAACGTTGGCAAAAATACGTCTTAGTTTATAATTACAGTTTGGCACCCAGTAGTATTCGAACCGGATAAAAAGTAAAGTTCAATGAACTTAACAATGTTAATTACAATATGCACACAACACGATATAGCCATAATTATCTTGGAAGTCGATTTGCAGGATCTTTTCTTATAACCATAGTGAAACTATTTTGAACTCTAATCAGGCTAAAATTAAGTTTAGTTTGGAAAGACACATCTTTTAATATTTTAACGATTTCCTTGTTTCGCGGTGGTCAATAAAATAAATTATAACAAACTTAATTTTATTTTGAAAGCTATATTGAGATTCTTCTTTCCTGTCTTTTTGGTTAACAACCTAGATTACAAAGATGGTTTAAAACGTTAGGTTAAGAAAACTTGTAAGTATTAATTAACGTTTTTTTTTTACAAGTAATGTACAAGTAACTATTAGTTATACATAATTACGTCGGTTTAACGAGATGATTTACGAAAATTGTGAGAAAAATCCGTTTAATATTTACATATTGCTTTAATTGTTTACATGACGTCTACCATAGTTTTGACACATCATGCTCTTACAGGGCTTATCTTCTTCTTATATCTATCTGCATTTCTCAAGTATTTGTTGAAAAGATAATGTCTAGCTAGTATAATCCGACCAGTGTCATTACCTTTTCTCCCGCCAGTCTATTTCTGCACAAAGAAATAAGTGACGTCGCTAAGTCATGCTAAGTGCTGTGTTTAAAATAATTAAGTTGTTTTGTTACTCAAGGTTCAAGACTGTTTCAGTTTTCTTAGCGTTGGGTATAAATTAACATTTAAATTATGTGAATACATACAGTAAGATTTCACAGTTATTATAAATACGCTGTATTATGAGCGAATTATTTGGTCTGGAGTCGGTTCGATGCGGTGTTAGCAAAATTATTTTAAATAAGTAATTCTTTTTAATACACTGCTTTATCAAAACAATACTGCGAAGTATTGTTTTGGTAAAGCAGAGTATTAAAAAGAATGATTTAAAAATGTATTATTAAAATCACATGTCTTGGCGCTAGGCGAAATATAAAAGATTCTATAAAAGTATATGTGTTAGATAGAAAAGCTATGTTATCTTATTATTAATTCATATTATTTCTCCATCGCCATAACGACCATACCATAGAGTTAGTTTCGCAAGAACGAGTATCTACCTACTTTCTGAATCATTACTTTGTCTCCATTGTTTATACTTCCAACAATTTGTTGAACATGTTATATAAATATAGATTTTATTAACAATGAAAATACTAGGTCATGCTACGTACGTAAGGTATATCAGAATCTGTTATAAAAGAATAACATAGAAAAGGTACTGAAAATACTTTGTCAAATTGCTAAAATTGCGTGAACGTGCCTAAAATAATTTTAGCGATTTTTCAATTCGTGCAAAACTAGAATTAGATGACGTCAATACAAATAGACAGGCTGCCAAAAGTGAAACCATTCTGAAAAAAAAAAATGGCTGATGATGATAAAAAATATTTTCCTTGTCGTCGTGTCTTTAAGAACTCAAGTCATTTGTCACCTTTAGAGATGTGCCGTTGCCGGCAATATTGCCCGAAGTGGGAATATTGGTGGCAATATTGCTAGCAATATTGCCGAGAGTGGAAATATTTGGGAATATTGCTTAATTATAAGTCAAATTAACTACGGAAACTATGGACAATACTTAAATTTTGCATTTAAAGGCCATAATCTACATTGTGTACAATAAAATATTGTTTTGGATAAAATTGCCAATAATGCCAGTATTTTTGGCAATATTCCCGGTATTTTACCGGCAATGTTGCCCATATTGCCATACACGGTAGTGACTATAAGAAATAACACATAAATATTGAGATGAGAATTGAAAATCGTTGTGTATTGAATAAAAGGTATAAATTCGAAACATTTCTTTTAATGTTGTACTTGTTTTTCATATACATACAGGTTTCAGTCTAAAATATGGAAATAATAAAATATCTTTTTGAACAACACGCGAGTGCGTATTTAAAATATTTTATGATCGATATACTACACAAATATAACTAAACGACGATTACAATTGCAGTAATAATAAAATATTTGACAGGCAAAATTGGCAATATTGCCAATGTTGCTGGCAATATTGGTATTTTACCGGTAGTGGCAACATTGGGAATATTGCCGGCAGGGGCAATAGTAAGGTGACTAGTGATGTGCCACCAGGCACATCACTAGTCACCTTACTCCTAAACAACACGGTTCGCTTTTGCGAATTTTGAAGAACCGGCCTAATTGAATCGTGTGAACACAAAACAGTCGTGCTCTAGGTATCGTGGGACACCCACGGGTAGTTGCATAACACACATTGCATTTGCATAATACATAATATTAACAGTAGCAATGGCATTCATTCTGACAGTTCAACAAAATTCATTGCGTTATTTACATTGTTGAGCAGACCAATTTTTCGAACATATGAAGCAATGGATTAGCAACATCCTTCAAAATGATTCGGTTAGTGATTGAAAGTGTGTTATGCTATTAAGGTTCCGGTTGGAACGAAGTTCCCTTAAAAAGTATAACATTTTGACGGACAGCTGCCTAAGGACTCTTTACCTGCGTCTGTGTTTCCGAGCGCATACAACCCGAATCTCTTCAAAGTAAGAGTGAACAGGCTTCTTATGGGTAGGCTCACTCCATCGTCGACTTTGTCTCTGTCACCTCTGATCTAGACTAGAGTCATGAGCAAACCCATTTCAAATAAAAAATAAAAAACACGACATTTTTGATACGTGAACAAAGTGTCGTGGCGATCAAAATGTTATACTTTTTTCGGTCTAGCTCTCATTCGCCAAGTGTGCAGAGTATAACTTGCGTTAAGGAAGTTCGTTCCAAAACTTGAAGGATCAAAGCCACGAGTGCTACGACCAAAATATCCTTCATTTCTGCACCTTTCAACCAAAATGGATCAATTTGGTTGAACCGTGTAACATAGTCTTTACTAACTTCAACCAATTTGGACATTGAAGCTTATCTTATTTTTATCTATCATGGAAGTGTAAAATACTCATCACTCCCATCACACATCCCAACAAAACCACACACACACAACACACTGCCACAAACACCACAAACAAACCTCGCACACCTCATTAACACTCACCCACACACCCATTCACCCTACACTCACCACATTAACTCAACGTCAAAATACATCCCAAATCTTATGTCCTGGGGGGCCTAAAAAGGCTACTTTGGCAGAATCGTAAAAGGATAACATAATGGACAGTCAACTGTTAAGTTAATAGTATCAAATCCCATAGGTGAAGCATTTTTCAGTTAATTTTTTTTGTCTGTGCTAAAATAACAATCAATCCAATCCAAATCCAATCCCAATCTCTTTGATTATACCTACCTACGTAAAACAGCGAAAAAAAGAAAAACACGGACAGTCTTCGCCATATTATTATGATTCATAATGACGTTATCCTTTTGTGATTCTCCAAAAGTTGCTTTTTTGGGCCCCTGTGCTGTTTATGATTGTCTTTATTTTTGTTTTTTATTATTTATAATTAACTAAATCTAAATTAAATTAATTGCCTATTCATTACTTTTTTGCATGGAACATCATTCCATTCTGTATCTGAAGAAGGGCTTTATTAACTGCGTTACAGTTTACACTTCTGCAGCATCATCGTTTTACTTGTTGTTGAGTTGTAGGTAACTACAACGCGGTCACATTAACTCGACGTTTGGCGTTGATGACGTCATTTTATTTTTTTGGTAATATACCTAAATATACCTAACAAAAAATATAATTAAAACGACAACAGAAAACTAGCTAAATTATCGACGCGCTTATCGGTAACAAAGACAAAGACTGTGTCCAAACACACTATGCCGAAGGAACGCGACCGAAGTTCCGCGGCTGATTTGATTTGGTTGATTTACAACGCAACGTAATTTCGACATAATGTGTCGTCAGTCATTCAAATAGCATTGCAGGCGTAATCATGCCGAACTTCGGTCGCGTACCTTCGGCATAGTGTGTTTAGACACAAAGGCCTAACACTTGCTGGGCGAGCTAAGGAATGCGGGCCTCGCATTCCAGAGATGCGTCGAGTTAATGTGACCGCGTTGTACTTAGTATTGTGTTATTGTTCCGAAATAAACCTTTTATTATTTTATTAAACAACAGAGTTACTTATTAAATATTAACCTAATACTTATCGTGGAAGAACAAAGTGAGGATTTTATGACCACTATTTACTTGAAAAGTAAATATTTTTAAGCGGTGCGGTGTAACGATGTAGTGAGCCTTTAGTGTGAAAATAAATAAGTGACAACAACATGAGGAACGGTGATAAAGGAGCTGATTGGGAGAATGAGAAGCTCGACCCTAATGGATGGTAAGTTTTATAGGATAAGGTTTATCTAATGATTATGATTTAATTTAATGCCTCACATTGGATTATGATTTCGGTCCAAGCTTGGCTACGAATTGAATGGCCAATCATTGTACCCAATTATTGTTCCGTTTATGTCCAATATCTGTCCATGACCGATATACACATTGGTGTATTGGATCAAAGACTACAAACTTGTAGCCAATATACTCAATGTGAGGCGTCACCATAATGTGCGTCAGGTTGAATATGATTCGCAACCGTAACAAATATGTATTTACAGAATTAAGTATTTACTCTAATCACACTAAAAGTTTGTGAGTGTGTGTTTATATGTTTGTTACCTACTTCTTCACGCACAAACGGCTGAATGGATTTAGATGAAATTTGGCACACAGATAGTTTATAATCAGGGTTAACACATAGGATACTTTTTATCCCGATATTCCTACGGGATCCAGACTTATGCGGGTGAAACCGCGGGACGCAGTTAGTATTTCTTAAAATATTCATTCGACAGGGTAATATAAACTGAGAGAGTTGTAGGATTGATGGTTTTTATGATTATAATTTTTAACGACCGCGAATTATATTTAGATCGACATACAACCTGATACTGACCAGTGATGCTATTCTGTAAAAATCTCATCGTGAAAACAGCCGGTCGATTCTGCAAAAATCTCACCGGGAAAACTTAGGTGAAGTGAGTTTGTTTTTACTAGGAATTGACACTACTGACAGCTCACTCCACGCTCACTTCACCTAAGTTTTCACGGTGAGATTTTTACAGAATAGCACCGAGGTGAAGTGAGCGTGGAGTGAGCTGTCAATAGTGTCAATTCCTAGCAAAAACAAACTCACTTCACCTAAGTTTTCACGGTGAGATTTTTACAGAATCGTCCGGCTGTAAGCTACAAAAACCTATGAAAATTTTATTTCGCGGGCTACCCGACCCGGGTTTCGCCTTATGAAATTCCTAACAATTAGATACTAGGCAACCGACGTAGTAGTAGGTATGATTGGGTATCACGTGATCACGTCATCCTTTCAAACTTATGTCAAGAGAATGTTTTCCCACGCTCTGGCTGTTCTGTTTTCATTATTAGAATCGAGTTATTGTGCAATTTTATTATCATAATATGCACTTACCTACTTATTGTTCACTTACAAACTTACTGGTTTTATTTACAAATATATGTTCCCGCGAGTAAAAATTAATGTAAAATACTGGTTTTCAGCTGCATCCGGTTAGACTGGAAGCCGACCCCGACATAGTTGGATAAAGGCTAGACAGATGATGAAAATATGTTCCCGCGAGTTCGACTGCAAAAAAAACACTTTTTTTTTATTCTGTTCCTTTTTATTCGTGGAAATATAAACAAACTGGCCAAGTGCGAGTCGGACTCGCACACGAAGGGTTCCGTTCAAGGCAAAAACACCGAAAAAAACATGTTTGTTGTATGGGAGCCCCCCTTAGATATTTATTTTTTTTTAATTTTATTATTTATTATTAAAGTTAAAATACAACTGAGTATTTTGTGAATATTTCAAGTGCCTACCTGTTGCCATTTTTGATATCGAGCAAAAAAGGGCAAAAAAATCGCGTTTGTTGTATGGGAGCCCCCCTTAAATATTTATTTTATTTTGTTTTTAGTATTTGTTGTTATACTTAGCGGCAACAGAAATACATACTTTGTGAAAATTTCAACAGTCTAAGCTATCGCGGTTCTTGAGATACAGCCTGGTGACAGACAGACGAAAAGACGGACAGACAGCGAAGTCTTAGTAATAGGGTTCCGTACCCAAAGGGTAAAAACGGAACCCTATTACTAAGACTTCGCTGTAAAAAGGAATAGAATCGTCTTTCATTTTTTCCAGAATGAAAAGTAGCTTAATTGTCCTTCTCCAGGTGATGGTCTACCCATGTGCCAAATTTCATCCAAATCCGTTCAGCCGTTTTAGCGTGAAAGCGTAGATAGCAAACAAACATACAAATATTAATTATTTTCACTTTATAAAATCAATTCTGTTTTCATTGCCCAGGCTACAGCCACCTTCTTTTTCTTTTGTTATACATATTTTATTTATTTACATGTATAGAACAGTATACTATAATATTATTCATTTACTATTTATATACTATACTAACTCAATGGTTTTCTTTAGCGTAGGTACACCCAAGCTATAACCAAGGTAGGTATTACTTGATGACAAATTCATCAACCAAGATTTTGGTAATCCAATGTTAAGGACATGGGTCATGTTTTGACAAAAAAACCGGGCAAGAGCGAGTCGGACTCGCGCACCGAGGGTTCCGTACCATCATATGTTTTTAAATTTTCATTGGCGAGGCCTATATTCGTCAGAGAATTTTAACACTGTGCACTGGGGTGTAGAATATTTCAGTTTTATGTCAGCGCCATCTCTTGACCGATAGTGGAACTAATGTAACTTTTGTTGATGATTACTGAAAAAGTGTGCTATTTAGAGACTTAATTTTATTTTTCCTGTAATCTTTACATAAACTTCTATCACATAGAATTATTTCAGATTTTTCTCTTTGCAAACTTCGGAGATATGGATATATTTTTTTTACATTTTACATTAAAAGTCGAAAACTATGCGGCCTAAAAAAAAGAAAATGAATGTGCAAATTGCGCTCTTTCATATGATATGCCACATGCCCTAGTAGCCCCACTTCGAATTTTTCAGACCCCCTTTCAGTCCCTGTTGCAAAAAATATGACATATATTTTTATTTCTTTCTTATTTTCAAAATAGTTGGGCAAACGTCATCTAAAACTATTCCAAATTTCAAGTTGATAGCATTAGTAGTTCTTTAGATATCCAGCTGTGACAGACAGACTTAGTCTCACCATAAGGGTTCCGTTTTACCATTTTGGTACGGAACCCTAATTATCATTGTGGCTGGTAGAGTAGCAGTGGACGTTTAATGGTCTTCAACAAAACGCAAAACTTTCGTAAATAACACCATTAGATGCAGCTAAAATGTACCAATACGATGCTACAACTAAAAACTACCGCTAGCAAAAAAAGTAAATTAAAAAAATTAAACCGACTTTAAAAAGAAATGAACCCAAAATTATGAAATAACTTTAATTTCGGAAGTCGGTGTCTTGGGATCTGTATTTTAGTTTTAGTTTTTTGCCACCGACTTCCGAAATTAAAGTTATTTCATAATTATTTTGAGTTCATTTCTTTTTCAAGTCGGTTTAATTTTTTAAATTACTTTTTTATTTCGTAATTATTAGTTTTAAGTAAAAACTGGTTGTTTGTAATAAGTACACACATCAAAAGTGTCTAGGGATCAAGCATTTTTATGCGGATTTCTTGAGATTGAGATGTGGCTTTGTAATAAATTTATGATTTTATAAATTTATATGGATCCTTTTTGGTGCATTTCATAATTTGAATCAGGAACTGTGAATCAAATTCGAGTAAAAGATGAAAATCAGCTGTCAATATTTTCCCTATAAAAACATACAACGCATTGAAGACATTATTAGTGCTACTGTTTCCCTACTACTGATTAAAACCAACGTTATTATGGAGCGGCCACGTCATTTAAGCAGGGAAGAAATGCTCAGAGCCGTGGGAATGATAGAAGCTGGTTCCCGGCAACGTACTGTGGCTTTAGCTCTGAATACAAGTCAGAGTGTTATCAGTCGACTTTGGACACGTTACCGAAGCACTGGTACCGTGGCTGAGCGCCATGGAGGACGGTATCGCTGCACCACACGGAGACAAGACCGATACATTCAAATCTTAACTCGAAGAGCTCCAACAATAACCGCCATGATGTTAGCCGTGAGGCTTCATCACTCTTCAGGGAACTTAATTAGCGACCAAACAGTCAGAAACCGCTTGCATGAAGTGAACCTTCATTCCCGAAGACCGCTACGGGTACGCCACCTATAGCAATGCACAATCGTAGGATTCGATATCAATGGGCTCTTGAACACAGAAATTGGGCAGAAGAACAATGGCGTTTCGTGTGCTTTTCTGATGAGTCTCGTTTTGGTATGAGACCGGATACAAGACGTATACGACACTGGAGAACCCCTGGACGCCAACAGCGATTAAAATCCTGCCAGGAAGTCCATCCTTATAGTGGTGGAACCATCATGGTATGGGCGGGTATTTGGATCGGCGGAAGAACTGAGTTGATTTGGATCAGAGGCAACCTCAACGCTCAACTTTATGCTGAGACGATTGTATCAGACGTCATCGTTCCTCTACAAGTGCATCGGTCCCTTATTTCAGTTAATGCATGATAATGCACGACCGCACACCGCAAGAGTTGTAAGACAGACTCTCGCCGCAGCTAACATCAATGTCCTGCCCTGGCCTGCTCAGTCGCCAGACTTGAACCCGATTGAGCATGCATGGGATATGCTACAGAGAAGAGCTCTGCCGAATATGGAGGGTATCCAGTCGCAAGAAGACCTTTTTTTGTTGTTGCAACGAACATGGGCGGCCATTCCACAGCGTGATTTGGATGAACTCATTTTGAGTATGCCAAACCGATGTTCTTGTGTTGTTAGTGTTCGCGGTAGAAACACGGATTATTAATTGTTTAAGTTACCCAATAAAATTTTAAAGAAAACTGTTATTTCAGTCTTTTTTTCGAACTTTTGTGTTAGTGGTTCAAATGTCAAAAATCCCTTTATTAGGAAAATGGCAAATTTCTTTATTAATGCAAAGGTGACTTGGTTTATCGTTACTGTGACAAACGAATTCACTTTATTTGATGAATCCTTAAAGAAAATTTTAATTAATATCAATCAGGAGAAAAGTTATTGCAAAAATATATGTTGATCCCTAGACACTTTTGATGTGTGTAGGTAATAGTTTTGTTGTAAATATTGCACTAGAATTTGACCAAGGTTTTGAGATGTTTTCCCTTTGACACTACACCCGCAGCTCGTATCAATAAGCCAGGCCGTGACACTTACACGTATTAGTCCATATCTTGAAAATTACTGAATCGATTTTGATGAAACTTGCACTGTTCCCTAAGCTGAAGTAAATGTAAGCCAATAAAAAAAATGGTCACGATCCGATTAATAGTTGCGGAGAAATACGTGGACAGACATACATATGTCTATAAAATTTTGTATATGTTTGGAAGCCCTAATAGATTGTCATATGTGAATATAATGCAATTCCAATAATATTACATACATACGTGTCGAATTGATAACCTCCTTTTTTTTGAAGTCGGTAAAAAAGAGGGGAACGATAACGGCTGATTATAATAATAAGATAATAATGCTGGCTTCATACTTTGAACAGCCACCATCACTGTCCCTCTCGATATAATTAAGAATGATCGGTTGAGATGCTTACAACTTTGTCGATTGATACTCATATCGATAATTTTATCGACTGCCCAGAGCCATTACATCAAGAATGGAATACTATTTGCGTTTGCATGTCACAGACAGACCTGACACAATACATAAATCAAATTACAAATGCTAATGCATTTATAGGTAACATAGTTATATGACAGGACAGCTTTGTTCAGACGCCAGCACATCAACCTACCCGAAACTGTCAAATTTTTCCAATCAACTTTGAACCTTATGCTTTAGCATTAAGGTTGAAAATCTATCAAAGAAAATTGACAGATTGTAGTTGCTTGATGTGCTGGCTGTACATGTGACAGTACAGCTTTGACTGAGAGCAGTAGTGGCTTAGTCGTGGTGGTGACTGGTGATGACATATGACACTGAAATGTGGTCGCTCACAATGGGCCTTAATAGAAGGCTGAAAGTCACCCAAAGGACAATGGAGAGGGCTATGCTTGAAGATTTCCTTCGTGATCGAATCAGAAATGAAGAGATCCGCAGGAGAACCTAGGTAACCGACATAGCCCGAACAATTGCCAACTTAAGTGGCAGTGGGCAGGGCACATTGTTCGCAGAACAGATGGCCGATGGGGCCGAAAGTTTCTGGAGTGGCGACCGCGTACCGGAAGACGTAGCGTTGAAGGCCTCCCACAAGGCGGATCGACGACCTTGTGAAGGCCGCAGGAACTCGTTGGCTGCAAGCACAGAACCGGTCGAAGTGGAGGTGCTTGGGGGAGGCCCAGGTGGACGTCTTTCGGCTGAAATGATGATGATGATGAGTGATGGCCTAGTGGTAACGGCGGCGACCGAGTTGAAGGTCATAGGGTCGACGGTCGAACCCAAACAGGGGCTTTACATTGTGTAAATTATGTATTCCCATTATTGGTTCTAGAACATGCCGGTTACCTTACGATGTTTTCCTTCCGTTTTGAGAGCAGTGGTGATGAAATTAAATACACAAAGTAAAGTGCTTGTCTGGGTTCGAACTCATAACTCGTAAGTCAAGGCCGATACCACGGAGCCACCACGGCTCTTTGATAAGATACTGAGATACCATCTAAAACAAAATAAATACTTACTTAACCTTTTGACCACCACAGTCATGTATAGATGACAAACCAAAATGTGCCCAGCACGCGTAGCATGCCCGCCGTAGAAACTGGTATAGTCGACGGAAGAATAGACAAAATGGCAGATTGTTGGTGTCTAAACACACTATGCCGAAGTTACGCGACCGAAGTTCGGCAAGATTACGCCCGCAATGCTATTTCAATGCTATTTAACGCAACGTAATTTCGGCATAATGTGTCGTCAGTAATTCAAATAGCATTGCAGGCGTAATCATGCCGAACTTCGGTCGCGTAACTTCGGCATAGTGTGTTTAGACACTTGAAATATTTGTACGCATTCTACGCGTCTAAGCATGGCAATGTGTCATTTTGTCTATTCTTCCGTTGACAAGCGTCGTCATGCTACGCGTGCAGTTCCACTACATGACAGACTTTGAAGCCGAGGGCACGTGTTTGATTTTTTGACGTGTGGCGTTCAAAAGGTTAAATAGCAGTAGCCAGACGCACAAGACTTGTGAATGCAATAAAGATAAGATAATCAATACGCGACTGTTATCAGTAAGTCTTTGATAGCTGACTACTGATAAACTCGTGTTTTACAACGTATTTTTTTTTTATCGGGATGTGAAGTGTGCTGTATATTCGTAGCATTAGGTGGAATGATAGCTCCCTTCCTCTTCTTCGTGTCGCGGGCACGACTGTATAATATATGTTAGATCTTGTTGGCCCAAAACTTCACCACTTCCACGGCGTTGTCGGTGGCAGCGTAGAGGTCCACTTGGCTGCATGTTTTGGACTACAGAGGGCAGGATAGGAGGTGGAGCATGGTTTGCGTCATAGCTCCACACAATACTGCCGTTCCGTCGAGAGAGCCCCAGTTTACAGCTCTCTAAAGCTCACTTCACCTTAGTTTTTGCGGTGAGATTTTTACAGATCACACCTGACTGCTACCTATTGCTGTCGAGTGAGTGAGGTTCATTACACGAACCAGGCAAGTGTAATTAAATTAACTATGGTGATACCATCGGTTGTGAGGTCCACCTAGACAATCAAACACAGTGCTCACAGTTCAAAGAAAATAAATGAGTTATGTTCTATAACGACCAGAAGGGCAATTTTCGTAATAAAAAACCGGTCAAAATCTAGTCGCAATATCATCTCAACGACAATGAATGTCATAAATGTAGGGAAATAGAGGTTTTTTTGACAGATGACAGATCAGACTATGAACGTTCTTAAAATTACGGCAATTTTCCCTCTGATAGTTAGGTACTTTATCCTCAAAGAGGACCAGTATTCACTCTTTGTTTTATGTTACACTGTCTGTTTGTAAAAGTAGAAAGAAAAAAAGAAAATTTAAAAAAAAAATCTGAAAATCAGATTCTCTTTCCTCATACGACCAGCTGACCTAAACTTTAATTAGGTATGTTATGTATGTATATAATTTAATTAACTAACTACCATAATATCAATTCAGAGATACCATATACTGCCTCGTTGATCTAGTGGTCGCAAGGGCCACTGCTGAGCATGCGGTCCTGGTACGATTTCGGGTCGTGATAAGTGTTATTGAGTTTTTCAATGAGGAATCTGAATATCTCAGTAGCAGCCCAGAGTCTGGATTTGTACCCGGTTGATAGATGATAGTAATAGGCTCATCCCTCATCCCCTATAACAAGGGACTAAAACATAATTGGTGAAACGTGGGTGTTTTTTTTTTTATTTCTTTATTTATTCTCCAACAAAAGATATACCTACACTAAACATTATATTATAGTTCATGGACGACAAAGTATTTGGTAGGTGTACTCTTTCACCTTCACCCCTTACTACCCGTGGGTGTCGTAAAAGGCGACTAAGGGTCTACCGGAGAATGGGCAGCAGCGTTCTCTATTTATTCCACCATCATACCATACTGCGATCGCCAACCCGCCTGCCAAGCGTGGCGATTATGGCAAACCCCCCCCCCAAAATTGGGGGAGGCCTATGTCCAGCAGTGGACGTCTATCGGCTGAAACGACGACGACGACTCTTTCAAATACAGGAAACTACAGCATGCACAATAAAATTCACAAATAAGGTAGCAAATTAAATAGGTACGTAATACATAATAAAAGAAAAATTTGACAGTGGAACAAAAAGAAAAAAAAACAACAAACTCTGTAAAATATTAAAACATAGAATAATAAACTACACCAAAAAAAAAACTAAATTAAAAAAAACGATCACAATAAATTATTGTGTTACCTCTGCTTTAATCTTCGGAGATTACAAGCGTGATGTTAGAAAATGTTATCAAATCAACAAACCGTCCATCGATGATCGAATTGAAAGGCTTGAGGAAGCCTTCGTGTACGCCTGACAAAATTATCATAGCAATAGCAACGTGTAAAATATTGCTCTTGTTGTTAACGTAAGCGTATTTATATTTGATCTTAAAAACGGTCAGGCGCTACGGTGCTAACCCCGCTTTGGGTTAGGTCAGTCCAAAAGGCGAAGTTGATCAATGTAAAGTTCCTGAAGAAAGGCAAACAACATTTGAAGGAAGTTTACTATAACAATTTCTGCAAACCTCCACAGCATACACAAAGTAAAATAAAAGAATGTTTGCATAAATAACATAATCTGACTGGAGTTAAATAATATTAATAACTTACACAATGGATCATTGTACTTCGTCACCGTTTCATAATATTTGTACAATTTGATTACTTAATCAAAAAATTTAGAAAATCCAAAAGTGCACGACTCATAATGCTCATTTGATCGTTTAAAAAACCATAGATAAGTATAGGATATATTAGTAAACTAAAACAGCCATTTTCAATAGGATATATTCCTCCTACGGTATGGTCCCATTAAATTTTACAAAATATAATTCTTAATAAAATTATTTTTTAAATGGAGAGGGTCTTAAAAAATAATTTTGATTTACAATTATTGCCGGAGATATCGCGTAACAAACATACAAAAAAAAAAGAAATATATTAGTCGGATTGAGAACCTCCTCATTTTTTGAAGTCGGTTAAAAAGAAACCCTATTGGGCCGAAGACAAGTAAGTACAAGGTACAAATGATATCACGTGAAAGCTCTTAAACCCCCATAAATCGTGAATAATGACGTCATAATTAATTGATAAAAGCTGCGCACACGTCACTCAAGAATGATGTGATCATGTGACTTGATGTGACCCTTATTATCTGTGAACACAGCATCGAATCGTGTCAGTGGGCTATAGAGCTGCAGGACTTCCTGAAATTACATTTGTTTGATGCATTGGAACGCGGCATATCCTGGAAGCGGAGTTGGTCTAGTGGTCGTAAACATTAGCTGAGCATACGGTCCTGAGTTCGATTCCCAGGTCGAACAAAGTGTTATAGGGTTTATCCATCGGTTATTTCTCCGCAGTGCATTCGCAGATCTTTCGAGTCGTTACCTAAGTACACGGTCGTACCCACTAACTGGGTCAAATAGCTCAATGGAGAGATTGCCTATCTGACCTTAAAAAAACAGTAAAGTTTCTATAAAAAAAAACTGGAACCTATTCAGCTGTATCCGTTTAGACTGGAACCCAACCCCAACCCGAAAAGGCTAGGCAGATGATGAATTACGTGACTAAATCGAACAGTTACGACAACTAAGTACTTATTGGAGTTCGCAAACGTCTGTGAAATTTTACCAGTTATTTTAATTTGACCTTGTAAACGTAAAGTTGATAACTTCGCTGATAACGTTAACTTATATTGATGATACTATAATATGTATAACCACGGCGCACAGTGGTTACGCGCCCTAAGAGAGGCGGTCATAGGGTTTCGCGAAGGTCGACTCGTTATCAATACTAATTATTATTATTATTATTATGTTTTTTTTGTAATACTATACGTTATAATAAAATTCAAATAAGCGAATTAATGTAAAAAAACTTTTTATTCGAAAAAATAATGCAGTTATTATACTTGACGAAATACATACTAAAATACAAGAAAAGAATTGCAACTTAATAACTAATAAACTCAAATAATATTTACATTTTTATAATAAAAATAAAGTAAATAAGTACCTAATTATTACCTAACTACAAACACAGAAATGGACAAAAAGTATTCGTCGTCGTCGTTTCAGCCGATAGACGTCCACTGCTGGACATAGGCCTCCCCCAATTTTGGGAGGGTTTGCCATAATCGCCACGCTTGGCAGGCGGGTTAGCGATCGCAGTATGGTATGGTGGTGGAATACATAGAGAACGCTGCTGCCCATTCTTCGGTACGATCCTTAGTCGCCTTTTACGACACCCACGGGAAGTAAGGGGTGGTGGTATTCTTTAAGTCCGGCACCACACAGACTAAAATACAAGAAAAGAAAAAAATATTATTTACATGTTAATAGTTACATAATAGGAGCTGTATCTAAAATAATATAAATGTAGTGTTTATTATATAACTATATACATTGTATTCTATACCGAAACAAATTCAACACCTCTTTAGATAGAATAGACTTCTTCTTCCGTGGTAACATTCTTAAACCAGAAATATAAGGATCCGAATTAATAAGAAGTCTATGTATCAAGTCGGTGTTTGTGACAACCCGGGACATTTTCCTCGTGTTGTCACGCCTAAACTGTTTAACTAAATGCAAGATTCGGCGGCCTCTTCCGAAAGCTCACCTATTGACAATAATGCATGTTCAATTCTTCTCGAACCATGAATGAGGACCTTGTGTACAGACGAGGGCAGGTTGTACCATGGATAGGTAGCAACAAGCTTACGTGCTGTGTCTAGAGCATGCTCTTTAAAAGCCGCGTTATTAATTTTGTATCCCGACGAAAGACACTGCAGCAGATTATGACATCTGTCAATAAGGTCTTTGTCTAATCCAGTAATTTCCGCTGGAATAGCTGAATTAGTTAGAAAAAAACCTTCTGGCAGTGTTTCCATCGTTGGCAGAACGCTAACTTCAATTTCGTTCAGCCAGTCTCCGTACTTAGAGACCATGTGAGAATGCTTGCCAGAGACTTGCTTTCAGATAGCTACAAATCTTGTACAAGGATTAGTAACTCTTTTTTCTAAGTCATCAGCAATCAAATTCTCATCATCAGGCAGCAACTGTATCAGGGCTTGAAAAACTCGACGCTACCGTTGCAGTTCGGATTTGCTGTCCTTATTAGACAGCCAAGTATCTAGTACAAGCATTCTTTTGAAAGAACACTCAATACTATTACCTAAAACAAAACAACAAAAACAATAGATATTTCGTAGCAAGTGCTACGCGCCCAGGCGTTCGGCGTAGACCCTGGCTGCACCTTATAGCTGCAGCATGCGCAAATACATTTTTTAAAGTCTAGTAGTAGAGATTTCAAGCGACATTTTTATACCTAATTCAATGGCACAAGTAGATACAAACATAAATAAAAGCTTCAACATAAAAAAATACAGAAATAAATACGTAAGAAATGTTGCGGCGTAGCACTCTATTTAAAAAAAATTGTGGATTGAAAATACAAAATAGTAAAGTAAATTAATAATACATACCTGTAAAGCCTCCTCTACACGTAGACAGATTCATCAGCAGATGGCCATTTGCGAATGCCTCCGCCGACGTGTAGACGGGGTAATTTGCTAGTCTGTGGTAGGTATTTGACGTCGGCAGAGGCTAAATACCTACCATGGACTAGCAAATTACCCTGTCTACACGTCGGCGGAGGCATTCGCAGATGGCCATCTGCTGATGGATCTGACGACGTTTAGAGGAGGCTAGGCTAATTAGCGCTTGGTGATAAACACAGTTGACGACTAGTTAGATGTTTCACTTCCGATGCCGAAAAAGGAATGTTGTGAACAATAGATTGCAAAACCTTTTATAGCCTCAGGTTGAATGACAACTAGTGGGTAACTGAACCAGATATCATGGCTGAGCTCAACCATTGCCATCGGAGGCCTGCAATGTGACCTTCTACGTGACCATTGTGCGGCGGGCTAAAATATTCGTGGACGCAAGATTAGCGAGCTAAAGATTATAAATCGATGATGGTCACAACAGTAACAAGGCTCATGCAGGCACCTGAATCACACTAATATTATAAAGGCGAAAGTTTGTGAGTGTGTTTGTATGTTTGTTACTTCATCACGCACAAACGGCTGGACCAATTTTCACGAAATTAACGCAACTTATGCGGGTGAAACCGCGGGGCGCTGCTAGTAAATAAATCATTTGTAGTAGGTACCAACTTAACGTAAAATAAGTTCACAAGCAGCGTGTATTGCTAATTATCGGTTACGATATAACGAGATGATGATAATAATAACGTTGAATTTAGCTAAAATAGTTTACTAATATTCTAATCAACAAAATAAGCCCTTGAGCTATGGAAAATAGTACTGTTACGCGTAAGCACAAGGTTATAGAGGTATGACCGTACGAGGAACAGGGTGTAAAGTTCACTCAAACTCCATAGGAAAGGGAGGATCCTCCTCTAGGTGTTGTATCTGGCGGGCTACTGCCCGATGATTCATATCGGGTCGTTGTATAATATATGTATACGCTAGTTGCACGGTAAACTTTGCTTGCGAGATGCAGGACTATGCGTGACGTCAGTATGACGCGTTGTTCGCATGTGGCGTTGTAGATACCGCTACAAGGTTTCATTTTCGGTCCTAATGAAAAAATAGTATTACAAAATCTCCAAAATATTTGGTTACAAGCTTTGTGCCCGATGGAATTTCCCATCAGCAAACAAGACGAACTGCCTACAATCTTTCATCCCCTATTAACCCCCTTCCTCAGTGCTCCCTTTCGCTATTCTTGTAAACGGAACTCTTGTGCAATTACATGCTTTTAGACCCAGTGGTTTTCGTTGTCTATTTTTTTAGGACATATATATTATAAGGCGTTATAAAACTTGCTATCTAATTCCCACTGACTTGCTATTTGCTTAGGGTCGACACACTTTAAATAGGTAAATAAAGTTCGATCTACAAACATCACATGACTATCCTGAAGCAAGTGATAAGGGGTCAGGGACACCGCACCTAGCTGCTTATACTATCGTACAAATTTTTTTACTGTCGCAGTTTTTAATTGTCAAGAATTTTATTGAGGAGCACCTTTTTTGCTGACCGGGAGATGGCTAAAAGGTGCTTATAACATGTTCCTTAAAGACCATAAAATGTACAGTCCGTTTACAGTCGGAAAGACAAGCTTATAGTGGGTAACACAGAGATTAAAACAGAAGAAGAACTAGCAGGGGATTTAGTTCAGGGGATCATACCGGAATAACTCGGACGATTACGATTGACCTTTGACAGCAGCAACCTAACAGCAACCTTAGAGTAAAGAGTTAGAGTTAGAGTAAGAGTTTGTAGATCACAATGATTTTGACAGACATGATTTTGATGACATGCAAGTTCAGAGGTAAAATTACTAATACTGTGATCGGTCTTTATGGTCACAAATGCTATCAATTTGCAATCTTTTGACATTGAGTCATTGACAGAACCCTTAGGTCGTAGTGGTAAGGACGGTTTTCGTTGTGCAAGTACCTACATACTCATAGGGTTCCCACTCTTGCTGTATTCAGTACACTCCCGGGTATTCCAGGTTTTCAAAGGTCCTCCGATGTGTGTGTGAACACAATAAATAATCGTTATATAAAATACATACGTAATAAGACGTTTAATGCATTCACGCAACAAAAACAAGAGCACAGCGCGGACGTTACAACAGCAATAAAACTATAGTTAATTCCTCCTTCAAGTAAAAGGCACATACATTCTTATAATGCAAATTGTTGACGTTGTGATTCATCTTACAATGACGGTAGATGTAAAATCGAGGATTTTTTTTTACAAATCTGCGTGTTGAGATTGAGACTGCATTGATTTTTAAGTTACCTACCCTTTTATAACCCAATTCGTATTAGGTACCTACAGAGTTCACTAACTTCGTTCACGTGTTTCTTGTTTTAACATAAAATATATCCTATGATATGCAAGCACTCGGTAGATTTCAATTAGTGAAAGAATTTTCGGAATCGGATCAGTACTTCCGAAGATTACCCCTTACTTACAAACTCACAAATTACACCTCTTTAAACTACTAATAAGTACGGATAAGTGTTCTTAAACCTATCCGGAAACTTATGCCACTGCATAATTTCAACAGTACAGTACAAGGTCATTTTTAAATGAATTTCTAATAAGTGCCCAATCGTTGGGCGCTCAGCCATGTCGGCTTGCGTTATCTCGACCAGCTAGACTCAGTTCGAAACTGACCGATTGGCTTATTAAACGTCCACGAAGTTATTAATAATAAACGTTATTAACATTAAAATAATTATTTGAACAAAACTGGTGTTACAATTTGATAATAGAGGTGGAAAAAGAGCGGCTGAAAAAGAAGTGCTTTTTTTTGTGATAAAATCGTTTTTATGAAATGTGGTGTCAGTGAATAATTAAGAATAGCAAGTGACATTTTGTTAATTAACTTCCCGTCCATTACTTAAAACTTATCCTGTTACGACCACATTGGATTGTTTATTGTGCTATTGTGGACTTAACATATATAACAATTGCCTTATACTCGTATCATAATTTCTGCGTAAAAACTAAGAATGCGTATGAAAAAGACTTTTTTGATATTCGAAAAAGATTTTAGACGTAACGATGAACAAGAACCTCTGCTAAACGATGACGACGACGACATTAACGAGAACTGGCAAGTTTTTCTTTTAAATATTTCATTGAGAAAAAAAAAATGAAAGTTAAAATTAAATAATTTATTGAACAGGTTCAATCATTTATTTCCGATGAAATGAAATGAAATGAAATTGTTTATTCTGTGAATAGGATATCAGATTCACTTTTACTCATCAAATTATTTAAAAAAAAAATGACTTCGGCGTTTCCTATCTGACTACTCTGAGAAGAAAGGCCGAAACAAACTCAGAGGGGTCACAGTCCAGACATGATCTTGGTCAGATCATGTAGATTGATGTCAGAAAATAAATGGTCTTTTGAGGAAAGAACCACACAGATTTGAGTGGATCTTGACCACGCGTTTGTCAGTAGGTAATCGTGTAGCTGTAATGTAGTAATGAAAGAAAATATCTCTATTAAAACTAAAATCTTGGGTAAATGAGGAACAATAAACGCCCATAGGCGTCATCATCTGCCTAGCCTTTTCCCAACTATGTTGGGGTCAGCTTCCAGTCTAACCGGATGCAGCTGAATACCAGTATTTTACTTGGAGCGACTGGCTGTCTGACCTCCACAACCCAGTTACTGCTATTACTTGGTGAGACTGAAGACTTTCAGGCTTTAGATTATCCGTTATGACTGAAAAAGATCCACGAATGACAGCCGAGACCACCGGCTTAAAGTGCTTTCCGAAGCACGGAAGGGTCTTGGTATGTAAAGATGGACACACATCCACGGACCATCCGCGGCAAGCGTAGCTTTACTTGATCGATCGAACCGTGCGGCTGTTATTACTTGCTCTTTGCATCTTCAATGTCCTTTAACCGATTTATAAATAAAATAGCTAGAACTGGTTTATTTCGGTCTAACTTGATGGTACAACATATAATTAATTGATCTAAAAAAGTATTTATATGCTACTTCCTACTATTTTCTGAAGACCTTTACATAATAAGCGATAGGCAGAAAAAAAATCCACTAGGTTAATAATACGCTGACGCTGGTCCTGCTCCATAAGGCCGCACAAATAAATTGATTAGCATTGGAAAATACTGAGAGCCTCTCTGTTGAGCGGAAAATTGAAATAGCCTGTATATAATTGGAGCAGTTCATTATACAGAGCGTTAGGTTAAACGAGGGACATACTTTGAGGGAAGTTAGTACTCATGAAAATGAGCAACTTTTTCTATGGGGCCGAACCTGAACACGCAAAAAAAAAATCAGCTGTTCAGTGATTGATGATTTAATAAATAAATTTGCTGAAAAAAAGGCAAGAAAAGTGTATATTTAATTTGAATTGTTTGGCTAGTTCAATTTCTAGGAGGAAGCGATAACTTATATCAATAAATATTTATTTTAATTGAATGCAAGCATTTTTGTTTCTTTTGTGAGAAATCTTTACCCTTCATTTGGGCCCCCCAACTAATTTTGATACAGGGCCCCCCGCCAAGGCACGCTACGTTACTGGTAACATGTAAAGATATAATTAAAACCTTTCACACGTTAAATGTTAAAAATACCGCAGATCTATGGGGTAATTCTGTGGATGTTGCTAAGTCGATTATAAACATTGTAGCACCTACTTTGGCTGTTATATTTAATAATTGTATTGACAGTGGTGAGTTTCCTGATCTTATGAAAAACAGTAAAATAATACCGTTGTTTAAATCGGGTAGTACATCAGACCCTACTAATTATAGACCTATTTCAGTACTACCTACCTTTAGTAAAATTTTTGAAAAACTTATTTTAAATCAATTCAAAAGTGCCTCTATTTGGTTTAATTGAAATAAATGCTTTGAGTTTGATTTTGGTCACGGTGGCCAATCTCAACGGAGATTAGCCAGGTGCGCAGAATATATTATAGTGCACAGGTGTGTGCGCAAACTCAGGTGCACTCTCTGTTCCTTTACTCTCATAGTCCTATGGAACTTCAATCCGACACGACCGGGGAGAGATCAGGCGTAGGACAAATGGCTTTATGTGCTATCCGAGGCAAGGGAGCTTAATGTCACCAACTGCCAAATTCGTTGTTACTGAGACATTCCTAATGGAAAAATCCAATAACGCTTTGCCCGGCCCGGAAATCGAACCCAGTACCCCACGCTCAGCAGTACAACTCACTACCACACAACTACCTACATTCAGATTCTAGAAGCATGCAATGTTGAACAAGAATTTCTTGCATAACGCGGAAGGTCATCACTAGAGAACGATTTTTGAAAATTCATGATCATGATAAAAATTAATTCGTTCACTGAGAGACAACGCACAGCCTAAACCGCTCTAGAAACAAGTAAATTGAACAAGAGTTTGACGACTAAAGGCGAATTTCACCAACCTATAAAAGGTTGGTGAAATTCGCCAACCTTTCATAACTAGAATAAGTCTTGTCCTGAGAATAAATTTTGAATTTTTGACAGTTTTTCCATACTAGAACTGTCATACGTCAATTTTAGTCACGAATAAAAGGTTATAAAAATGTATGTGTAGGAATTAAAGAAATTTTTCCTGTAATTCATATTTGTTTACATTTTTGGCAAATAAATCGCGAACGCAGATTAAATCTAAACATCTTATGCACTGACCTCTATAATACAAGTACTTGTATTATAGAGGTCAGTGCATAAGATGTACACATACATTTTTATAACCTTTTCAATAGTGCTAGTCACTCTGAAATCCACCTAACTGTTATTGAAATAATGTTGATATTTGTTTAACTTGAAATAGGGTGTGCTCACACCGTGCAGCACTGCGCACTTTTACTATATGTATTAACAAGCCGGGTACCTGCCCGATGGGATGTCCCCATCGGCAAGAATGGCAAACTTCCATGCAATTATTGTTCATTCATACTTAACCCCTATATGGGATGAATTTTCAAAAATTCTTCCTTAGGGCTGATTTTACCAAAGTCACTATACCTACCTTTTATTCGTGACTAAAATTGACGTATGACAGTTCTAGTATGGAAAAACTGTCAAAAATTAAAAATTTATTCTCAGGACAAGACTTATTCTAGTTATAAAAGGTTGGCGAATTTCACCAACCTTTTATAGGTTGGTGAAATTCGCCCTTACTCGTATAAGAAACTCTTGTTCAATTTACTTGTTTCTAGAGCGGTTTAGGCTGACTGACCTCTATAATACAAGTACATACTAGTATTATAGAGGTCAGTGATCTTATGGCACAATAAAAGATCTGTCAAAATAAATAAGTCTTAGGGCTGATTTTTCAATCGACAGATAATTTTTATTCGTGGAATAAAACTGACGTTTGACAGTTTTTGTATGAAAAAACTGTCAAAAATTCAAAATTATGCCTCCAATAAAATTATCTGGTGATGGAAAAATCAGCCCTTAAATAAACACTATGTTTTGCTTGAGTGAGTGTCTGCAATAGCCCTAACTAATCGTGGCTTAATAGAATGTCGCAAATCATTGCAACCAGCGGCAAAACCTATCGTTAGCGGATGAAACAAGGTTTCATGGTTGAATGATAGGCTCATAATATCTCAGTTCTACTCTATCTGAGATGTACGGTCGGTGACTAACATTATCTGACCCACCCAACATTGCCTGACCCACTAGAAGTGGGTTAGATAATGTTGGGCACCGACTGTACTTGTTCTATTTTTTTTTTTGAGCTTAGTCTTACCAATGCATATCGTGTTATCCAGTAACTGGGTTGTCGATGTCAGATAGGCTGTCGCTCCATATAAAATACTGGTATTCAGCTGCATCCGGTTAGACTGGAAGCCGACCCCAAGACAATGAAGTTGGGAAAAGGCTAAGCAGGCAGATTTTTGCTACCTAGTGGGCCACAATTAGCATTTGTTTATGAAAATAGTAGATAATTATGATTCTTTTACACACTTAGAGAACATATAGGTAACTTAGGTAGATACTAACAAACAAACATGCTTCTAATAGCATGTGTATTAGAAATAGGTACTTTAGGCAGGTATTTATATTGTATGGCTAAAACCAAGTTGTAATAGGTTAAGTTTTTTAGAAATCACACTAATATTATGAAGGCGAAAGTTTGTGAGTGTGTGTGTGAATGTGTTTATATGTTTGTTACTCCTTCACGCTAAAACGGCTAGACCAATTTTGATAAAATTTTGTATGGAGGTAGCTGACACCCTGGATTAACAACAAGGGAAACTTGTGCGGGTAAAACCGCGGGGCGCAGCTAGAAAAAAAATAAAAAATAACAAAAATGGGAAACTTCTACCTCGAATATTATAACTCCCCTTTGGCTGGTTTGGCGTTACACCTTCCACTATCTCCTCCTGAGCTTTATCGTATACAATATATTTAGGAAAATGAGGTCCAAATATAATCAACAAATCTATGCATAATCTACATAATAAGGTAACTATATCGTGAAACAATCTGTGGCCCGCAGTTGCTGTCAAGTCAACGCCAAATATTTTAGTCGCAGCGATGTATCCCTGTAAACAATAAAGAAATTGCATGTCTGTAACATTTTATGAATTAACCAACTAATTATTAGTACTCTAATCAGTACTACAATATGTACTTTACCATATGACGAGGGCTTATGTAAATTATTTTTAATTATGGACCAAACAAAGTTGTGACACCGTAGTTTTTTTTTGTGGTATCATCTTCGGACTTTTTAAAGAGTTTAAGAAATTCTAAATCAGTGATATGGTATTTTATGGTAATTTCTGATCTTAATACATGTCCTCTTTAAGGTGATTTACTAAAAAAGGTAGTTCTTTCATAGCTTCTAGTGCCTACTTCTTTGGCAAGTTTAAAGAAGCATAATTAGAAATCTTCATCAGATCTCTCAATTTTCATTATTATTCTTTTCAAGAATAGATCATAGGTACTGTCGTTCGACCCGAATGCAAACTTCCAGACACGGAACTATGCTATATACCTACAAATTATTACTTTGTAGGTAAATGTGAGAACACCGCAATGTGCTAAACATACAAATTGGACTGTTTGGTAATGTTATTCACTCATTTAAAATATGTTCGCTGAAACGTAAGCAATTACGGCAATAACTTGGGTCCTATTGAACATCAAAGAGAATGAACTAACTCATTCTAATACAATTCATCAAATTATTCAAATTGCAAGACGTTTTCTCTAGAATAATTTTATAACAGAGCTCACGTTGATACAGCGATAACAGAGCTTGATGATAAGAAATATGATCGAAGGCTCTTTTCAAGTCCGAAATCAGTGGAGATCCTGAAATACAACTGCAAAAACATTCTATAGACTATCCTAATAAAAGAGTTTGAGACTAAGAGAGAGAGAGAGAGACTCGAGGGGATATTAGCCGCACGGGTCGATCGATCAGGTTAAGCTGCGCTTGCCGCGGTTATAAATAATATAGGATACACCTTAAGAGCGTTTACACTTTACGGTATTTCATACAAACTTTCAAGCCCTTGTTTTTCGAAATTAATGAACGGATTTTAATGAAACTTCCTAAGCATAAGCAGGATACAAAGGTCTAAAAAGTTAATAGAGAACATTTTCGAAATGTCTTATATAAAAAAAGATAATTACTGGAAATATCTGTTTCTATGGAAAGTTTAAAATCGGTCTAATTTGGCTGTAACACTATTTTTCGAAAATGTTCTCTACTAACTTTTTAGACCTTTGTATTTTGCTTATACGTACGAAGTTTCATTAAAATCGGTTCATTCACTTCGAAAAAAAAGGGCTTGAAAGTTTGTATGAAATGCCGTTGGGCGTAAACGCTCTTAAAACAGAAAACAATAATGCCTGGCATTATTGTCTTTGTTTTCTCAGCATAATGCAAAACAAAGCCCTCATAGCTAGGTGGTGATTCCAGTAGCCTAGTGCCTATATGATCTACGTCCTGTCATCCAATCTTCAAGACTCCTTAATAACCTTGAATATCTTATTTGTTCCCAGGGCCCAGACTGTTCCCAACACCAGTTTGCAGCATCTCAACATAGTCAGACGCGTGTACCAGCAGGACTCCCTCAATAAAGATGCAGACTATAAATTACCTGACCGTCCGCGTAAGTTTCATTTACAATTTCTGCTCTCGTATCGGCACGCATCATATCAGCAGTGCTATTCTGTAAAAATCTCACCGTAAAATTGAAGTGACGTGAGTTTGAAGTCAATAGTGGCAATCCCTAGCGGCAGATGAGATGACAGTTCACTTTAAGGTCACCAAAATATTCAGGGTGTGGTTTTTACAGAATGGAACTGCTAGTCGGACCACAGAGCATGGAGGCGCCCCGGCGGCCACTGCTAGAGGTGGCATTGTCAACAGTTTCCATACAAACCAAAGGAAACGTGACACAGTTTACTCGCACTAGGGCACAAGTGACGTATAGAAATTGACGTTTTTGAATGGCGGCCGTGACAGAAGCTGCGGGGTAATTGCGAACACACTATCAGTAGCAATGGGTTTCATTTGACAGTCCAACAACATTCATTGCGTTATTTACGTTGTTCAGTAGTCACATTTTTCGAACATATGAAGCAATGGATTAGCAATATCGTTCAAAATTATTCAGATTGAGATTGATAGTGTGTTATGCAGTTAGGGTGCTGTTTGCTCAACGCACTTTTGGCGCCAAAAATTTCATTAGGTACTGCCGTCTCTAGACGTTGCCGGCGCGACGATTCCGTGGTCTATGCCAGCCAGGCAGCATGTAACAGGGTAGACTGCCCAGAATGCTTCAGCACCCTAATTACCTAACACACTTTCAACCTGAATCATTTTAAGGGGGAAGCGCTAAGGTAGCCCGCGAAATTCAAATTTTCTTACGTTTTTTGTAATTTGCTGGTCAGTATTAAGTTGTACGTTGATTAAAATATGATTCGCGGTCGTAACAAATATGTATTTACAGAATTATAATAATTACAATCAGTAATACAACTTGTTAAGTTAGTATAATCCCCAAATGTCAAGATTTCATGAAATAGTCATTCTTGGGGATTACTTGGTCTTAGAGAGTTGTGTTGATGACTTTAATGATTATAATTCTGTAAATACATATTTGTTACGGCCGCGAATCATATTTTAATCAACATAAAGACTGGGGGACCACGGACAAGTACCGGTTTTAAACAATGTTGTGAGTGTGCTGAGTACCTACCTGTCAAGTCTATTTTCATTTTTTTTTTCTTGCGTGTGCCATAAGCTAAAAAAGTTATGCACATGACCATTGCCTACTTAATGCCGACCCCCAGGGCTCCAATAATGGTTAATTTATACTGTACCTAATGTTTGTTAACCTTTTTCGCAGTGAGTCAGAAGTGCAAAAAATTTGTGAGGAATTGTGGTTTCGGCGAATGTCTGCTGAACTCGATCCCTTTGATGCGATGGCTTCCAAAGTACAGTTATCAGAAAAACATGATTGGCGACCTGGTTTCAGGCGCTACCACAGCCGTCATGCACATACCACAAGGTAAGGAATAAACGAAGTTCTAATGACCATAAAGCAGGGGGCCTAAATAGGCCACTTTGGCAGAATCATAAAAGGATAACAGAATGGACAGTTAACTGTTAAGTTAATCGTATCAAATCCCATTGGTGAAGCATTTTTCAGTTTTTTTTTTGTCTGTGCTAAAATACCAATCAATCCAATTCTAATCCCAATCCAAAGAGATTGGGATTGGATTTGGATTGTACCTACGTAGTACAGCAAAAAAAAAAGGGAAACACGGACTGTCTTCGCCATTTTATAATTCATAATGTTATCCTTTTATGATTCTCCACAGTGGCCTTTTTAGGCCTCCTGTTCTAAGACTCCGGCTTAGGTCCTTTTTCACTTGCCCAGGCCGAAAAACTTTCGAGCCTTTATAATAGATTTAATTTCACAGAATAGGGCAAACAATTCATCTTGGGCGTCCTTATGGGAAATTGTAACTATAGAGTCTATAGATGGGCAATCCACCCGGGTTTAAACCCGGTGCTTACGGGTAAAATTGGGTGTTTACGGGTGTTTATCGGGTGTTTATTAAAGCACCGGGTTTAAACCCGGGTGGATTGCCCATCTAATAATTGTAACCTATGGACTGATAATAATACCTCACCGTACGAAACCCTATTAGTAAAAACTCTTTCAGTAAAATCTTTTTTTTCAATAAAAACTCTTAGAGTAAGACTCTTTCAATAAAAACTCTTTCGGTTAAAACTCTTTCAGAAAAAAAAAATCTTCCATAGCATTTATCAGCGACATGAATATTTCCAGGTATGGCATACGCGCTGCTAGCAGAAGTACCACCAATAGTGGGACTGTACATGGCGTTCTTCCCGGTCCTCATCTACGTCATCCTCGGAACCTCTCCTCACGTGTCCATGGGCACCTTCGCGGTAGCCTGTCTCATGGCTGGAAAGGTAAAAATCAGTTATTTTTGTTCTACCTGTGCCTATGTGTGCTAGCGTAAGGCTACATGCATAACCAGCCTATAACGTTCCCACTGCTGGGACATAGGCCTCCTCTCTGTGAGAGAGAGTGGGCTGGCCTGTAATCCACCACGAGGGCGCAGTGCGGGTTGGTAGATGTCGCATATCTTCGAATTTTTGATTTGCTGTGCAATGGTACAAAATAATTATTACAGTATAAGGGAGTGCCGTCAGTCATGCTGTTGTTTTCATAATTCAGCAATATACAGTCACAAGAATCTTAACTCACACAAGATTAAAAAGCGGTCTTCTCCTAATGTATTGATATAAACTTTCTGAAGGTACGAACATAGTATTCTCAAAACTGATCATCATCTGCCTAAAGTTCATTTCAAATAAACTTGCGATAAAGTTTGTTCACCTCCTTCTACTAATGTATCCCAATATTTTTAAACCATACGAAAAAAATGTATGGGCAGTGTCGGTAACACGATCAAAACATTGACTTACTCCGTGTTTGGTATTATGAAACTCAACCGATGCAATGTTAGCGACAGTTTTGTATGACGAACGATATCTATCGTAAGCTATTTCGACTTTTTGGTACAGGGCGGTTGATTGACATTTATCGCAAGTTTATTTGAAAAATGGTATAGTCTTTTCCCGACTATGTTGGGGTCGGCTTTCAATCTAACCGGATGCATGCAGCTGAATACCAGTATTTGACATGGAGCGACTGCCTGTCTGACCTCCACAACCCAGTTACTCAAAACTATACATATTATTATGAAACAATTAAAAAAAAAAAAAAACCTAAGAAAAACCGAACCTATTATTTTAAAGTACTAATCGTTATTTCACGAGAAAATCACTTTTGCGTCTTGCAATTTTGATACACATAACGTCTCCGGAGTATCGCTAGCTAATTTAATTTGATCCTGTGTTATCTGTTATTTCCAGGTTGTAACACAATACGCAACGCATGTAGAACTACCAAATAGCAATGTGACCGATTTATCAGGTATGTGACCTTTCATTGATATAATTTATGCCTTTAAGACTAAATTCGAAATTAAATGAACACGCTGTCATTTTCTGAAGGGTTTCTGAGGAGGATGGTACACCCACATTTTGCCACTTATGCCGCGCACCCGATGGGGTTTCCTATCGGCGAAAATTATGAACTTCCATACTTACAACCTTTCATCCCCTATTTAAGGGCCTTATCACACGCCTCGCTTTGGACTCGCTTGCAAATCGCCAGTGTGATAAGGCCCTAACCCCTTCAGAGCATGCATTTTCAAAAATCCTTCCTTAGTGCTCACCTCCGTAGTATAAGGAACCCAGGTGAAAAATTTCAACCTTCTAGACCCAACGATTTGTCTGTGCGTGTCTGTCAGTGAATTTAAGATTTTTATTGACTACTAGCTTCCTACCTCGGTTTCGCACGCGTGGTATGTCGGTAAAGAGTCGATAGTAGCCTATGTTCTTCCCCAAGATTCAAAGTATCCCCATACTAAATTTCTTTAAAATCGGCCAAGCCGTTTCGGACATTAGCCGGAACAAACAGACAGACAAAAATTAAACTAAATTGTTTTTTATAACCGTATAAACCTATATTTTGTAAAAAAAAGCTGTTATTTTGACATTACTTACTAACAGACACTTCAGTTTTATTTATCTGTTTAGATAAGTCCAATGAAGATAATATGGCTAAAAAGGGTGTCTAAGGTAGTTAGTAGTTAGTTACACCGTAACGGCAATTTTGGCTGGCAGTAGGAATGCCCTAAACAGTCACCAGAGCACAACATCAACAACATTCAGTCTTTTTCTTCGATATATTGAATAAAAATATATCGAAGAAGAAGACTGAATGCCGTAACGGCAATTTTGGCTGGCAGTAGGAATGCCCTAAACAGTCACCAGACGACATCAACAACATTCAGTCTTCTTCTTCGATATATTGAATAAAAATATATCAAAGAAGAAGACTGAATGTTGTTGATGTTGTGCTCTGGTGACTGTTTAGGGCAGGGGTGTCAAACTCTTTGCAGAGGGCCATATATTAGATTTAGAATGTGTAGACGGGCCAGGTTCAAATTAAAAGGATAATATTTTTGTGTTCACCAAAAATCTAAAGGTACATCTATGTATGCATTTCTAAAATATTGATCTTAAACCCGTTTATATTTTATTCTTGCCCGAAAAATACTGATCGTGCACCAAATATTCCTGAATGTTTTTCATTCAACAACTAAATTAATAAATCATATTCCTTTTTCGTGAAAGTTTGCAACACAAGCGCGGGAGTGTACCTGACGCTCGTTGGGAATCATGTACCTAGAAATTCTGTTCAGAAGGAAGTTAGCGTACCCCACTTTCTGGTTGAAATAGGTCGAATCTGTCCCAAAACCGAATCGGGGCACCCCGACTCCACGTAGTCTTTTGGCTGCTACCCCGAGGGTGTATTTAAAAATCCGGAGGCGCGGAGGGAGTGCAGCCCCCGCCCGCTGTAACAAAGCATAGGCACCCGTGCGAGCCGTAGCGCCTGAGGCTGGTCGCCGGAGGCGACCAGTAAGCCGAAGCTGCGGAGGTGAGCATGGGTGCCTATCCTTTGTTACGTAAGGGCGATGGGGCTGCACTTCCCGCAGCGGCGGAGACGTGCAGAAGCAACTTTGTATTGAAAACTAGTGTTTTGAGGTTAGGTTACAATAATTTGTTTTTCTCAAGAATGGTGCGTCCTCGTTTCATGGGAATGGTACCAGTGGGAACGGGGCTGGTACCACTCCCATGAAACTCCAATAAAGCTACATTGGACATTAATTGGTGTTTGATTCAAATACATTTTGCAGTTTATCTGAAGTAAAACTAAAAAAATAAATGCTTGTTTTTAAAATTAGGTGTATTACTATTTTTACAAATTTGCAACAGTTGTTAAATAGATGCTCGTTATGACATATTTTAATGAACATATTTTGGTGCACATTCAGTATATTTGGTGGAACACAGGTAAAATTAGGTAAATGAAATGGGAATAAATTGAAGTACGTTTAAATACCATCCAAATTAAAATACTAAAACATACTAAATTATTTTAACATCTTTATTTATTTAGTTATATTATATAGTTGTTACAAATCATACCAAAAGTAAGAAAGAGGGTGAAGGGGGGCGCAGTATGCGTTAGTTGCACGGACGAAATAGAAGACGACTTCGCGCGCGCACGAGAGAGAGAGAAAAGCATAACTAACATTCTCTCACTCGTCTTGTCAGGCGCTACTCTTGAAATTACTTTTAAGTAAAGCGCGCGTATTTGTAAATCTGCGTAGAGGCATTGAGTGCAGTCTAATTAAATCTCTAAAAAAATTAAATTAAAAATTTTAAAAACCCCCGACACAAAAAAATAATAAAATTAAATGTAAGTAATTGGAAAAGGATCAAATAATTTAAAAACCCCCAACTTAAAGGATCTAGGTAACGAGACTAAAATAAATAAATTCATATGGCAGTCGGGGGACCTCTTAGAATAGGTGTTCCACAGAACGGTCCCCCGACTGCCATATGAATTTATTTATTTTAGTCTCGTTACCTAGATCCTTTAAGTTGGGGGTTTTTAAATTATTTGATCCTTTTCCAATTACTTACATTTAATTTTATTATTTTTTTGTGTCGGGGGTTTTTTAAATTTTTAATTTAATTTTTTATTTCATGCTTTTTGTAGGGACTCCATATTTTTTGTATTTCATTTCTTTTATTTTCTTGCGTTTTAAGATTCAGGTAATTTGGTGTTTAAATCAGGTTTTTTATCCGTCAAAAAATAATTATTAATGTAGGTATAGTTGAAGAATATTTTTTAAGACTAAACAGATTTTTTTGTTTTATTATAGGTACCTATCCTTTTTCTAGTTCTTCCTTTAGTTATTCAACTTTCGTACAAGTATTTCATAGCTATTAGATATCTTAGGTATTTCCATTGATGTATAATATAATGATCGAAGGGTATTTCAGCGTTTTCATTTCGTTAGTTAATATTCCTCATTTCCTTTCAATATAGTACTTTCAATATAGTACACATTATTCTACTTGTCAAGCCCATGCATTTGACACCTATATTGAACGAGTTGTGAAAAATATAACTCGCCATTTTGTGGTGGCGACCATCTTGGATTTGAAATTTGTAATAGCGTATAGTATTCTACTAGTCAAGCCCTTTCATTTGATACCCATATTGAGGGAGTAGTGAAAAAAAATGTAAATCACCACTTTGTGGTGGCGGCCATCTTGGATTTGAAATTTATCATAGTGTATAGTATTCTACTATTCAAGCCCTTTCATTTGATACCCATATTAAGGGAGTTGTGAAAAAATATGTAGTCCGCCATTTTGTGGCGGCGGCCATCTTGGACCGATTTTTATCAAACATAGCTAAGAACACTCCCGACTAATTCACCTTTCAAACAAAGAAAACAAAATCAAAATCGGTTCATCCGTTCGGGAGCTACGATGCCACAGACAGACACACACACACACACAGACACGTCAAAATTATAACACCCCGTCGTTTTTGCGTCGGGGGTTAAAAAGATTCATTTATCTGTGAAATATTGTGATCGCGGGCCGTATCGAAATGGCCCGAGGGCCGGATTCGGCCCGCGGGCCGTATCTTTGACATGACTGGTTTAGGGCATACCTACTGCCAGCCAAAATCGCCGTTACGGTGTAACTTGAAAATGCTCTTATGAAAATATGAATGTGCGTTTATTGGCTTGAATACAAATCATCTGCATCATCTGCCTAGCCTTTTCCGAACCATGTTGGGGTCGGCTTCCAGTCTAACCGGATGCAGCTGAAAACCAGTATTTTACATGGAGCGACTGCCTGTCTGACCTCCACAACCCAATTACTGGGTAATACAATACCCCTTGATAAGACTGGTTGTCAGACTTTCGGGCTTCTGACTACCCGTAACGACTGTCGAAGATCCACGAATGACAGCCGAGACCAACGGCTTAACGTGCTTTCCGAGGCACGGAGGGGTCACGGTATGTAAAGATGGTCACCCATCCACAGACCAACCGCGGCAAGCGTAGCTTAACCTGATCTGTCGACCTGTGCGGCAGTTATTATTTAGCCACGGACCCATCCTTGAATACAAATAAAAGACCTTAAAAGATTTTTTTAGTATTCCTGCCAAAAGGGCCTCAGCTCAGCATAATGTGAGATGGCAATACTAGGTACGTTCGACAATATAATAAAAAAATAAACAACTTGAAAATGCACCTAATCTGCATTCGCGATTTATTTGCCAAAAATGTAAACAAATATGAATTTATGGAAAAATAAACTTTAATTCCTACATAATAAAGTTCAGTTTACGCTTCAACTTCAAACATTTTTATAGCTTTTTCAATAATGCTTAGTCACTCTGAAATGAACTTAAAAACCATTAAATTAAAGTTGACATTTATTTAACTTGAAATAGGTAACATCAATTTAAAACATAAGTTTGAATAGACTTTATACGTTTTGTTTTCATAAATATGTTATTTTTTTATTTACAGTTGCCGCGTTAATACCAGGGGAAGGGGATCCTGTGCAATACACGCATTTACAAGTGTTAAGTGTGGTATGCTTGTGTGTGGGGATATTCCAGGTAACTATATTCTTTCATTAAAAGCTAAACTTTTCAGGGTGAAAGTATCTTTTTTACCTGTTGTCGTTGGTAAAAATCATGAATGTAAGTTTTGTATTTCTACTAACACTTTGTCCGATTGAACTTTGATTATTCCCCCAAAAAACTTCAAAGTGTAAGGTGGTAGTTTTGACAAAAGAATTAACTTAGATGAATATTCATGCCAAGTTTCAAGGAATGAGAAATACGATTCTACGCCGTCTGTCTGTCTGTCTGTGGGCCGTGTCTGAACAGAGCTGTTATAGTTTTTCGTATGGTGTATTCAAAAAGTGTCTGATGAAAATGTAAATAGATGGATCCGAAAATATACCTGTGGATGCCAATTTGTAGTGTTACTTACAAATCTAGTGCAATGATTTGATTGTTTGAATACTTGAACTTAATTCTAATTTGAAATCACCATTTTCATTACCTATGACAATTGAGGTTAATTTAATAACCTCAATTTTTCAATTACAATTTTAATAATGTTATTCAAAAAATAATTGTTGGAAAAATGGTGACGTAAACGTTGAAACCTACTAAATACAGATTAATGTCTTTCTCCTCTACTACCTACCGTACTTTTGGAACAGACATTAGTACCTCCAAAAATAACATCACATTCCGCTCCCCCAGGTGTTGATGTGGATGCTCCGGCTAGGCTGCGTGTCCACACTGCTGTCGGAGCCGCTGGTGTCCGGGTTCACCACGGCGGCCTCCTTCAACGTGCTTGCTTCGCAGCTCAAGGACCTGTTCGGAATCAAAATAGTCAAGCTGTCCGGAAACTTTAAAGTTATATTTGTGAGTAGGCATACATTTTAGCTTTTCGTGGGTGCTAACCCCAAACTGCATCTTACTTTACTGTGTGGCGGCATCTACATCGCCACATGCGAGCTCGCATCATACTGACGTCACGCAAAATCCTGCATCGCGCAAGCAGAGCGCGCCCTTTTTTTTTTTTTTGAGGATGGAAAATCATCAAATGACTCCACCCGCTCTGGGTGGACCGGAAGGGAGTGTCAGACTCTTACTGACTAAAACCCACCCGTGTTCCTTCCTTAGCCCTTTATGTTCCGGGCCAGCGGTAACCCTTTCGGACAATCCCGCTGATTACCGCGCGCCTAGCATATACAAAGACAACGTCCCGACATCAATATTCGGGCAGTAGCCCACCAGACACAACACCCGTCTGGCCAGAGGTTCCTCCCTTTTCTATCGAGGATGAATGAACTATTAACCCTGTTCCATACCTCTATACCTGTTCCATACCTCTATACCTGTTCAATACCTCTATACCTGTTCCATACCTCTATACCTGTTCCATACCTTTATACCTATTCCATACCTCTATACCTGTTCCATACCTCTATACTTGTTCCATACTTCTATACCTGTTCCATGTCTCTATAACAGAACAAATTTCGGTCGTGTTAAGCAGGTCCCAGCTGTCATTCGTGGATCTTCGACAGTCGTTACGAGTCGCGCTGGGAAAAAGCTAGGCAGATGATGATTTCGGCCTTGTTAAGACATTGATCTAAAAAGATTTCTCAAGAGTTGGAGGCCCCCCAGGACCGAAGGCCCGGGGCCTTCCACTCTTTAAAATATTCCACATTCCTTTATAAAGTGTTAGTGTTTTGTTTTCAGACTTTTTATGAAGTGTGCAAGAACTTGCCGAAACTCAACTGGGGAGCGTTCGTGATATCCTTCGTCACGTGCCTCATCATCGCACTCAATAACGAAAGGTTAAAGGTAAAAGAAAACACACTTTTTCCCCTCATCGTATCTATACGTGGATTTAGGATTTTATTTAACAGATTTTTTTTTAATAACTAAGCTTATTGCCGTGACCTCTGAGGCCTCGGCCTCGAGTCAGCGATTGCAGAACGGGGGCGGCGGCGGCGCGGTGAGCGGCGCGGCAGCGCAGACCTGCGATGCTATTCTGTAAAAATCTCACAGTGAAAACTTAGGTGAAGTGAGCGTGGAGTGAGCTGTCAATAGTGTCAATTCCTAGCAAAAACAAACTCACTTCACCTAAGTTTTCACGGTGAGATTTTTACAGAATCGACCGGCTGGTCTCGAAGCCACCGGGCAGATCGCGCGTCGCTAGATCGGCGTAGTGCTGTTATGAGAAATTATCAAACTGCGAACGAAATGACTCAACAGCGACGACAACATCTTTTTGACACAAGAATTGTCGGTCGTTAAAAAGCAAAAAATAAAATGCACATTACTACGTCAATGCAGACGCGCAGGCACCGATAGACTGGTGCGCATCACTCTTACGTCGGTCCCCGCGCTGCTGCCTTCGACGCCAGTTCCACATAAATCTATGCATTGAAACGCGCCGCCCCTAAAATTCCTTAGAAGGAAGCTTACCGTTAGTCTTAGCAAACAGACTGAGCTGTCAATAGTGTCAATTTCAAGCAATAATCTGTCTGTTCTGTACAAATCTCATGAAAAGATTGGTGAAGTGAGCTGTCATTCTACCTCGTGCTAGGGATTGACACTTCCCTTCTCTTCCCTTCAAAGTAGGTACTTTAAAAGCATTTCTTTCTTTTTCAGCCGTGGGTAAGCAAGCGCTCCCGAGTGCCGGTCCCCATAGAGCTACTTGCCATTGTCGTCGGCACATGTGCCTCCAGATTCGGACGCCTGCATGAAACCTTCGGCATCAGCCTCGTTGGGGACATACCTACCGGGTAAGTGAATTAGTTTATGAAAAGGCTTCTGGAAAATATAAACCTGTCTTTGTGTCATGTTGAGAAAAAAGCACGCTTTTGTTCGGTAGTGACTACTTTTTGAATCTAGCGTAGTCTTGACAAAAAGCCCCGTTACCACCTTGCGCACTGGCTGGTAATTTTGCTACGGCATTCTTTTTTTTATTTTGCGGATGGGAAATCATCAAATGACTCCTCCCGCTCTGGGTGGAGCGGAAGGGAGTGTCAGACTCTTACTGACTAAAACCCACCCGTGTTCCTTCCTTAGCCTTTTATGTTCCGGTTCCCTTTACGTTACGTCAATGCAGACGCGCGGGCAACGCTAGACTGGTGCGCATCGCTCGTAGTCGTACGCCGATCCCCGTGCCGCTCCCCGTGCCGCTGCCTTCGACGCCAGTTACATAATTATAAATCTATGCATTGAAACGCGCCACTCCCCCGCGCCGCCGCAGACGCCGCCGCCCCGCGCGATCTTTTCTTTTTTTTTTCGGTTGCGAAATCATCAAGTGCCCCTCCCGCTCTGGGTGGAGCGGAAGGGAGTGTCAGACTCTTACTGACTAAAACCCACCCGTGTTCCTTCCTTAGCCCTTTATGTTCCGGGCCATCGGTGACCCTTTCGGACAATCCCGCTGGCATTTTTTTTTTTTGCTACGGCATTCATTTTATTTATTGCTTGCTCTGAAACGTTTGAGGAAAACAGCGAGGAAACCGCTAAGTCCTCACCAAAATTTCGCAGACGTCCTGGGTTAGCACATACGTTACTTTACATCCTGGTAATACGTTCTGACTTAACGTAAGGTTCTGGAATGATTTCCACCTTCACGCGAGCGGTAAGCTATAAACTAGGTACCCTAAAGCAGTGGTGGCATAGTAGTAACTGCCGTGAGTTACGAGTTGTAGGTCGTAGGTTCGAACCCAGACAGGCGCTTTCCTTTGTGTAAATTATTTCAAAACATCATAAGGACATATACTAGAACCAAAAATTCGAAGACATGTGACATCTACCAACCCGCACTGGGCCCGCATGGTGGATTACAGCCCACTCGCTCTCACAGAGAGGAGGCCTGGGTGCCAGCAGTGGGAACATTTTGGCCTAGGCCGTCATCAGCAGGCCCCGCTACTACTTTCCTGCGGACCTAAGATCTTTACCATAATTAATATTCCGTGCCGATGCAAGAAGGGTCTATTTAATTGGTTTTATTTTAATGTTTTCAGGCTCCCCGAGCCACAACTCCCTCCCTTAGAACTGCTGCCAGAAATTGCCCTAGATGCGTTCACGATCACCATGGTAACGTACACCATCACGATGTCTATGGCGCTTATCTTCGCGGGCAAAGACAAGTACGAGATCGATGCCAATCAAGAACTGTTGGCAATGGTGAGTTGGTCTTGTTGGTGTAGGCGTATTGGCCGAATGTTGCTTGTGTGCGTTTGGACAAAAACAGGGTATAAAAGGTGAACGGAGTAGAAGCCTATGGCACAGTTTTTTTTTTAAACCTAAAATTAATAACCTCAATATTAAAATTAATCAAAATCATAATTGTCGATGGTTACAGTCTTCTTCAAATAGCCCTAGATAGACATATCACCCTGACCCTCACTATCTGGCCGCACTTAATGATATCTTGGAATCTAATCCAGCAAACGAACTGTTGGCGGAATAATGGACGAAGATTTTGTCGGCATGTCAGACAGTGGCGTAACTATAGGGTGGCATTGGGGTAAAATGCCACGGGCCCCCAGCCAGAGGGGGCCCCCGGCCCGAGAGGGCCATGAGCACAGGAAGATCCTAACATAAGCTTATAAATGCAAACTTTTTTTTGAAAATGTGCAACAAAGGACATCATTCAGGTTTCGAACATTTTGTACCTTTTTCCCATTGTTTGTCTAATTTTTAGGACAGGACATCATGCACAGCAGTAGCGTTTGCGACCACTAGACCAACGAAGCAGTCACGTGTTAAATGTTGTAGGGGAAAATATGAAATCTACGCGGAAGAAGTCGCGGAAAAGTGCTAATAAAAAAAAACTATAACGTTTGTTGAGCTTCTGTACATTGAGGGAGGGCCCCATCCCGTGAATTTACCGCGGGCCCCAAACGGTATAAGTAGTTACGCCACTGATGTCAGAAGTACTGTGAGAGCGATTTATGAAAGTGGTGTTAACTTATTACCATTACTTTTTTATTTTAATTATTTGTAGTTTATTTAGTATTAGAAGTTTGTACATACTAGATAATAAATGTCACATATTACCTGAAATTGATGATTTTATATTTTCTCTATTGTGTATGTCATTAAATTTTGTAATTGGTTTTAATTAAAGAAATAAATATAAAGCACTAAACAACTAAATCTCTTTTTCAGGGCGCAGGCAATATTTTCGGTTCATTCTTCAGCTGCGCACCTTTCTGCGCTAGTCTGTCACGATCCTACATACAATATCAGGTGAGTTCTAGTAACACTGATAATACCCACACAAAGTAACTACACAATAAATGCAGGTAAATGTACTGGAGTTCTTAAACGAGTGACTTTTTTGTTATATAAGTAATTTTGTAAGAAATTACTGATGATGACAAAAAAGTCACTCGTTTATGAAAAGTCGATTTTACCTATGTAGGTACTGATTTTCTTTCCTGTTTTCTTTCCCTAGCGTAGATCTATAGAGTATTGCATAGATTACCTGTCAGCGTATACCATAAGAGATAGCGATAGTCTATGATAGTCACTTGTAAGCTGATACTATCTAATGTAGTCGGGTATTACTTTCCAAAGAAATCGTGACAGTCGTTTCGGATGGACACCAGTTATTGGCTAACAACTGAAGTTACACAAAAAGTTTGCATACGCGGAGGTGATAGAGAAAATATACTTGATTCTGTCACTCTTACTACTGGAGAAAATATAGATCTATGTATGATCGATGTATTCTATAAAAATCTCACGGTCAAAGTGAGCTTGAAGTGAGCTGTCACTCCACTTGATGCTAGGGATTGACATTATTGACAATCACTTCACCCAAAGACTACAATATAATGCGGACTTCACCTTAGATTACTAAGGTACCATTTTTACAGAACAGATCGACTTGTCTCATTATTATTTTGTGACTTGTCTATTGTCGATGTTCCCGAGCATTTAAAATCAATTACGAGTGTTAGAAAAAAGTTCGGCACTGTACCTACAGCTATCTTTCCAAAACTCAACTTTCGCATTACGTCCGGGTACTCTAGACCATCCCTCGGTGTGGGGAATCGATCACTTTACCGATTCTTTTTTGTTCGAATTTCATTTTACCGAAAACTATTGACTGAAACATAATACTTCGAACAAATGTTATTTCGGGTAAGTGTAACTTCGGTAAAAAGTTTTTCGACCAAATGAAACGTCGGAGTAACGAAAAAAATCGAATTGATAATTGGTCAACTGATACAGTGGCAGACGTGACTTCGATGAAGTAAAAAAAACGAAACGAAAATAGTTGAAAAAAAGTTTTAGGTGAAATGAAATTCGGACAAATATTTTTCGAACTTATGATAGGTACCTAACCCTCGGTGTGTTGTAGGCAGGCGGCAAGACCGGTATAACTTCGGTGGTGAGCGCGGTACTGGTCCTGTTCGTGCTGCTGTGGATCGGGCCATTCTTCGAGCAGCTGCCGCGCTGTGTGCTCGCCTCCATCATCGTCGTGTCGCTTAAAGGCATGTTCATGCAGAGCAAGGAGCTTGAAAAGTTAGTATTATCATGTACAGTCAAGAGCACCAATATGTCAACACTTGGCAACTTTAAATTGCGATTTTTTCACGAAATAACGAATGCAACGTTGAAATACGAAACTACATATACCTATGGGTTCGAAAATACTATGTTTCTACTAATATAAAATTTTATTCAAAAATAAAGAAGAAAATAGACTTTGAATAAAGCCAAGTGTGTACTTACTTTTGTTCGTGACTTGTTTTTGGTTAAGTTAAACTCATAAAAATTTTCTTCAGACTACTCTCCTGTCTTCCTAATACTACCTATATGTTTTTCGTAGTAGGTAAATACCACGTAAAGTGTATTTACTCCTTTCAAAAGAGGTAAAATGAAATGAAATACTTAACGGTAATTTCTGTAATTAGATCTTATAAGATACACGTCAGTTTGTGGGTGATGTAGGACCTTAGTAGTACCCTTACCTTTATAATTATATAGAATAAGGGGCCATTCAAGTATTACGTAAGTACTACAGGGGGGCGGGGGTTCTTTGCTTTGCTTATTTTTGATAGCATGAGAGCTGGGGGGTCTGTATGGTGATTACGTCAGCAGTATTTTTACTTTTTCCGATTTTGTTTTGAACACATAGTGCAACCCTACTTGTCTATGTTTGAAAAGTAAACGCATATAACTGTTGCTCATGAATCAATAAAGAAACCAGAACACATTGAAAAATGCATGTACCAATGTTTACGTAAGCATGGGGTTAGCACGCGCGCCTCAAAGAGATGTCAGCATCGAGGAGGGGCCCCCTTAGGGCCGAAGCCTGCCGGGTCAGCGGGATTGTCCGAAAGGGTTACCGCTGGCCCGGAACATAAAGGGCTAAGGAAGGAACACGGGTGGGTTTTACTCAGTAAGAGTCTGACACTCCCTTCCGCTCCACCCAGAGCGGGATGAGTCATTTGATGATTTTCCATCCAGAAAAAAAAAAAAAAAGCATGGGATCAGCGCTGTGTTTATTTTTGCTGAGGAGGGGGAGGGGGGGGGGTTAATAATTGCAAAAATCTGCTTACGTAATACTTGAATGGCCCCTAATCGGTAGTAGTATCGGAGTAGGAAAAGTACTCTCTCTCTCTCTCTCTCTTAGTGTGTTGGATATTCAGAGTTCGACATAAGTTTGTCAGTAAAATGTATATAATAATCGCAAAAACACAGTTATAGTATGGATACAAACAGGTAAAGATGTAAAAAAAAAAATTAAAAATACGAGCGTTTCGCGAACGTGTCGTTCGTTCTCGCGATCCTTCGTCTGCTGGCGGTTAGCGCGGGTGTATGCTCCCCGTCGCCGCACTTGAGGGCACGCTCTCACACGTCTTTTTAAGGCCCTGCTACATCTATAAAATTCGTCGCCATATCGTATCGATTCTGCCTAGTCTGTGCACACAGTCGTATCTAAACGCTACTTTTGTCTCAGGAGAAGTGCTCCTAAAATTCGTTTATTTCTTTCAGGTTCTGGAGGCTCAGTAAATTGGATGCCTTGGTGTGGATCGTGACCTTCCTGGTCACGCTTATCGTCAATATTGATATCGGGTAAGTTCGAACAATACACTGGGGGCCTAAAAAGGCCACTTTGGCAGAATCATAAAAGGATAACATAATGGACAGTTAACCGTTAAGTTAATCGTATCAAATCCCATTGGTGAAGCATTTTTCAGTTTTTTTTTGTATATTACCAATCAATACGATCCTAATCCAATCTCAATCTCTTTGATTATACCTACGTAGTGCAGCGAAAAAAAGAAAAACACGAACTGTCTTCGCCATATTACGATTCATAATGTTATCCTTTTATGATTCTCCAAAGTGGCCTTGTTAGGCCCCCTGGTCAAAGGAGAAGGTGGAGGAACTTGGAAGAATGATGGACTTCTCACGAGAAACATTTTAAGCATGAATGTGGCTACATAAAACTCAGCCCACGTTTGCACGGACGTAAAAATATCGCGACGGGATTTTATCTTGCACTGGAGTTTCAACTCTCGGTGTTGAGCCGAGCCTTTGAGAATCCAACAGAGCGCATCCCAGCGCGACAAAAAATCACTATAAGATTTTCAACTCTCGGCGCTGAGCAGTGCGTCGAAAATCCAGTGCGCGAAAAGCTACCACCGCGGGTAAAACGCGCCCTTGCGAATCTGGGCTTATAGAGGTATGAGGAACAGGGTGTAAAGTTCACTCATACTCTATAGAAAAGGGAGAACCCTCCGACCAGACGGGAGTTGTGTCTGGCGGGCAACTGTCCGTTGTTTCATGTCGGGCCGTTGTATCTATGCTAGTTGCGCGGTAAACTCTGCTTGCGAGATGCAGGATTTTGCGTGACGTGGCGTTGTAGATACCGCTACAGGCTTAAGGAAGACCAAGAAAACGATAAACATATTGTGTGAAAGATGACTTGGCTAGAAATGGTGTGAATGGTTGGTGTAGATCTATGGAAGAAGAATACAATCATGCAGCGCCGACACCAAGCAAATTGCCATTTGGGTCCACCACCTCTGTGCCCCTTTGTTTAAGTTCAATATTTATAGAATTGAATGATTCGTAAAGTTTTCAACCGGATCATCATCTGCCCTACTCCTATCCTAACTGGATGCAGCAGAATTCCAGTATTTTCAAACACGATACCGCCTGGTAAGACTGGTTGCTAGACTTTCAGGCTTCCGACTACCCATAACGACTGTCAAAGGTCTACAAATGACAGCCAGGACTAACGGGCTTTTGGAGAGGGGTGGTTAAGGTATACAGGGTTTTTAGTAACACATTGACAACCTCTCAGGACTATATTACTAACGTCATAAACAACAACTTTTGTTCTATGACTTTTATTAATTCATCAGACTTTCATAAAAAAAAATAAAAATATTTCAATTCAACGCATTGAAATATTCCAATAAATTCTCTTACGAACTCTACACGAAACAAAAGAAAGAGCTAGTTAGGTATAAACAAACTGCCGTGTCTATTAAAAAAATTCAGCGGAGGGGAGCGGTGTTTAGATAGAACAACAAAATCATAAAGGTTTGTTTTTCGTAACTGTATAATGTTTTGTAAAAAGTAGTTTTTTTTTTTTAAATGGGTTTGCTCTTGACTCTAGTCTAGGTCAGAGGTGACAGAGACAAAGTCGACGATGGAGTGAGCTTACCCAGAAAAAGCCTGTTCATTCTTACTTTGAAGAGATTCGGGTTGTATGCGCTCGGAAACACAGACGCAGGTAAAGAGTTCCACTCTTTTGCTGTGCGCATTATAAAAGACATTTGAAAACGCTTAGTGCAAATTGGTGGAATAGAAACTAGGCAGGGATGGTAACTTGCAGTGCGTCTGGATGACCGAAGGTAGAAGGGGGCCGGTGGAATGAACCGTGAAGTTCTTGGGCACAGTCAACGAAGAAAGACCGACAAGCAGGCAACCTTGCAGCGATGAGCCAAGCTGTGAAGCTTGGCATCCACCAGTTCTACGTCGCCAATGGAGCCTCTTAGCTCTGCGTTCCACCGAGTCAAGCGCGGCAAGTTGGTATTTCGCTGAGCCATCCCAAAGGTGGTGTCGTAGAACAAAGTTGTTGTTTATGATGTTAGTAATCTACTCCTGCAAGGTTGTTAGTGTTTTACCAATAACCGTGTTTAATGGATGGTCACCCATCCTTATTTTTGCCACGAAGTTTTCAACCGGAGATAAAGGAGCTAAAAATTCAGTGTCAGTAATGCTTTTAATTAACACCTTGCCATTTCCTGTCAGACTTGGCGCTGGTCTGCTAGCAAGCGGTGGCGCGCTGTTCATGCGCTCACAGAACCCGTACGTCTGCCTGCTGGGGAAAGTGTTGGACACTGACCTTTACCTGGACATCAAGAGATACAGAGCTGTAAGTACTTCTTCTTCTATAGTATCTATGCGTACCTACTAAGATGACCGCGCCCGTGTACCGATATAAGCGGTGTTTGCACGAATAACTGGTCGTCGTTTATTCGGAACTTGAACGCGCAGATGGCACGATGCATGACGACGCGTACTTTATGACGTACATAAGCGGCTTGATTGATCTCGCGAGTACCTATGACGCATGGTCGCGCCGACAGAGGGCGTTTTCTGGTTTTCCGAACAGAAAGTGACATACATACGTTACCTCTCAAAAGACCAATCCGGAGCCCCTGTGCAACGCCTGTTAGCATATAGCCTCCCCAGAGATAGCACATCTCTGAGGAGGCTATAGGCTCTGAGGAGACTGTGAAGGGGTCTCCCCAAACCTAGCTGAGCAAGTATACAAGGCTGCACATGACAACTGTGCGCCGTCTTCCCTGAGGTCACTCAGTGGGCCAATAGAGTCCCCACTCTAATCGACCGTAGATGAGGCAGGCGGGGTTTCGGCGTGTTAGGCGCTGAGACGGTTGCCTCCCCGACGCCTCCTTCTCCGAGCAGGATCCCGCTCGTGGGCCTCCTTTTTAACTATCACGGTCTCACAGGAGGCTACTTCCGTCCAATTCTTTGTCTCTGCCAGCAAAGCCCTCTCTACTGCCGGCAGACAGGTCTCACTCGATCCTGGCAACCAGGACCCGCCGCTCGGAGGCCCACGCAGGGCACTCCTCAAGTGTGTGTTGTGCGGAATCCAGACTCCCTCCGCAGTGGTGGCGATTTGCCGTGGCCTATCGCCCAATCTTGTTCAGGTACTCACCGAAGCAACCGTGTCCGGTCAGCACCTGAGTTAGCCTATAAGAGATGCGCTCCTCTCTTTTCAGCCAGGCTTCAAAGTGCGGTAGGACGGCTTCGACAACACGCTTATGCGAATATTGCTGCTGAGCCTTACGATACCTAGTGGTTACCTGCTCCGGCCCCTTTATTTTGCGCAATATTAAGGTAAAAATCGTGGGGAACTAAACATGACAAAAAATCGAAGACGTCTACCATCTCATCTTCTTGGCTCAGGCTCATCTTCTTGGCTCAGGCTTGGGATTGAGCTGCTCCAATAGGTTTAGACATTGAATGTTATTTTGCTATTTTACACTTTAATATTATTATTTTTTTTTTTTAAGTATCTATTTACTTAAACAATGACATGTACATTTACTGTATAAAGTATTATATTATTTTAATTATTGTGAATGTGAGGACTATGTGGGTCATTGTTTTCATTTTAATCATGGTCTGGCAGTTTGAGTAGTTTATGCGGCCTACCCAAATGTCCTGTCTTTGGTATTGTTCGTCGAATCGTTGAGCTCCTTAAGTTCTGAGTTGAGCTGCACGGTTACTGACAAATGCGTGCACTGACTGGTCAGGTCCACTCAATCTGTGTGGTTCTTTCCTCAAAAGATCATTTCAGACACTAATCTACATGGTCCTCAAAGATTATGTCCGGATTTTTTTATATACACATTGACATTGATGAATTTTATTTAGACAATGACATGAATATTTACTTTGTAAAGTTTTTTTTTTTTTTCATTTAATTATTGTGAATGTGAGGACTATGTGGGTCATTTTTTATCTGTTTTCCTTCTTAGTTTTAATCATGATCTGGCAGTTTGAGTAATTTACGCGGCCTACCCAAATGTCCTTTCTTTGGTATTGTTCGTCGAATCGTTGAGCTCCTCATTTTCTGAGTTGAGCTGCACGATTTTTGACAAATGCGTGCACTGATTGGACAGGTCCGCTCAATCTGTGTGGTTCTTTCCTCAAAAGACCATTTCAGACATCAATCTACATGGTCTTCACACGATCTGACCAAGATTTTGTCTGGACTTTAAAAGAGACTGTGACCTCTGAGTTTGTTTCGGCCTTTCTTCTCAGAGTAGTCAGATAGGAAACGCCGACCACATCTATTTTAAAAAATATGATGACGTGTAAAAGTGTTTGTAAAAACCTACTTACAGAAAATAAATCATTTATCATTTATCATCAGGTCATCAGGTTCTGCTTTTAAAGACTTTTTATATATATAATAATTATCTTGATACATACTAGGTACTACTACTACTTCTTCTTCTATATTCTATCTATCTTGATAATATCTTGATACTGGTATTCAGCTGCATCCGGTTAGACTGGAAGCCGACCCCAACTTAGTTGGGGAAATCTAGGCAGATGATGATCTTGATACTAACCGTATTCTAAAATAACATGTCCTATCTAAGAGAGCCCGGATCTGTAACTCAGGACCCTCCTACCTCAGGCACCTCTCTCTATTTAAGATTGAGCATTTTATTAACCAGTGCCTGTAATATAATATTAAGATAAATAAAGATTTATGATTATTATGATAACCATCCTCACTGGGCCTGGGTGGTGGATTATTGCCCACTCCGTCTTAAAGAGAGGAGCATGAGCCCATCAGTGGAAACATTACAGGCTAATTATGATAAGGTAGTAGCGTTGGCGAATTGGGTGTTCCGTTTATCCACCCCAAAAAATCCACCCTAAGTATACTCGGAAACGCAAATCCACCCTAGGCCTAGTTGAATAAACGGAATTTAAATTCTCGAACGTGCATTTCGCGCGTTTTTTGTAAGGATAAACGGAATAACCGGACGGATTCATGAGTTCAAGCCCTACACCTAGCTCCAAGTTTACAGTATAAAATAAAACAGCAACAAAATAAGGTTCAATACATATGTGCTATTTTTTTAAATAACATTAATACTAATAATTCTGATAAATGAAATCACTGGTGAGGCCGAGCTCGGCACACACCCAGCAATAGTAGTACATAGTCGTCAATTGTTCACACTGGACAGCATCCCATGAGTAGCCATGTCCATTTCATGGTTATACATAGCAAGGATAATGAACTGGGCGAAGCACATAACCACTATATAGATTACCGTGAATAGGATCCATTTTATGAAGTCGCATAACCCGATGTCGTAGGTTATAGCGTAAGGGTACAACTTGTCCGAGCACAGACGCATTTTAACCCCCCTATTTTGGAAGAAGGGTTATGGACGGGTTATAAACCATTTTATTTCGTTTTTTTTTGTAGATTTATCTTCAGGATTTAATTTTGTTATTCTTTCGAGACGTTTGTAATGAAGTGACAGGTCAGGTTTGTTGACGTGGACTTTATTTTTTTCAACTAAAGAATCTTGTGCTTTTGGTAGAACCTTTTTGGAGTTCTAAAAAAGTCTTGTATTATTTTTATTCCAAAGTAAATACAATGTGATTTGAAAGACTTACCAACTGAATTTCGACAAACCGTAATACGACATGATTTTATTTCGACAATATGGAACTTCGACACGTCTTCATTTCGACAATACTTTAGTTCGAAACACCTTAAGTCCGACACAACTGTACTCCGACACAGCGTTTCTTCGATATAACTTAACTAGGAAACGATGCGACTTCGACGACATGCTTCTTTAACAACAATGGAAGTCCGACATGTGTCAATTTCGACGTACTCTACTCCGGCATGCTGTACTTCGACAATATCTCACTTCGACGTAATATATCTGAGACACGATGCTACTTCTAAATTATTCTGCGACATTAGGGAACAACTAAACTTGTGTGTGGTTTTTATAGGTAGTATCGTTTTTTTATCAGCCAACAAGCTAGCAGAATGAGCTACGTTTAAGGATATTTTATTCTAAGTAAAAATAAATAAACAATAGTTAAACTACATTTTTGTTGAAGTTTAGTAAGAAAACGATGGATGTTGTCGACTGAAATTTAAATTGATAAATGAGCTGTTTGTTTTCTATCAATAAAATAACATTTTATTCGAGAACATCCATCGGTTTCTTACTAGACTTCAACTATATCCGACGATCCTGCATACTTATCTCTTTTGTTGACTGTACGTCTATAGATTTTACCCTTCATTCAATAAATTCTTTATCGAAGTCTTCACCGTCACTACACTGCCTACTAGTTTTAAGTAGAAAGAAATTCAAGACTTAATGTTTTCAGGCTGAAGAGCTCCCAGGCATCAAAATCTTCCACTACTGCGGCGGCCTGAACTTCGCCACTAAGAATCTGTTTAGAACGAAGTTATTCCAAAAGGTCGGGTACCTGAAGCCTGCCGAGACGGCCCACGATGAGGACAACAACCTCACCAAGAGCGAGTCCTTCGAGTGGGACCCTAATCTTAACCAAAGAGTAAGTACATATTCAATGAGAGAATATTCACAGAAACGAGATAAGCCATCTTCAAATTAGAATTCACTGAGACACCGATAAAGATGTATGAAAGACGAAGGCATGCTGGCTAGGGTATGTTCTAGCATGCATTCTCCCTGACGGGGAGGATGATTTTTTTTTATATACAGGGTTATTTGTAAAACATTAACAACCTCTAAAGAGGTCATTGTATTCATCATTATGAACAACTTTTACTATGGGACCAAACCTGAAATCGCGAAAAAAAAAACAGCTGTTCCATACATTAAGACGAGTTAGTTATACGAACATAAATGTAGGGAACAGCTGACTTATTTTTCGCGATTTCAGGTTTGGTCCCATAGTAAAAGTTGTTCATAATGATGAGTACAATGACCTCTTAAGAGGTTGTTAATGTTTTACCAATAACCCTGTTTATAAGATGGCAGGGACTTTTGTGTAAATTGTTTCTTCACCACTGATCTCATAACGGTGAAAGGAAACTTCGTAAGGAAACCGGCATGTCCTAGAACGAAAAGTTCGAAGAAGTGTGACATCTACAAACCTGCACTGGGCCCGCGTGGTGGATTACGGCCCACTCGCTCTCACCGAAAAGAGGCCTGTGCAGTAGGAACATTATAGGCTGATTATGAAGCCTAAAGGACGTCGTATACTACTTTCGCCCACTTTGACGTTCTACTGGCTCATCTATATACACCGTGTTCTTCACTTATCCATAAACTTTGTCAAACGCTTCCATAGCTTTTACAAATGAAATCTAACAAAGGAAGTAGTATTTAATAATTAAAAAAACTAAAAAACCCGACCACGGTAAAAAAATTTAAGTTTAAAAAACTGAAAAGCTAAAAATAAGGCCATTAAAATTAAATAAAAGTTGGAAGCAGGCGGACCCATTTGAGTTTGAAAATATAATTTAAAAAAAAAATGGTATGGGTCCGCCTGCTTCCAACTTTTATTTAATTTAAAATGGCCTTATTTTTAGCTTTTCAGTTTTTTAAACTTAATTTTTTTACCGCGGTCGGGTTTTTTAGTTTTTTTAATTACTTGTTTTTTATCTCCAGCTTTTAAGTTTACAAATTTGAAAGATTTCACAGACGATTTAGTTCTTGGTACGTGTTTTTTACGATTTGTCACTTCGAATTATTTTTAACCATATAAGTTGTATATATTTTTGTAATCCCCTTTAAACACCCTTTATTTTGATACCCCACTCGATAGGTTTCAAGAAAAAAATTTTTTTTTGAAGACATAATATTGCGCCAAAAATCGGCCTTTTATATTTTTTTCAATTTTGATATACCCAGTGACACTCGCGCTACCAAGACAAATCTAAAGACGTATAATTTATCCAAATCCGTTAATTCGTTTAGAAGTTACGAGGGAACAAAGAAACGAACATACATACATACATACAGGTCAAACACATAACCCTCCTTTTGGGCTTCGCCGCAGTCGGGTTAAAAGGCTTCGTTGCAAAGATATTTGTAATTTCATTATATGAAATTTAATTGAGCTATGCAGTAAGAAAGGGTCTTAACTTAGTTTTGACAAGTTTCAGTGTAAAATACGTCGTTGCCAATTCGGATAAAGAGGCATATCAGGTGATTTACGTCAAAGTATTTAGTTTGTATGAAAATTAACAAAAAATAATAATAAGAATTAATTAATGTGTCCTTAATGAAAAATGCTTATTTCCATGGTCTGAACATCTGGTCGAAGTTTATGTATATCGTCCGGAACACGGTGTATAGGTAGTATATAAAAGAAGAAACTGACTGACTCACGGAACGTGAATTTTTGCATAGGTACGGCTTCCTTTTATTATGTAAGAAAGCACTAAGAAGGGGTTTTTGGAAATTCGTCCTTTAAGGGGGTGGAAAGGGGGATTTTGTTTGTATGAAAAATCTTATTCCTTGACTAAATAAACTTGAAACTTAGCACGAATACTTATATAAGCAAATTATTAAGTTTGTCATTTTTTGTTTTTCCAAACTACCCCCTGAAGGGGGGATTGGGGGTGTCAAAATATGTATGGAAGAATTTCAACGCGTGGTCCGATTACTTATACACCTAAATAAATGATAAAGATCGTAAACACACGAAATACACGCAGATGAAGTTGCGGGCGAAGTACTAGTTGTCCTTTAAGGGCTTGTAGGTACCTGTGGAATAGTTATTTGTTTATTTATATATACTTTATTGTACACCAGAAAAAACATAACAAAAAAATACGATTTTTAATATAAAACATACAATGGGCGGCCTTATCGCTTTCTGCGATCTCTTCCAGGCAACCTTGGAATGGACAGTGAATGCGTGGATATAAAAAAATGGGGTTGTTAGTGGTGCAAAATAATATACTACAATAGATACATAGATATATACAAGTATAATGCTGTATAATAGATACATAAATAAATACATACTAAATATACATATAAACAACGAAAATAAATGATGACTACAGATATATGGATATGGATTGGATTGTTATATGGATTATTATTATTATGATAAGTGGAAGGAGGGAAGGGAGGCTTCTGCCCTGCAGTGGGACAAAAATGGCTGATAATAATAATATATGGATTATTTGTCTGATTGTTATAATTCTGTTTACAGGTACAATGTGTGATAGTAGATATGACAGCCCTGTCGTACGTGGACGCGCCGGGCATCAAGGGTTTAGTCGCCATAAAGAAGGAACTGACCGCCAGCCATATCACTGTGCTACTGGCGGGACCCAGTGGTAAATACTACTTCCATACTATATTGTGAATGCGAAAGCAACTGTTTGTCTGTCTGTTACCTTTTCTCACCTTAACGGTTGCCCGGATTTCGATGAAATTTGGCACTCAGGTAGACCTTGATAGGTCCGTGGCTATAGGTAAAGGGGTCCGTGCCTAAATAATAACAGCCGCACAGGTCGATTGATCAGGTTAAGCAACTCTTGCCGCGGTTGGTCTGTGGATGGGTGACCATCTTTACGTACCGAGACCCCGTGCCTCGGAAAGCCGTAGGTCCCGGCTGTCATTCGTGGATCTTTGACAGTCGTTACTGGTAGTAAGAAGCCCGAAAATCTGACAACCAGTCTTACCAAGGGGCATCGTATTACCCAGTAACTGGGTTGTGGAGGTCAGATAGGCAATCGCTCCATGTAAAATTACTGGTATTCAGCTGCATCCGGTTAGACTGGAAGCCGACCCCAACATAGTTGGGAAAGGGCTAGGCAGATGGGGTAGACCGTGATAAAAATCTAATATCTTATATCCAAACACCTGGGTTTGACATTTTGGGATTATTTCCAATCACCGCGCGGTGCGAAGCCGCGGGCCAAAATAGTACAAAATACGGTGATTCCTTTTCATAAGCTTTTACTAAAGAACCAACTCTGAAATCTCGTAAAAAAACAAGGCAAGTACTATGAACTACAGAAAAATAAACAGTTTTTACTGAGGGACTACCTCTGAATCCCGACTATTGGATGAAAGACGCATGGAACCGGAAACTATGGCAGAAGTAATGGGAAAACAGTGGATCACCCATCACTCCTTCCGGATTAAAACGGGACTACGGGACCTAAACGCAAAAAACGCAAGTTTTATAATGGCTAAAAGTATATGATCGTGTACAGTAAACAAAATCAGAAAAATATATGATATTCTTCAGGATATATGCTAGTTAGATAGTGTGTTGAAAACATAATACAACTAATTTGATACGATAGAAAAAATCATGAAGCTACCTCAAAAAACTTTCTTTTTACAATAAAAACCATAGTAATTTATATACAATCATTCTGATTTTTTGTCAGATTATTCTACAAGCAACATACTAAAGCACTATTGTTTTAATTTTTTATTCCAAAGAATAGATTTTTTGTAAATAGAAAATTACTTCGTATTTTGCAATAAATTACCAGCGTTGTGTCATCGCGCTTCTATTTCTTTTCTATGCAGTCCGACAGTGACCGCGCTTTAACCGCACAAATTTTAAGTGACTTAAACCTTTTTACAATAATATAGTACACCACATGGGGCCACATGGGGGCATGGGGCTTAGGGACATGGGGAGGTTTTCCTAGTTTTTTTTTAATATTAGTGTTTAGATCGGTTCCCTTTAGAGGAAAGGGTCGCACACCACCCCGTGCGGGCCTGTAGAGCTCGTCTCCAGACTAGACATTCTTCCACCGATTGTAATTCCCATGAAGTATAACTATCAACTTTTTACAATGAAAAAAAATCGAAATGTTAATAACCCTTTTTTTTTCAGGTCCAGTCCTAGAAATGATAGACAGGTACAACTCCTTAGAGATAGACCAACTACAGATGGAGACGTTCCCGACTGTTCATGACGCGGTCATTTACTACAAGTATTTAGAATCTAAGAAACATGTGGTCACCGTGACTACGTGAGACCGAATCACCTCCCCTTAGGGGATTTTGTAGTATTTTAATACCAAGAAGGCCTTTGTAATGTAAGGTCTTATAGCTCAATCATCTTTTACCCTTTTTATTTTTTAATTACCCTGATTTTCTTTCTTCGATTTTAATTTTTTTTCTTAGGCACCAAGTTTGACACACGGCCACCGAACTGTTGATACAACGCATTTGTGTAAACCGTAACCTTGTAATCCAAGGGGGATCGGAACTGCCACTCCTTCATACAGGTTATACTGTAACCTAGTTAGGAGATCAGAACTGCACCCACTAAAATTGTAGCAAACCTGTAATTTTACCATGTATAATTAATATACCCATGTACTGCAATACTCCAAAAGGATTAATAAAGATTTATTATTAACCAGCGGGTTTTCCCGCCAAACCAAAAAAAGTGTAAAATTTTACATGTCCAACGTTTTTTTTTTACTGTTATTTTCTAACGTTGTAATTCAAAAAAGAAACAACCCTTATTATAAACCCTTTCTGGTAGTGTCAGGCAGTTAGCAGTTCCTATTTCGGATGCACTGTTTTAAATATTTTTAATAAGAAACACGCAGGGTAAATAGAAGAATAAAATGTAAAACAAACCTATTTATACACCTACATTAATGTCTTCAATGTAGTTGATTAGCTGAACTTAGCTAAGCTTAATTATTATTTTAATAACACATGAATTAACTAAAATTTTATCTTATAAAGATAATATGTTATCAAGATGACTTGACAGTGATATTGAAGCATTAATTAGATCACGTTTTATTTTAATTTATATATACATATATTTATCAGCCCCATTTAATATATTAAACTTATTAAATAGTTTAGCAAAATATCGAGTACTTAAAGGTACTTAATCGCTTTAAAGATTTTAGTTATTTATTTAAGAAAAGCTCACGTGGATCAAGATTTTATTGCTATTTTATAAAAGTCCTATTAATATTTTATTGTACAATGTCTAGTGTCATAATTTAATTATAATCTTATAATTACTTGCAAAAAACTGTACACTATTGTATACTACTACACTGCACACACAACACTACACACTCACACACTACACTATGTACACTACGTATGTGTGTACTTATTTATTTTTTATTATGCATTTAGTATTACTCTGGGTTTTATAAATGAGCGTAGCTATATTGCGTGCAGCATTTTTTTAAATAAATATTTTCGGTCAATAATCCTGTAACGCTCGATAATATAAAAAAAAAATCACAAAAAAACACTAGGCTCGTCTCCTAGATAAACTAAAAGATTTTGTATGGTGGTGCACCACCATTATACTGTACATAACATAGTTTCGATTTTAGCCCCGAACCACAGAACTGAATTCCTATCTCAAAATTTAAAAAAAGGTAATAAAAAATGCAATATGTAGGTAAATGCAATACTAGTTAGTACTTAATTGGTTTTAAAACATAATCTTATATTATATACGCACCTGCCTATTTTCCCGATAGACTACAAAAGACAACAATTATTGCACTATATTGTATTTACAAGCAGGTATGTGTGTGCAGTTTTTTTTGCCAATAAATGTTTTATTTCTAAAATCTGTTGTGATATTTAGTACGTAATGCGATTGTACAGAATGTACTTAGAATAAAATATAATGTTGAATATATTTTAGATTTTTTTTTTATTCCTAATCCCTAAGTGATGGACCTTCCCATCATTCTCATATCCTCATCGTTCCCTGGTCCTCATTCATTACACATCATCAGCATTTTTTTCATTTAAATTTAGTTTTTTTTTTTTTTTATACCTAATCGTTTTTTTTTCATAATTTTAGGTCCGAATAATTTTTTTATTAACATTTTAAATTACGGTACTTTAGCCCTCTGCTTAATTGGCTATCGTCAATATTTTTACTCCACTCGTCTTTTTTCCGTCCTGCATACCTACAGCTCAGAGACATCCCTTTCAACATTCGAGCGTAATATCTATGCTGCTTTGGCTCAGAAGAAGCGACACTAAACACAAATCAGAGTACGTACCTACGTACTCGCGTAAAGTCCGTTTCATGAAAGAAGTGTCGCAGACGCGACGCAGGCATGCGACAGAGATATGAACCTTTCATATTACAGGCACTGCTTAATAAAATGCACTTGACAATCTGAAATAGAGAAAGGTGGCTGAGGCTGGAGGGTTGTTGTAGGAATGTTCTCTAACTATATAATAATAATTAGTTCTACTTATTGCCGCGGGACTTCTTTCATGAGACGGACTCTACATACCTATTCGTAGTACCTACAGATTAGTCAAAAAAAAACGAATCGAGCATGTCGTTCACGCACGTTCGCTCAATTAAGATTCGTACAAACACATTACGTCTGATAACATTCCAAATAGGCAAATATTGTTCGAGCATCTTGTTCGATTGCTAATGCGAATCAACGTAAGATAAGATAAATTTGTAATTTGTACAACTTGTAGTTGTAATAAATCATGATGCGAGTAGCTTTAACATAGGTTTAGGTATTATGAAGTTAAACGCCCCGTTGGTCATGCGGTCTTCGTCTTCGGAATTCCTCAGTAACAGCCCGGAGTTTGGAACTTGGCGGTGCTACTGAGACCTTTTTTTTTTTTTTTTTTTTTTCACTTGTCCTAGGGTTCAACAATAGGATGGACCCTAATCTAATTACAATCTAGCCTTTTAGATAGACTAATAAGTAATTTAATTATAACCTAAACTATTAAAAATTGTCTTTAGTAAGAATGTGTCCAATAGCACTTTTCTTATTGTCTCTATTAAGGCGAATACACTTCGTTCTTGTGTTTGTTTGGCACTTTTGTACTTTACACTATTAACTAACACTAAACACTAGCTCGAACGGTTTTGTTCTTTTTAGTCTTCTAACTATATTTGTGTGGTCGAGAAGCTGGATTGCCTCGACGTTCACATGCTGATGAAGTCTCTTTTCGTGAGCCTCTGCAAGTTTCTGGATCACTTTTTCGATGAACTCAACTTTTGGGTCCCGGTGGAGGTCATCATTTCGTATGTACCAAGGTGCATTTACAATTTCCCTTAGCACTTTGTTCTGGAATCGTTGTATAATTAATATATTGGTCTGTTTGGTGCAGCCCCATAGCTGAATACCATAAGTCCAAACTGGCATCAGGACTTGTCTGTATAGCAACAATTTATTTTGCACGGACAGCATGGAGTTTCTTCCAAGTAGCCAATGCATTCTTTTGAATCGGAGTTCGAGTTCATCTTTTTTCTTCTTGACGTGGGCTTTCCAGCGTAGCTTTGCGTCAAGGGTCATACCGAGATACTTGGCTGTATTCTCGTATGGAACTTGTTTATTATTAATGTAAACTGGAGAATACTGTTGTTTTTTGTTAGTAAAATCTATGTGAATAGATTTCGATTCATTAAGTTTAATCCTCCATTTTTTGGTCCAGTCATAAACTTGATTTACAGCCATTTGTACCTTTTCTACTGCTTCTTCGTGGCTGTTTCCTACAGCCATTATGGCTGTATCATCAGCAAAGGTCCCAATCGTGTTTTGCTGTAATTCAGGAATATCGCAAGTGTATAGTAGGTACAGAACCGGACCTAACACACTTCCTTGCGGTACGCCAGCTTTAATTTCTTTCAGTTCTGAGTAGGCGTCTTCTTGTCTTATTCTAAAGACTCTATTCAGAATGTAGGATTCTAATATATCTGCAAACTGCTTTGGTAACAGGTTCTTCAGTTTATGTATAAGGCCTTCATGCCATACTTTGTCAAATGCTTGCGCTACGTCTAGGAACACAGTAGAACATACTTTCTTGTCTTCAAGGGCGTTTTCTATTACGTTTGTGATCCTATGCACTTGATCGATGGTAGAATGTTTTTCTCGAAAACCAAACTGGTGCTCTGGTATTATGTTTTTACTATCTATGATTGGTTTAATCCGTTTGAGTAACAGCTTTTCAAATAGCTTGGACATGATTGGTAGCAAGGAAATAGGCCTATAAGATGATGTTTCGTGAGCCGGTTTCCCTGGCTTAGCTATCATTATTACTTCGGCCACCTTCCATAAGTCTGGTACATATTTAAGCCTTAGTGCGGAATTGATAAGGGTCGTTAACTTAACCAGACCCTTTCTTGGGAGGTTATGAAGTATTTCTCCTGTTATTAAATCGTAGCCTGGTGATTTTCGTGTACTTATATTACGTTTTATTTCTCGTGCGACTTCTCTCGGTGTTACTAGTTTTATGGTAACTTCATTTTCTGCTGTCACCATATTAGCGAAAGTGTGATCTTCAATGATTTCCCCGTCGTTTGGCTGATATATATTTTCTAGGTGCTCTGCAAACCTCTTTGCTTTTTGCTCGTTAGTAACTGCCCATTGCCCATTTCCACATTTGATAGGTGGGATTTGGGTAATCGGCCTTTTTAGGTGCTTAGTAGCCTTCCAAAGGGAGTAATCTGTCTTTTTGTCGTTAGTTAGGCTCTGAAGATAGGTTTTGGTTGTGTCGTCTTTGAAGTCTTGGATTAGTCTTTTTACTTTTTTTGTCAGATTATTTAGTTTTCGTTTGTCATCAGGGCACCTAGATTGATGCCACGTTTTTCTCTGCCTTCTTTTCTCCATAATGAGCTGCTTGATTTTGAGCGGGTATGTATTTCCCTTCGTCCTCTTGTTGGAGTCGGGTGTATTTTCCCACGCTGCTTGCTGGATTTGCATTATGAACTTTTCTAATTCGATGTTTAGATGTTCGGGTGTTTTTAATGGTACTTTAAGGTCTATTTCATCATCCAATCTGGTCTTGAAGCTCTCCCAGTCTGTACACGTATTAACGAGAGTGGGTCTGGTTTCTTTATATAAAATGTTCTCGCTAATTTCTAGATAGATTGCTGAGTGATCTGAGTTCATGTCATAGCTTTGTTCTGATTTTATATAACTGGTTGATAGATCCTTGGTTACAAAAAAATCTATTAAGTCCGGAATTTTATTTGGATCTGTTGGCCAATAGGTGGGCTTTCCAGTTGATATGACATCACATTTCAGCTCTTTTATGGCATTCAGTAGTTCTTTGCCTTTAGTAGTTGTTAATCTGGAGCCCCAATACGTATTTTTAGCATTGAAGTCACCTCCTAAGATGAATCTACTTCCAAGGCGAGTTAGAAAGCTTATATAGTGGTCTTTTTTTATCATATACCGAGGTGGACAGTAGATGGCAGATACTGTTACAGGATATTTTTTTGTTTGTAGACAAATCGCCACTGCTTGGATATCTTTCTCTTCATATTTAAACTCTTCATAGTGCTGTAGGTTTTCTTTTACAATAATGGCACTACCGCCTCTTGCTGAATTGTCTGGGTGAAGTGCATGGTATACTTTGTACCCTTTAAACTTAATGTGAGATTGATTTGTGAAGTGAGTTTCAGATATCAGGCACACATCAATTTTTTCTATCTCTAATACTACTTGTAACTCGTTCTGATGTTTTTGTAACCCATTTGAGTTCCACGCCATAAGTTTTAGTGTAGTATTCATTTTTTTGGCTTAGAGGTAGCAGCTTTGTTGCTATTTTCAATTTTTTTCAATCTCTCGTCAAATGATGACATTAACTTTAAGATTTCATCCAACTTTTTGTCAGTGCTCATATCAACCAGAGGCGCCTTGGCTATGCCTCTTGTAGCTACTTGGGCATAAGACACGTTTTTAGTTGTAGCTTTAACAGTGCTTTGACTTCGTTTGTACTGGCTGGGGCCTTCGACTCTTCCAGTAGGTGTATTTTGTTGAGGGGCAGTAGTATTGCCCTTTGACTTTTTGTTTCGAATCTGCTGGATTTCTTTGGCTACGATACATCCCCTGTAGTTAGCTGGATGTGGAGCTCCACAGTGTACGCACTTTGGCTTCTCTTCTTTTGGTTTTTTGCAATCCATCGTCAGATGTTTGCCTGTGCACTTAACGCACCTCGGCTCTTTGGAGCAGTACTTTTGCGTATGGCCATAAGCTTGGCATCGTTTGCACTGAGGTACCAGTTTTGTGGATTTTAGTGGTTGTATTTCCACATTACATCCCAGTACAGTTTTGATGTTATATATTTTGCTGGTTTCTTCATTATTTGAAAATGTCAGCATGAACATGTTGAGTGGCTCTTTAGTTTTCCAACTCAATTTGTTGACTGCTTCTAGAATTTTGTAGCCTTTGCTACGCAAGTCTTCAACAATTCTCTCCGGAATGCATGTGAAATGCAATTTTTTTGCCATAACTCTAATTGGTCTCTCTTGCTTGTTCTCATAGGAGTGCCAAAGGCAATTGTTAAGTGAGAGAGCCTTTCTAATTGCTCTGTACGAATCTTCATTTTTGGCATTTACTTTGACTGTATCCCCGTTCATCATTTTGATGCTGAACGCATCAGCTGATTGGCTCTCAGATAGAAAATCAAAGAATTTCTGGTAGTTCTTGATACCATCGACTATAATAGGTGGTGGCAAAGGAGTTTTAATTGTTTTTTCCTTACCTTTATTCTCTTCACTTCCGTGTTCATGCAGAGTGGGTTGGGCGGGAGAGGTGTTCAATTTTCTTTTCTTCCTGCTTTTTTGCCTTATCCATCCTGTTTCTCGAGCTAGTTCTTCTTCGTCCGTGGTATATTCAAGACGCGGGGAAGAAGTTTCAGTGGCGGTTGTAGCGGTTGCAGTAGCTGATTTCGGTGGGTTTTCCACTTGAAGTTTCAGCTGTTGCTGGAGATTTTCTATTTGACTTTTTAGGTCATTTAGGTATTTTTGCAGCTCTTCACGCTCTTTTCGTTCTTCACAAAAGTGCTTGTACAACAGATGTTCAGTTTCTGTTTTTAAGTCTATACTAATAGTGTTCAGTGTTGGCTTTTTCGAACCCATTGTAGAAGTTAAGCGAGTGTTAACTTCGCCTTAACTATGATATTCGCTGACTGCCGTCAGCATTACGCAATAACTAGGTCATTGCGGTGCATCCGACTGGACGGCGTTATTTTGATGCGCAAGCACTTTTACACTGTGATACGCGCGCGGTCGCATGTAACACAACTGCTCTAAGCAAAAATCGAACGCGAGAAACTGAGACCTGCCATGTTTTTTCTCTGCATCACCCTTTGGGGCGAGAGAATCGCGGCGATAGTCGCCGTGCCATCAAATTTTCGCATTGCGATGATATCGCCGTGTGGAGACACGTTCTAAAGGAGTGTAATATGTGGCACGGCGATAATATCACCGCGATTCTCTCGCTCGTGGAGACAGCCCCTAAGGTTGACTGGTAGAAAATGCCTCAGACATGAAATCCGCCTTTGTACAGTATTTGTTTACTTGTGCATAAAGTTTTAATGAATAAATATATCCCTGTTGGTCTCATGGTCGCAAGTGCGACTGCTGAGCGTGGGATTAATAATAATAATAATAAATTTATTTGCCATAAAAATACAGATGGGAACCTAGTTGATATATTATAAGATACTGTACATTGTATACATCTGGTTCTATGTTAAAATCTGTACCTACTCAATTATTATAGCCCTGCCTCTGAAACTAGGTAAACCTGTATCTTAAGAGACAGATTCTGGGTTCGATTCCCAGGTCGAGCAGTGTTATTGGGTTTTTCCATCAGGAATTTCTCAGTAACAGCCCGGAGTTTGGAAGTTGGCAGTGTGATAGTGGACAAGTGTGTGCGCAGATCAGATACAGGTGCACTCTCTCTTTCCTTATTTACATAGTCCGATGGGACGCCAGTCCGCCACGACGGAAGAGAGATCAGGTGAAGGACCTACATCTTATCACGTTCAACCCCGACCACGAGACCTATGCGGCCGCCTATAGACGATTAATGAATTGCTGCAATCTATACTAATTACTGATTTCCTAATATATTAGGGTTCCGTACCAAAATGGTAAAAACGGAACCCTTATGGTAAGACTCAGTCTGTCTGTCTGTGTGTCTGTCACAGCTGGATATCTCAAGAACGCTATCAACTTGAAATTTGGAATAGTTTTAGATGACGTTTGCCCAACTATTTTGCAAATAAGAAAGAAATAAAAATATATGTATATTTTTTGCAACAGGGACTGAAAGGGGGTCTGAAAATTTTGAAGTGGTAGCCCCACTAGGGCATGTGGGGTATTATATGAAAGAGCGCAGTTTGCACATTCTCAATTTTTTTTTCTTTTTATTTTCAACTTTTGATGAAAAATGTAAAAAAAAATCGTTCCCCCCCTTATAACTCCGAAGTTTGCAAAGAGAAAAATCTGAAATTATTATAAAGAGGTAAAGTTTGTGAGATTTTAGGAGGTAATCTTCGGAACTACTGATACGATCCCGAAAATTCTTTCACTAATGAGAAGCTACATTATCCCTGAGTGTCATAAGGCTATGTTTTATGTTAAAACGAGGAACTTCACGCGAACGAAGTCGCGAGCAGAAGCTAAGTAGTAAGTAATAACAGCATTTTGCCGCATTCTTAAACAGTATGGAAACCACATATCCATATTAATGTTATAAATGCGAAAGGGTCTGTCTGTCTGTTACCTCTTCACGCTCAATCCGCTGAACCGATTTAGAAGAAATTTGCTATAGAAATAGTTTGAGTGCCGGGAAAAGACATAGGATAGTTTTTGTCCCGACATTCCCACGAGATCGACACTTATGCGGGTGAAACCGCGGGGCGCTGTTAGTAGAAATATAAAAACTTCTTTCTTATAAGTATCTATGGAGCCCACGAAAATAGTTGGTGGCAAGATCTCCTGCAAGTTGTGTGCGCAAGATGGCTGGATTGCTCTTCGTGTTTGGATTCACGCAGGTAAAATTAATCTAAGATACACAGGATACGAGCCTTTAAGATTTTAATAATTACATACGAGGAGTCATCAAAAAGTAGTGAGAAAGACACAGAAATTATAGACTTTTTTAATTTGCAAAAAAGTATTTTTCAACATAGTCCCCTAGTCAACCAGAAATCAACTTTTTGCGCACCTCAGAAGGACATGGGACAATATTCCGCAGCAAGACATTGACAACCTTGTTCTGAGCATGCCGAATCATTGCCGATGTGTTATGCACATCATGGGCGCTTTCTCAGACTACTAACTTCAAGTTTATAAACACAAATTAAATGATTTTTCAATTTTTTTCAGTTTTTCTCTCTAATTAAAAGTTAATTCATATACGGTTTCCGTCTATGCTTCATTTTTTTCCATAAAATCCTGAAATTTTAATGTAAGTACCTTAACTATTATTAAAAAATGGTACAATATTAAATAACGTATCTTTTAAATATATACATGTCGTATAAGTAATTAAACACATTGATAGTAATTCGCTTTTTTTAAAATATCCCTAGACCGTGTTGATGTGTGTATATGACCAGAGGCAAATGACCAAGACATGATGGCCTAAGCATTGAACACCTTCAGTATGCTGGTCCGCACCTCTCTAGGGTCTTATCCATGGATCCATGATCCATGTCCAACTTTTGTGTGAGACTCTCCTTACTACCTAAGGAGCTGATGAGGACAGTAGTGGTGCTTATTGCCAAGAATAGGACTGGGGATGCGTCGGATAAGGACAACTATAGGCCTATCTTAAATTTTTTTGGTAATAGTTAATGACACAGGGTAATTTTAGTTTGTAGTTCATGAGAGTTGTATGTAATGTTTATTGTATTATTTTTTAAATGTTTTATTATTATTATTGTTTTTTATGTAATTTTCTATGATTTATTGTATTATTAATGTGTTAGTTTTATAATTTTTATGATTTCAAACACAATGTGAATTGTTCCTGAATAAATTGAATTGAATTGAATTGAATCTCCTTGGCCTCCATAGTGGCTAAAGTTCTTGACGGTGTGCTTGAGTGTAGAATGGCTAGACAGACAGCTCATTCCAGATGATTCGCAGTTTGGTTTTAGAGCTGTGTTGTCCACGGAAACTGCTGTTTTGGCGCTCAAGCATACTGTTAGGCACTATACCGACAAAAGGACTCCGGTGTCTGCTGCATTTCTGGACCTCTCCAAGGCGTTTGACCTGGTTAACTACAAGATCCTGTGGTCAAAACTGCGGGAGAAAGCCATACCCCAAGAGATAGTTAACCTCCTCGCGTATTGGTACGACCACCAGGTAAATCAGGTGAGATGGCTGGGTGCAGTATCTGGTGAGTATGGACTGGAGTGTGGTGTGAGTAATTTCGTTTTCGCCGGTTATTAAAAAAAATATTTTAACTGTTCCATACATTTTGACCGCGTAGGTATTGTACTTTTCTATGAAACAGTAGTTTTCTTTTCCATTAATGAAATTGAATCCATGGTAACAGGTTGCGCGTGGGGTCCCTGCCACCCTGTATCCATAAGCACTAATGAAGGATTTTTGAAAAGTCGTCCCTCAAACGGATGATTTTTTTAAAAGGGATGAAAGTTTGTAAAGAAGTTCGTCAATTTTGCCGATGAGAAATCCCAACGGACACACGGTTTGTATTTCCTTATGTCCCTTGAAATAGGAAACCACAAGGCCATATCAAATTCGATTCTCTATTTTGTTACCTAACTTTTTATCCATAATCTAAAGTGCCATATTTTTTTTTAACCTAATCATCATTTGTCCGAATGATAACTTGCCCGAAGTTATTGTCACATAATATCGAATGCCATAAAATTGAAATCCCTAAATACAATATGCCCTAAATTTGTTTGTCATAAATATTACAATCAATAATATACAAAAGACCTAAAACCGTTTTCAATAAAAAGTTACAAGTCATAAATTCAAATTACCTAATGTTTATTTATCCTAATAACGGTTTTAATACAAATTTGTATTACATGCATGCAACATGCAAGCAAGCATGCAGCCAGCATGCAGCATGCAAGCAAGCATGCAGCCAGCATGCAGCATGCAAGCGGGCATGCAACATGCAGTAGGCATGGTTTCTGTCACGGCTCCGGCGCTGCGGGTCTCCGGCGGTTCCACGCGCTTACGCGCGCTTACCTTTATAAAGGGGAAGGGTACAGGTAACATAACCAAACCGAACCTCGCGGTGCCCTTCGCTCGCTCTTGCATCCTATGTCGACGTTAGCCCCGCCCTATTTCTGTGTAAAGAGTTTAAAGTAACCTAACCAAACCGAACCTCGGGCCGGGTGCCTTCGCTCGCGCTTGCATCTTATGTCGACGTAGCCCCGCTTCGAGGGGCTCCTATTTCTGTGTAAAGCGTTTAAAGTAACCTACCCAAACCGAACTTCGGGGTGCCCTTCGCTCATTCATAAATATGTTTTCGGAAACTTAGTAATTTTTTCGGATGTTTAGTATTTTTGTTTAGAAATTAATTTATTATTTGTTTTCGTAGAATTGTAATTTGAATAAGCTCATTTTTTAACCCCCGACGCAAAAACGACGGGGTGTTATAAGTTTGACGTGTCTGTGTGTGTGTGTGTGTGTGTGTGTGTGTGTCTGTCTGTGGCATCGTAGCTCCCGAACGGATGAACCGATTTTGATTTTGTTTTTTTTGTTTGAAAGGTGAATTAGTCGGGAGTGTTCTTAGCTATGTTTGATAAAAATCGGTCCAAGATGGCCGCCGCCACAAAATGGCGGATTACATATTTTTTCACAACTCCCTTAATATGGGTATCAAATGAAAGGGCTTGAATAGTAGAATACTATACACTATGATAAATTTCAAATCCAAGATGGCCGCCACCACAAAGTAGCGAATTACATTTTTTTTTCAACAACTCCCTCAATATGGGTATCAAATGAAAGGGCTTGACTAGTAGAATACTATACGCTATTACAAATTTCAAATCCAAGATGACTGGTGCGAATTATATATTTTATTCACAACTCCTTCAATATCGGTATCAAATGCAAGGGCTTGACAAGTAGAATAATGTACACTATATTGAAAGGGAATGAGGAATATTAACTAACGAAATGAAAACTAAAAACTTGAAAAAAAATTTTTGTCTGATCAATGCTCTAGAATGATGAGGAAAGTGGAGTGATGACTCGTACCTACGACCACTAAGTTACACTATTTTTATTACGAATGGAATTATCCTACTTAAAGAGCGTAGGTATTTCTACATCAGATAGTGTTGCAGTCCCATTTTATAAACTAGATCTGAAATACCTAAGATATTTAATACTTAGTTTACTATGAAATACTTGTAGGTACGAAAGTTGAATAACTAAAGGAAGAACTAGAAAAAGGACATAATAAAACCAAAAAATCTGTTTAGTCTTAAAAATTATTCTTCAACTATAAAAAAACCTGATTGAACACCAAATTATCTGAATCTTAAAACGCTAGAAAAAAAAGAAAAGAAATACAAAAATTAAGGAGTTCCTCCAAAAAGCATGAAATAAAAAATTAAATTTAAAATTTAAAAAACCCCCGACACAAAAAAATAATAATCAAATTAAATGTAAATAATTGGAAAAGGATCAAATAATTTAAAAACCCCCAACTTAAAGAATCTAGTTAACGAGACTAAAACAGATAAATTCATATGGAAGTCGGGGGACCGTTCTGTGGAACACCTTAATTCTATGCTAAGAGGTCCCCCGACTTCCATATGAATTTATCTGTTTTAGTCTCGTTACCTAGATTCTTTAAGTTGGGGGTTTTTAAATTATTTGATCCTTTTCCAATTATTTACATTTAATTTGATTATTATTTTTTTGTGTCGGGGGTTTTTTAAATTTTAAATTTAATTTTTGTTAGTTAAATTCAACATTTTTTTTCAGTTAATTTTGTGTTATTTTTTTAGTAAGTAATTCATTTTGACACAGCTTAGTTAGTATTACATTCAACCATAGATCGCTGGAAGTTAATTTTGTTTTTCGGAAGCAATATTATTTCCCACTTTAAGCAAATGTTTTAGGACTAACAATTTTATTATATTATAAGTGAATGGGTGCGCCAAAGTTCACCTAAATTTTCAACTCCGATAATTGGAAATCCGAAAATGTTCTTCCTAAAATTTTTCATCCTAACAATCACAATTCCTAACTACTCTGTCTCTAATGTTCATAATTCCGAAGCATTCAACTTCATAATGTCAGTAGCAATAAACATCTATTATACTTTTATTTGTTTTCTATTTTCTCAACATAACCATCTTTTACACTAATAATCAAAGTCATATCTTTTTTGTCTAGATTTCTTTTTATAATTTTTTTTTTTGGATAGATTTTATTTATAGCGGTAACCAGCATAATATACAAAAGTAACACATTTGTAATGACAACTTAGGATGCAAGAGCGAGCGAAGCGAGCTCGGGACTTGGGGCACCCCGACTCGGACAGGTTAAGTTCGAAGGGGATGACGGGGGCTCGAGTGAGCGAGCAAAGCGAGCGAACGAACCCCCGTCATCCCCTTCGTGTTAGGTTCCTTTAAACCCTGTAGACAGAAATAGTACAGACTACGCCTAACCACATATTTTTGTAGATAAAAAAAAAACTTTGGGATTTCTTTTCTCGGCCACTATGATTTTGCGAACTTTTCGGTTTTCAAATTTACACTAAAAAGAGTATATTCTATCAAAATAAAATATAGCTACTATCAAAAAGCACCGGGTGTGGAAGTACAGTGGTTCCATAGACACAACTCAGTACATTATTTAAAGCATACCCCCAAATAATAATCATACCCTCAAATTAAAACTATAAATATCATCTTCTAATATTATGGTAATTATGTTTAGGGATAAAAGCGTTATGATAAAAAACAGTAGGAGTTTAAATATATTTACATTAATGATATTATTAATTACAATTTTCGAAAACATGAGTGTTATGAACATCGCCGGTAGCACTTCAAATAGTATGAATGAAAACTTTAGGATGAAAATTTTTAGGAAGACTGATCATTCGGATTACAAATCATTAGGTAGAACAATTTCGGGTAAAGAACTTTAGGTGAGCCAATATGGACCCTAAGTGAACATTCGGAATAACACACATTATATACACACTTCTTACTTCTTACTACAATACTTGGGACATATGGAATTATTTCATGCAAAATTAGGAGATACAATTATTATAGTACTCGAAATTATGACAGAATAGTTTTAAATTTTATGTAAAACAAAATTTCGAGTTTTTTAACATTATGGTTAGGTACTGAAGTTTATAGCAAACGTGTTATGGATAATGATTTTCGGACAAACAATTTTAGGAGAAGAAAGGGAGTACCATCAAATTCAGACGGCTAATTCTGAGCATTTCGTAACAGAAAAAGGCCATAGTAGATTGTTATACAAGGGTCGGAAGGAATCAATTCCCATACGAGGCATTTAGACGCCCGAGCGCAGCGAGGGCGGCTATAGTCCGAGTGGGAATTGATGACTTTCACCCGCGTTAAACACTCTACTTTTCATTTCGAATTTAAGGAAAGTAAAAACGAGTAGTTTTTCTAAAATATTTATTGATAATAATTACATGAATAATAGGTCCTATTTATTAGTCTTTTTTAAATTTGAAGTATGGAACACACCACGTCACCGCCACATAGGTAGATTCTGTGTCACCACCGCGGGCCGTCTCGCTTACTAGAGCCCGTATTATTATCATTCTGTCTGCATTCTTACTTTTACCATTTTTCATAAATTACTTAGAAAACACGATAATCTTGATAAAAATTACTAAACATTTTCTTGCGACGTGACACTTTTTAGTGCTGACCGTCCACCCAACTTTCTTATTTCGATTCAAAACTTGCATACAGCCTAATCGATAATCGCAATAAAAAAAATGAAAAAAAATTGTAGAAACTGAATAAAAACTCTCTAAACTAACAAAATGTATTGAAATGTAAAGTGTTTGCAGAATATCCAATCTATAGAATTAATTAATTCTCATCATTCTAAAAAAAAACTTCTGGAAAGCCTACCTAAAAAATGTTTACTGGGAATTCTGTAGTAAACTATTAGAAAGTATCAAAAATAAAATCCACAATAAATAATTGTCCAATAAATTAAAATAATTTTAAACAGCGAGCGCATTCCGAATACAAATTCAATTATAGAAGCATTTCGGCGCGAAATTCAGTAAATGAGGTACCTATGTCCGCCTGTCTGTGTATAATATCATGTACCTACCTACTAACATGATATTAGAAGAGATTGAAATGATATTAGAAAAGCATAAATCATTATTATAAACAATGCTTGTTGTATTTATTGCTTAAAATTATTTTATTTTATTTTCAAATATCGATTACATTCGTCATATTAAATTACCTACTCGAGTCAATCGAAATTTAAAAAAAAAATTGTTTCGAATAATCGCTTTCACACATCATTGCAATAAAAAAAAACAATAATGGTCGGCGATTCTGAAAACAAATTGAGTAGTGGTAATGATTAATACGTATTATTGAACCTGTGTTTGAATATTACGTTAAAACCTGGGCATTTTCGTGTTGTTTATAATATTATCAATAACATTTGTCACATTTTAAATCTTATCTACATCTGTGTGTGTGAAATTTGTGAAAAGTAAAAATGTAAACACACACGATTGGCGCGAAACTTCGACATTAGATATCAAAAAAACTTCATTACCACTACTTATTTATCTTAAACTATGGATAAATTCGTCAAATAATTAAATGATGTATATTCACAGCCCCATATGGTAAAGTCAGGATGTTCGAAATCCCCAATTTTTATGTTTTTTAGCCTCGACCACAACTGACATCAAAATGGTGATTATCGTACTTAAGTATGTTGAATTTATTCAAGGTAAATTATTAACTTGTGCGCTAAATATGAAAGATTTAATGGCGTTAACATAATGAGCTTTTTATCCAACTCTCCTAGTTAACTCACATTCATAAGATTTGATGGGTAGCATAATAAATATTTACATAATCAATTAAGGGTGTCGTATGGTCTGACTGAGCTGACTACCTAACTAAATTTAGTTCTATTTTCAAATTTCATTCCCGCCCTAGGGAGGGAAGCAATTACTATGAGTATTTCCCGCCCAAGGGTGGGAAGCAGCGTTTTCCACCCGCTATTCGGATCAAACAAACACTACTTTCCGAGTATGAGAGATGAAATAGTAGATTGTTATACAAGGGTCGGAAGGAATCAATTCCCATACGAGGCATTTAGACGCCCGAGCGCAGCGAGGGCGGCTATAGTCCGAGTGGGAATTGATGACTTCACCCGCGTTAAACACTCTACTTTTCATTTCGAATTTAAGGAAAGTAAAAAATTGTAGTTTTTCTAAAATATGTATTGATAATAATATCATGAATAATAGGTACCTATTCATTAGTCTTTTTTAAATTTGAAGTATGGAACACACCACGTCACCGCCACATGAGTAAATTCTGTGTCACCACCGCAGGCCGTTCCGCTTACTAGGGCCCGTATTATTATCATTCTGTCTGCATTCTTACTTTTACCATTTTTCATAAAATACTTAGAAAACACGATAATCTTGATAAAAATTACTAAAAATTGTGTTGCGACGTGACACTTTTTAGTGCTGACCCAACTTTCTTATTTCGATTCAAAACTTGCATACAGCCTAATCGATACTCGCAATAAAAAAAAATGAAAAAAAAATTTAGAAACTGAATAAAAACTCTTCAAACTAACAAAATGTATTGAAATGTAAAGTGTTTGCAGAATAACGAATCTATAGAATTAATTAATTATCATCATTCTCAAGAAAACTTCTGGTAAGCCTACCTAAAAAATGTTTACTGGGAATTCTGTAGTAAACTATTAGAAAGTATCAAAAATAAAATCCACAATAATTGTCCAATAAATTAAAATATTTTGGAACAGCGATCGCATTCCGAATATAAATTCAATTATAGAAGCATTTCGGCGCGAAATTCAGTAAATGAGGTACCTATTGGCCTGTCTGTTATTGACATGATATTAGAAGAGATTGAAATGATATTAGAAAAGCATAAATCATTATTATAAACAATGCTTATTGTATTTATAAAATTATTTTATTTTATTTTCAAGTATCCATTACATTCGTCATATTAATTACTCGAGCCAATCGAAATTAAAAAAAAAATTGTTTGGAATAATCGCTTTCACACATCACTGCAATAAAAAAAAAACCAATTATATAACTTCCAAAGATAATTATGGAGGTAACCTGCAGATTATCTCCATAATAATTGTCTTTGCTTTTTTGTTATCTTTTCTTTTTATCTTTGCTTGTTTTATTATCTTTCCTTTTTATCTTTGATTTAGTCATGCTGCTGCATAGTATAGTATAGACTGAAGAAGACTTCATCGTAGCATTCGAGAATAGAGAATCGAACGTCGACTTCGATTGTCCAAGAATCTTTTAGCGCGTAGCAAAAATCTGAACTAGCACCGCCATCTTGGTTTCGTTTTGTGTTCACAACAAATGCACAAAAACAATAGTTCAAATTCTGCTTATTTCTTGAAAATCTACAAAATACAATCTATAGATATATATTTTTGGATACTCCGAAAGTTTGTAAAGGCTCAGGGTACGTTGGCTGTCCATTTAGGTAAGTATGGCCACGCGTTGTGGACTTGGTCATATCTCAT